>PUFA01000284.1:0-450000 GCA_003508835.1 Eonycteris spelaea
TGGCTTGCAATGACCATGAAGTAGGTTGACTTGACATAAAGAGATTCTCACCACAGCTCCTTGCCCTAAAAAGAAACAGATTATTCATGAGGAAAGCAATAAAACATACAATGGTTACTACATATATATCAGAGTCCCTGTTCTTCAAACACAGTGCCATTGTTGCTAGTTGTTAATTAAGTTCCTTATCAGCTATAAGATGTGCCAAATGCTTTAAGGCTGATGTCAACATGCAAAATTTTGAGTTGATGAAGTCCTCTTTAATATCTACTCAGCCTAGAGTCATTCATTTACATATTAAATTATTCATTAGTATATACCTCATGTGCTCTCTGCTGTGTATTATAAGCTTTCTGGAAACAGAAAGCAACTCTTATAATATTCCCTCTTACTCTAATTCACTCTTACCAGAGAATTTTCATATACAGCAGCTTGAATAAATGTTTAGAATTATTATTTTGTGTAATCTTTGTAAAAAATCGAATGCTTCATCTTAAAGGGCCTCGAGCATGAAGGAAATGACACCAAGAACGACAATATTTTTTAAGTTTATGGGTCTTTCTTTAATCAGCAAATCAAAATGCACAACCTAACTTCTCCTCAAAGACACAGGGAAAAAAAGTGCTTTGCAGCCCCAGAACATTTCAATATATTTTTCAAGCTTTAAAATTAATTTTATGTTTGGATGATTTGAAATGTAGTGTCTACATGTTATGTAAAGGGAGTGTACACTACTCTTGAATAGCTTTTTAAAGAAGGAAACAAACAGATTCTAACTAGACTGGATCTTCAAAACCATTTGTTTCAATCTTCTACTGAATATAGTCATCTCTCTTCAGAATTTCATTAAATTATAGTAAAAAAATACAAATAACAATGGCAGTCTTACTTTCAAAACAAGAGATTTATTTACTGCTTGAATTGGGCTTGCCTATATCTGTCATTTTTCAATAATTTAAGTAAATATTTTTTCTAATAGTTTATACATATAATATTTTATCTAATTGTGTTTCTATTCTTTGATGTAGATGTCATGTATATGGATTATTCTAGGTGCATGTATTGTGGGCATACAGAACATACAAAAGACAACCTACTGTCATTAAATATTAAAAATATGCTAAATATTTTTGAGTAAAATTCAGAAACTGAAAAATTCAACATATTTTCTACATTGGCTATAAATAGTTTTTAAAACACAAACAGTTCCATGAATATAAAATATGTTATATAATATAATAATATGAAAAGGGCACTGGGTTAGAAGTCAGAAATTCTAATTTTAATTTTTATATATGACACTAATTACCATTTTCCCTTTGACAGTCCATTCTCTACTCTAAAATAGAGAAAAAGATAATACATGGCGCTTTATGCATGAGATGGTTAAGAGCTACAAATGTGATATTGTGTGAGACAATTTTGTAAAATATAAAACACTCAATAAGCACAGGTGGTGCTTTTCAGATTTTTCTTCCTCACATGGAGACACTTCAACTTGCAAAAGGCAGCATTACAAGCAACATTTATTCACAAAGATTTCTTAATGCAACATCAAAAAAATAGCCCCTTATTACTTTACTTGTTCACCTACTCAATAAATATTAATTTACATACCAATTGCTCGATCCTTTCGGTCACTATGTCTTAAAAGGCACTTGTTTGCCCACTTTTGGGCATTTTCTGCTGCCTTGCTGTCCCATTTCTAAAACAAGGAGAGAAAAAATATATGCATGTAGTGACTCGAACCACAAAGGAGCATAATAATGAGATTGGCAGGTTCATTCACATCATTATAAAATTTCTGTATATGCATATAATATATAATGCATTATAATTAAAGATACATTTTTTGAAGAACTTATTTCTACTCCACAAAGAAATATAGATAGTATGGTTACCCCAAGTAATTAAAAAATATAAGATAGTTAATAGTCTATTTATGATAGCATGTAGTGGTACTACTATAATTATTGATAAACGTGTAGATGAATTGAGATTATTTCTCCTGTAGTACTGAGTTGGCATACTTGGTTCCTAGTTCCTTTTTTTTTTGTTTTTTCCCTACTGAATACATTTGGGAGACGTGGTCTTCAGTACTGGGTCCAGAAAAAGTGGGTTATTTTACCCTAAATGTCCTTGATCCCAAAAGGAAAGAGCCTCCTTGATCCTAGATTTGAAAAGTGAGTGGAAAAATAATGGCCATTATTGGATGTCAAATATTTGGTTTTAATTCTGTCTCCACAACTTAAATAGCCCTGTAAACTTGATAAATATATAACCATTATAAAGTGAAATTAAGAATCCCTGCTCTACCCCATGAATCCAATGAAACTTAAGTTTTGGGCCCCTCACTTGTACGGGCCCTTCCAAAGTTGTGCTAGGGGACCTCAGAATATGTCTGGCCATTTTTTAAAATTTTATTTTGTAAAAATTGAAGTGGTAAGATAGTTTTGTATTCTCTTCCTTAAAGAGGGTTCCTTTAAGCTTCAAGTCATCAAAACTTAAATTTCCCCTACTAACAACATGTTTCTTAGAAAAGATCTAGGGTATCAGGTGGACTTAGATGGAGTGGACATTAATGATGAAGATTATATTGATGATGATATTGTAGGTCTGACTCTATGGAGAGGGACTGGACAGGAGAGCTGCATACAGCCAGAGAATTTATTCAAAATTTTATTCAAAAGATTAACAGAAAATGCCAGTAGAAAGTGTTTAAAAGCCAATTTATCAGAGTCAGAGGGCACACACTAACCTCAGGGCCAGGGTTTTAGCCCAGGGCTTATGAAGGAGTTTCAGGGGCTCCATGGGCACCCTGAGATTGTATGCAGTCTCTATACATAATTTTTTTGGGGGGTGGGCAGGAAGATCCTGACAGATTATACTATTCTAGTAAATAGAACATATTATAGTAGGGGAACATACCATTTATAAGCAAAATAGTATATGTAATAAAAAATATATATTTCTGCCTTGTTGGTAATAAAGCTCAAGTTAAAAAAACAAAAATAGAACTTCCTAAGTCACAAAGTTCTTAAGAGATCTTGTTTACTAAGTGCTTGATCTTATCATAGCTAACTCAAGCCACTTTTCTTGTTACTGCTTCTTACCATCTTCAGCATGTTACTGGCAGATGGAGAGACTGCCCTCCTTAGGTCATTGTGTTTATTTACAATCTCTCTTTGGACTTCTTTTCGAGAGGTTGACAAAGCATCAAACTTTGGAACCTAAAGGAAAGCCAAATTAGAATTATTTTTTTTAAGTTTTGAAAAATGCACATGAGAGAATAAGTTAATTCAAGAGAGCGAAGACTATTTAAAAAGTGTTCAGTTCAAGCCAGTGTTAATCGTTAAATATTGCCAATAAATCTGAGCCAAAGTTATGACTTTTAAATAGGAAAGAAACAGAGTTAAATCTTGAGAGTGAAAATATAACTTATGGCATGATAATTAGCAACACCTCTGAGGCCACAAATAGCAATTTCTAGTCTTAATGTGATTTTTCTAGATATATGTGTGATAAAATAATGGCAAGTTACAAGACAGAAACTATTAAGACATTCTCATTCATAATCAGGCTGCAGTAAGGAAGTGGTAAGAGTAGGGGCAGGTGATTCATTCTGACTTTAAGAGAAACTTCGACCTGACATGGTGTCTGTAGTTAGAGAAAAAATGTTTAGGACCAGTCCAAGTGCATTCAATGTTAACAAAAGATTCTACCTATTATGCAGCAGATTTTATGGAGTTGCTCAAGAGACAGTTTTACAACATTAAACAAATCCCCAAGTCAATTTAGAAGGAGCAAATCCATCCAGTTAATGGGTTATTGCTGACTTTGTTTCTTTTAGTAACAGAAACATATTTAAAGTATTAAATCAGAGCTCATCGTTATTCACAGTATCCAAGACATGGAAACAACTAAAGTGTTCTTCAACAGGTGATTGGATATAGACAAGGACCATATATACAATGGAATACTACTCAGCTATAAGAAAAGATGGAATACTGCTATTTGTGGCAACATGAATGGATCTTGAGATTATCATGCTAAGCAAAATAAGTCAGGTGGATAAAAGTCAAGAACCATATGATTTCACTCATATACGGTATCTAAAATTGAAAGTAGCAAACAAACAAGACAAACAAAAATTCATAGACACAGACAATAATACAGTGGTTACCAGAGGAAAAGAGGGTGGGGTGTGTAGAAAAGGGTAAAGTGGGTAAAATAGATGGTGATAAAAGGAGATTTGACTTTGGGTGGTGAATACATAATGCAATACACAAATAGTGTGTTATAGAATTGTACACTTAAAACCTATATACTTTTATTAACCAATGTCACCCCAATAAATGTAATAAAATTTAAAAAATGAAATCAAATATATTTTTGGTTTATCTTTGTATATGTATATGGGGGGGGGGTGAGGTTAAGCCTGGAGGTAGAGTACAGTGTGTGAATTGTTGCATAAAATTTATACAATTTGATGACCTAAATTTACACAAGAGTGTGATGTTATATGAACATGAACAAGATTTTGAAGAGTAAGTGTGAAAGACAGGGCCCCTTATAGATTTTCCCTGACATCTGGGGACGAGTTATTCTTTCTTTTCTGCAATACTGAGTTCTCCTGAAGCTCTCCAAATACTGCAAACATAGGCTGACCACATTCTATTGGCACTGTCTACTTATGAGTCTATTTCTCCTACTTGCTTACATGTTCTTAAGGACAGGGACCAAGAATGAATATTATGGTACCCACAGATCTGGCGCTTGCTGAGCTACTGATTCCTAAGTGAGAAAGAATGGAATGGATTATTATATTAGCGGTGGCCAATCTCTGTATTACATCGAAGCATAAAATAATAACCCTGGATATGTTCTATTAACCCTTGAACACCTGCTTAAAATAGTTTCATTTCAAAGCAGCTCAAAATTTGGTCCCTGAGACAGGAGAAGTACTTATTTCCTGCTTCTTACCCTGTCTTGCCTTGTAGATAAAAATTCTACTGATGAAGACATGGCTTTGTTTGCTTTATAAAATAAGTATCAATAAAGATTTTATTAGGTGACAGGTGAAAAATGTTGAATATAGAGTATTGAAAATAAAATGTATACGATATGGCATCTATCTATCCTTAAAGAGTTTATATTTGATAAGCAATATGATATAAATAATTATAATACCACATGATACATAAAATGATAGGTAGCATCTACTAGATATAGGGAAAGGATGGATTGACCCTTCTTGATTGGGGTTAGACCATCAAAAAAGGTGGTCTGGATTGGGATTTTGAGAGATGAATAGTGTTTTCCAGGCATCTTGAGAAAGAAGTTACAGAAAACCACACTGGGAAGAGGGTATGTAAAACATTTTCTCAGCAAAAATTTAGTGGTCCAAGAGGCAAATGATCTCTCTCTTTTTTTAAAATTACGTCTCTTTTTACTAATTTTATAAATGAAAACAGGAGATGGACCAAAGAAGTGACAGGGGATTGGGAAGGGCCACAAAAGGAAATATTTAGGGAAGAAAATGGGAAGATGACAAATTTCTGGAATGAAGCCCTTAGCGATGAAAAAATCATCTTCAGATTAAAAATCTGATTGTGGCAACATAATAACTTTATTTACAAATGTTAAATGATGTTTGCCCTTGTGTCAGAATTCTCTGGTCTGGGAAGTCCTAGTTAATCTTGTATGCGCAAAGCTAAAGAAGAGTGTGAGAACTAATAGCTCCTTACATTCAGAGATTTTCTGATTGAAGAGAGACACTTTCTATGGGTACCTACAAGCCAATTGAAAGAGAACAATTCATTCTATTTGGGGATTATTAATGTGAAGGAGCATATCACAAACAATAACAGCATCTTATCTTATACACAATAATTGTAAAAATTATGAAAAAATCAAATATTTAATACTTTAGTGAATTTTCTTTTTATACATTAAAAATATAGATGCGATTATCCTCACCCAGTAACTATGAAAATTAAATGTGGTGATATAAGTGAAGAAGTTTTGCTAATTTGAGATTATATATTGTTAATTTTGTGGAGGGATCACATTGAAATGGATTAAGTAAAAGGAAATCAGAGAATATCTTGAAAAAAAGAAAAAAGAAAAGATCTTGGGATAGAAGAAGTTTTGATAGCTTTTAAATTGATATATGAATAGTGTCAATAAAAAATAAATAAAGCATAATACATAATTTTAATTTTTTGGTGGCCACTTTAAAAAGATAAACAGATTAAATTAATATTGAAATATTTTTATTTAACGTATTCAAAATATATGTTTTCATCATGCAATTCATATTAAAATTATTGAGATATTTTATTTCTTTTTAAGTCTTCTAAGTCTGTTGTGTATTACCTTTACGCAGAAGTCAATTCTGACTGTCCACATTTCCAGCGGTCAGTATCTTCAGGTGGCTAGAGGTTACCATACCGGTGGGTCAACAGCCTTAGATTTAATCGTGTAAAGTACCTTGAGTAATCAATGAGTTCTTTGCGATGTACTAGACACTCTGGTACTTTTTACTTTCGAAAATTGATCTAGTAGTTTGATGTGACACAAGATTGATCAATTTCTGAAAAGATTTTCAACCTCAACCCTACCTTTCCATTTTGCAGGAAAGAATGGAAGCAGCACAGGAACCAGAAACAGCAACACCGGGAATAATGCCATCGCTGGGAAAACAAAACAAAGGGGACAAAGACCAGCATTAGAATGTTTAGGTCTGGACTTCTAAATACAGGGGAAAAAAACAAAATAAAACAATGTAATGATCTCAGATATCTCAAATTCATCAGTAACATAACAAAAGCAGATTTGTTTCAGGGTGCCAGTAGAGTGATAATGGATTCAACCTCAGAAGCAAGACTCCCAGGTAGACGATGAAGAACAAACAGATGTACTTGCCTGGAGCTCTTGAAGTAATACATCTATAAATGTTAAGGTTACACTACCCAATTCCACCTTAGTTCCATAGTCTTGTCTATGCAGCTCCTCTTTTCAAATTTTGGGAGTAGCTTCCTTACCCTGACCATTTAGGAATAGTAATAGATCCGTTACTGCTACTAGGGTACTACTGTACTAGGCCTTGATAATTTCCTTAAACCCTGTTTACTTTTACAAATATCCACTAATTAACATTTCTTTAATTTACCAGTTAGCATATACCATTTCTTTCTGGCCAGGCCTCTGGCTTATGTACTTGCCATTCATAGAACCCTAGGCAAATCTACTAAGAAGTTAGTGTTTTTTGTTTGTTGGTTTGTTTGTTTTTTTTAACACTTTCAGCCACTCTCTTCGTTTTGCACTTGCAGCCAGTATCATCTTCATTTTCATTCAAATCTTTCTTTTTATTACAATGCTTCAAATTTCATAAAAAGGTAATACTCTTTGATCCAAAAACAAAAAATCACTTTTAAGGGATTACTAATCCAGTTTATATTAACACCCTTAATAGGTTCATATGTTTTGCTTCATTAATTCAACTTTTTGGAATCCTGAAGGAATAATATATCCCGACAAACTTTAGGTATACATTTTATCACAATATTAATAGGGTAAACATTATAATTTATTAATGCTCAATTAACAGAGAGAGAAAATGTCTAAATAAATTAGAATGCATTCATTCCCTTATTAGAGAATATTAGACATAAAATTATGATGGTTTTGTAACAAGGAAAATGCTTCTGTGTCAAAGTTAAGTTTAAAAGAAAAAAAAGAGAATACCATATAGTATATGGGAAATTGTTAACCTTTTGTTATGACTGAAAGTTTGTACCTCTCCAAATTCATATGTTGAAACCCTAATCACCAGTGTGGTGTATTTGTATTTGGGCCTCTAAGGAATTAATTAAGGTTGAACGAGGCCATAAAGATGGGCCTTGATCCAATAAGGTTAGTGCTTGTATAAGGAGAGATACCAGAGATTCCACCCCTTTTACCGCACACAGGGAAGAGGCTATGTGGAACACAGTGAAAGGTGGCTGTTTGCAAACTGCGAAGAGAAATTTCACCAGAGACTGACCATACTGGCACTTTGGTCTCAGACTTCTAACCTTCAGACCTGTGAGAAAATACATTTCTGTTGTTTAGGCCACCTAATCTTTGTTGTGGTAGCCCAAGCAGGCTTACACATTCTTGTGTTTAATATTTTAGGGTTAGGATATTTTCAATGTGCTCTACTCTCCATAACATGTAGTAATTTGAAATCTTCTGGAGCTACATATCTGCATTCCAGTGTGCGTGTGTGAGCAAGGCACTGAGCTTGCAGGTTACCTCCAACTACTATCCAGCAAATGTATGTCAATGCAGCTCTGCTTTTCTCATGGTTTTATGACAAAAACTCCATGACATAGGTATTTGGGGCCAATTTAGGATAAGGTAATAAAAATTTTATTACATAGTGGTATTAATCATCTTGATGTGTAAGGAGATCTGGAAAATATGTACATTATAATTCTCCTGGAGGATAGTAACAGAAAAAGGACCTTATCCTCTTCTCCCACAAAACGAGTGCTCTGACAAAAAGCCAAGCAAAGAACAAATGAGGTTAACAGAAATACAAGAGAATGAGTTTATCTTCATGTGTTAAACATTCTTTTCTGTATTTTGTATAAATCTATGTTACTATAATGATAGTAATTAGAAAAAATAGAGATATTTATTCCAAGAGAATTATTAACTCTTAGAAAAGTGCTTCCGATTTTGTCAAACATGTTACTTTAGTCACTTTTTTGCAAACAGGTATAGCTAGTAGGTTAGGCATTACGATGTTCAAGTAAATGGAAAACAGAGGCATGGAGATAGTGATCTCCTGACCGTCTCACTGTTAGTGTATAACTGGGGCAAAACTCAAGTTTTCTTTTAACCTCAATGTACTATAATTTTTGGAGACATGGGGTTTTGGGTAGAGTGAAAGCATTTAATGAATTTTTTGCCTTGACAAAAATAACACAATGCTATAAATCTTTTTTGTGACTGGTAAATAGCTGGCGAATTACTGAACGTGTTTGAGAAAGTCAGAAAAAATCAATGCACATTATTAACAGTTAAGTCAAACCTTTTTGTTGTCCTTCAAATATAAAATAAAAGTCCTAAGATTTGTGAATTCAAATATATTTTCTTAGGCTGTCCATCTTGAGTTGAAAGCATATGCCACAATGATAATCTCTATTTATGTAAATTTCTTGAAATAATGGGTAGCTTTGTTGACTGTTTAATAACGTTTTTATCCATTTAACAACTAGGATGAGAAGGGAGGGAGTTGGAATGGTAATCCCAAAGTTGATAGCATGTTCCTATAAGGGTTCTATAATGAATATAACTTATACAGATGTTTCTACATGTTCTATACAATTAAAATTTCACTTATAGCAATAGGAAAGGTTGATTTGTTTATATTATAGTTTTTAGGTGAAACAGAGGAAGAGGTAAAAGAACAGAATGAAAATTTGAAGACAGAAAAGGAAAAACATGGAAAGAAAAAATAAACTTATTTCTGTATAAAGCAAATACATAAATTTAATGTCGAAAGGAGTCATTTTTATTTCTCAGAGATACCTGATCCCCTATTGAACAAACATAAACTTTGGCACCTATATCATGATAAAAGAAAGAGAGCAATGTAAGTGTTAAGAAGCGTGGGTTTTTTCTTGATGTTATTGGCTCTTTTACCCAGCTCATCTTTAACTACATGAAATTGAAAATTTACATCTTTCAAATTAAAATATGGTGACATAGGGTCACTTCATAGGTTTTGTGAGATTTAAGGTGATCAATAATGTTAAAGAAATTTGATAACATAAAACAACCACCATATACATACAAGTCCTAGCATTAATCTTACTATTGTTATTATCATTTGGGATGCTTGCTCCTCCAGCAGAAATCTCTCAGCTCCCAGAACCTTCAGGGATTGCCTCTGCTGAAGACAGCCACCTGGCCCAAGGTCATGCTCCCTTCAAATGACAGCCTCATTTGATGTCTGTCAGATATGGAGTATAAAGGCCTGACCTCTTCACTTCAACTAGAAACATCCCTGAAACATCTTCCCAGCTCCAGAACTACTTTGAAGTAGTTGATTGGCTGAAGCCTCCAATGAAACTATATCACAGCTTAATTTCTACCTTTGCCTAATCTTTCTTTCTTCTCCTCCTTTCCAAAGGAATTGATACCAGGTGCATTCCTTAATAAGCTTCCTGTGTCTCAGATTTTCTTATCATTGCTTGGGAACACAAATTGTGACATCATTCATTAGATAGTCTTTATTCCATAACTCTAATCGGGATGGTCTTTTTATACTTTCATTATCCTTTAATCATATGCTTTTATGCCTCTGATCATGTTAATTCTCAAACCTTGATTCTAATCACATCCTTCAAGAATATTTCAGTCTCCCTTTCTTTAAAGAAATTCACAGGCTAACTCCAAAAACATTGATCTTATTCCTGGATAGAAGTGTTTAAAACCCACCCAGTAAACTTTTTATTATATTCAATTTTTCTGATTATATACAGGATATAATTTCTCTCAATTTCTTCATATATTTGACTTTTTTCCATAATTAGATTGTGAGTTTGGAAAAGACAACTACGTCTCCACATTCTTTTAAATGCCCGATGGCTAAAGACGGTTCACCATAACTTGCTCAGTGTGGAACTATAGAAACTTTCAGAGTCTCCAGTGGACACTCTCTTCAGCTAGAATGCCCATCCCTCTGGCAATGGCCTCAAGAGGGCCTCCTGGAGATTTGAGAGCCACAGAGTAAAACAGATCCTTTTTTCTCTCTCTCTCTCTCTCAAGTTAATGACAATCAGGTAGAAACCTGATTTTTCCTTTGACAGACATTTCAATTTTACATACTCCATCTAGTATAACATGCTAAATATTGTTAAATGTGATCAAGTGAAACAAAACATGATTCCCACCCACCCTCAAATCTTATCATTAGGGGAACCCATTATTTAAATATCCAGGTTTGAGTTATTTGGACATTCCTATATGTACAAAACTGGAGGGTAAAGTTTTATTTTCTCTTGACCTGATTAATTTTGATTCTTTTGAAGAAGGATGAGGAAGAATCTAGCAAGCAGAGCTCTGGAAGTAAATATTACAACTGAGGTAAATATGATTAAGATCTACTGTAAGTTGAAAGAAAGCATTTAGCTCCACTCCACTCTTCTCCCAGGGCCACCCGTAAATAGTAGTGCTGATAATACAGTTTATTTTAATTTTATTGAATAGAGTTATATAGAAAGCATTAGAAGGAATTAGGTAAAATAATTTCCTCTTCCTGTCTTCCACTTGCATGTAGACAATTTCCAAATGTGTGTAGTTACACATTTCCTCTGCTTAATTACCTAGGGACAAACTTGAGATTCTTTTGAAATAATTTCCCTTAAAAATGTTATTTTGTTATGTGTAATTCACCAACTTTCTCCTTTTATATGCTTGTCTACTCTGCTATTTGTAATTCCCCTTTTTCAAAGAGATTAGTAATTTCTCATAAGTGTGAGTAGAGAAAAGCCAAATCCAGGGATTTCAAAGGTTTACCATTTCAGGTATTGATGGTATACTACTATCTAATGACAGCACAGCAAATTGTGTCTTTCCCAAAGCATAAATATATATGCTACAACTGAACTGTAATATAGTGCTCCTTCTTCACCTTGATGTTAGGACCGCCACTGCATTTGAAGTACTCATTTGAAAAATAAAATAAATTATTTTCTCTAAGACATAATATCACTGCTCGTTAAGGGATGAAAAACATATAGTTACAAAAATTATACAGGCATACCTTGCCTTAAAAGTTTATTTTGTGAGATAAGGATTTTCAAATTATAAACTAGGGAGAATTTTGCTTACTTGCTAATAAAAGAATTGATAAAAGAGTCCAATTAAAAAGTAAGCTTTTAGTCTTCTATTCCGGTCAGGATGTCAAAAGAGGCAGGCTTCTGATTATCACCCTAACATGAACTCTGAAGAAATGAAAGAAGCGAAATGGAAATATGGCTTCCAGGAAAGTATCTAAAGATAGTGAGACAATCTGATGAGAATTAAGTCTCTCATGACCTCTAATATGTGTGTATGGATGTGTGTCTGTGTGGCAAGTATTAAGTAGAGGAAGGTGCGGCATCCCAAGGCAGGGCCTGGTCTGACCATGCAGTGACAGTAACGACTTTTAGTTCCTGCTTTTGCTTCAAGACAATCATTGTGTCCCCTTTATTGTAAAATTCTGTAGCTATAGAAGGGGCTTTTGTTCTGGTTCTATACGTGTTTAAGACAGCATCAAGGAAACATAAAAACCTTCATTAAGTGTGAAGAACTAATGAAAGTAAAGATATGTGGACTATTCTGCATTACTGTTACAGTTATATCTCTATTTCTTTCTACCCCCAAGGGTCATATAAGTATAAATTACATGGCTACTTCCTCCCAAAGGTGTTTCTTTCTAAAATGTAACCTTAGGAGTGTCAGAAAATGGAAATGATCCTGGGATTGATTCCTAAAACAGATGAGGATAATAGTACATAACATAAACGCCCATTTTATAAATGAAATGTGAAAATCTTAACAACACATCAACTTACCAATTTCAAAATATCATGATTAAGTAAGTAAAGTTTGTATCAGGACTGCAAGTATACTTCAAATTAGAAAATTCATTGGTCAGATTCATCACATGACTTGACTAAAAAAAAGTGGCAAAAAATATTTCACTAAATTTAATCCCTGGTTACAGCTAAAAAAAGAACAGAGGAGAATAAGGTAGATCATTAATTTGATAATGGCAATATACTAAATAACTATAGCAAATATTATAGTTACTGGAGAAACTAGGTGCATTCCATTTTATATTGATAAGAAAAAAATGACAAATGTCACTATTAGTGAAGCGGTCCTGATTGAAGCCATCAGACAAGAAAATAATAAATAGTAATAATAAAATAAATAAGAAAATAATTAATTAGTCTTGGAAGAGGTAAAATCATTATTATTTTCAATGATATGGTCATCTATCTAGTGAACATACTATAATCAACAAGTTTGCTAGATGTAATATCAACCTACAAAAATACTATTGCCATATATCAGCAAAATTCAACTAGAAAAGATTTTTAAAAAGGTGCCACTCATAATAGTAACAAAACTATAAAGTTTACGAAGTAACCAAGAATAAAAAAAATCTTTTTCAGAGAAAACTTTAGAACTCTAGTAAAAAACATAAAAGGAGATCTGTTTAAATTGAGAGATTTTTATGCTCTTAAATGGTATGTGTTAATATAATAAAGCAATCAATTCAAATTAAACTACTATAAAAATTCTTTAAAATTTAATCAATATCTGATGGGCACATAGATAATTAAATAAAGCTTTTATGAGAAGAATTAATTTGATATCTTTTCATTTTAGTTATTTATACTTCAAATTTATGTTTATAAAAATTCGATATAATTGTAAGAACAGACAAATGAACCAAGGGAGGTGAATAGGAAATTTAAGAGACAGACTAGACAAGGTAGCAATAAAAAAGCATTAGAGGAAGAACAGATTGTCTAGCATATTGTGTTAGGGAAATTAGCTCACGATACAGAGAAAAATAAAACCAGTCCTTTTTAAGCATCACCTATAAATGTGAGTGTAGAAGGATTAAATTTATCAATAGAGAAAATAATTTACATGCACGTTTTCAGGGCCATACCCTTTTCATCTAGGTGAACCACGCATAACAATGCCATTATATGGTGATACGGTGTTTTGTATGAAGCAACTGTATCACTTTTGGCTTATTTAAAACTCATAACAATCTAGGGAGTAGATGATATTCAATATCCCAGTTTACAGCTGGGCAGTCTCAGGATCATGGATTTAGTAATGAGTTGTCATAAACTTGCAAGCAGGAGAGCTGGGGTATAAGCCCACACTGCTTGGTCTC
Organism: Eonycteris spelaea; assembly: GCA_003508835.1. Lineage (NCBI taxonomy): Eukaryota > Metazoa > Chordata > Mammalia > Chiroptera > Pteropodidae > Eonycteris > Eonycteris spelaea. Next base: position 13,961 of record PUFA01000284.1, read on the forward strand.
AAAGTCTTCACCTCTGAAAGGAGGGAGAGGAAATGTTTTAAACAATTATACAGACCTAAAAGATGCCATTACATGCGTTAAGACACTGGTGTGAAATGTGTGCATTATAGGTATAGCGCATTTATATATTAATCACGGCGCAGAGAAGTATCTAATCCAATATTTTCAAACTCTAATTATAATATTTAATGTTCCATTCTGATCACTTTCTTTCATCTTACCACTTGTCTCTGAGACAGAAAGCAGCCTAGACACTCTACAAAGTTTGGAAATGTTCTAGACTTCATCGTATAGGACATCTGTAATGATAATTGCTTTTACAATTCTTCAAAAACAATTATTTTCTTTCCAAGGATGAACTACCTTCTCTTTACTTGATTTCTTAGCACTATTTGATTTAACACTACTTGAGATTTCTGACACGTTCCTCTCAGTTTATCTCTTCTTACAAATCTGTGCTCAATTCAGAGGCCCCAGTTGACCTTACAACACATCATTATAGAGTAGCTGCCGGGTTTGAAACTTGTCATCAGTTTAATTTCCTTTGATTCTCCTCCAGAGAGTTAGTCATACAGGCAGATAGATGTTGGCTTAGCTTTAACTAGGAGAAGAGGCAACACCAGATTTTTCTGACAATAGTATAAAGCTTCTCTAAGCTCCCTGGCTGACGTTCAACCACTGAGAAGAATAGCATTAATAAAATATTCTGAAAGTAAAACCTTTCCTCTACGAGGTAAATAAATAACTACTTACATGTCGTTGTTAGGTAGCTCTATGGTCTTTTACTATTTATTTATCCAGAATCATTTCTTATTTGCCAAGGGCAAATTAAAATTCTGTGTAGAAATTGCTTCCATGTAAAAATATACACAACATATATTATATTTAAATTATTTATGTAAATGTAGCTGCCTGGGTAGATTGACTTTTTATTGAAAACCTTCTAAAAGTCTCTCTCTTTCTCTCTCTGATTTGACTGCATTTCATGGGGAATATTTTATATTATATTGGTACTCTTTAATAGAATATTTTTTATCTCAAGGTCAATACCATAATTTTGTTTTGATTAATTTAAAACTATTAGTAATAGCTTCCCATTCTTATTTTGATAACGTCGGTGTTAACACATATCCAATATGTGAATATTAGTAAAGATATTAATATATGAAAATACACATACATATAAGCATAGTTTTTCATTTTTCTATTAAAGGAAGTTTTGATATAATGATCAAAAGTCATAGACATGGAAATGAACTATATTGCTTATTTAAGAATAAAAGGTAAGAAATTGATTTAAATATTAAACTTGATAATGCTTTGGGAATAATAGAGCATACATTATTTTCTTAGCTTAAGGAGAGAATAATAACTTAAGATAACTACTTGCAATAAAAGTTATCAATAGACTTCTGAAAATCATAGATTCATTTACTGTGTATCGTTTTACCACTGACAAGGAATAAGTATATTGGTATAATAAAATGTTCACCTTAAAATAAAGGAGTTATCACTTACTGTTGGTTCTCAGAGCAAGGTAAAGTATCTGCTTTACCTGTAGGAAGAAGGAGTGTGAGGAGAGAAGGCTAGAGAGGTATATATACATTACACCTGTTTCCTGTCTTTGGCAAATACTGTTGTGCAAGTAAATCTAAGTCAACAAGGCCTGAAACAGGATTTGTCATACCAACAGTTTCAAATTTCATAGCTGGTTGTTTAACTGCAGGTTTGGCTGTACATTGTTATTCTCCTCATGGCTTTTAAAAATAAATTGCTAATTCAAATTTAGCTATTGTACATTTACTCTTTGGAGCTCATATACTGTTACTATGTATCCACACCTTAGCCAATCAATACTTTGACAATTCTTAACCAAATTAACCTTTTTCTTTTTTTAAATTAAGTTTATTGGGTGACACTGGTTAATAAAATTAAATAGATTTCAAATGTATAATTTGATAATACATCATATGTATATTGCGTTGTGTGTTCACCACCCAAAGTCAAATTACCTTCCATCACCATATATTTGACTCCCTTTACCCTTATCTACTTCCCTTTCTCCCACTTCCCTCTGATAACCACTAAACTGTTATCCCTGTCCATGAGTCTCTGTTTGTCTTGTTCGTTGTTGCTTTCAGTTTTATATCGCACATATGAGTGAAATCGTATGGTTATCAATGTTTTTCAGTCTGATTTATTTCGCTTAGCATGATAATCTTATAATCTATTCATGTGTTACAAATGGCTGTATTTCATCTTTTCCTATGGCTGAGTAATATTCCATCGTATATATGTACAACTTTATCCAATCATCTATTGAAGGACATTTCAGTTGTTTCCATGTCTTGGACACCATGAATAATGCTGCTATGAACATCGGGCTGCATATATTTTTATGATTAATACTTTTCAACTTGAGAGTAGATACCTGGAAGAAGGATTGCAGGGTCATAAGGTAATTCTATTCTTGATTTTTGTGGAAACTCTATATTGTTTTCCATAGAGACTACCAATTTGCAGTCCGACCAGCAGTGTATGAGGGTTCCTTTTTCTCCACATCCTCTCCAACATTTGTTATTACTTACTCTGTTGAGTATAGCTATTCTAACAGGTGTGAGATAGTATCTCATTGTGGTTTCGATTTGCATTTCCCTAATAGCTAGTGAAGTTGAGCATCTTTTCATATGTTTATTGGCCATTTGTATGTCTTCTTGGGAGAAGTGTGTGTTCAGGTCCTCTGCCCATTTTTTAATTAGATTTTTGTTGTTGAGTTGTATGAGTTTTTTGCATATTTTGGATATTAGCCCTTTATCAGAGGCATTGTTTGCAAATATCTTCTCACATTTAGCTGGTAGCCTCTTTGTCTTGTTAATAGTTTCTACTGCTGTGTAGAAGATTTTTAGTATGATATAGTCCCATTCATTTTATTTTTGCTCTTACTGTCTTTGGCTTTGAGGTCAAATTCATAAAATCCTCCCTAAATTCAAGGTCCATGAGTTTAGTATCTATGTGTTTTCTATGCGATTTATTGTTCCAGGTTTTATATTTAGGTCTTTGATCCATGTTGAGTTAATTTTGTTATATGGTGACAGATAGCAGTCTAGTCTATTCTTTTGTATGTAGCTTTTCAGTTTTCCCAGCACCATTTATTGAAGAGGCTTACCTTTTTCCATTATAAGTTTTTGGCTCCTTTGTCAAAAATTATTTGTCCATATACATGGGAGTTTATGTCTGAACTCCATTCTGTTTCATTGGTCTGTGTGTCTATTTTTCTGCCAATATCATGCTGTTTTGATTATCATCACTTTGTAATATAATTAGAAGTCAGGCAGAGTGATAGCTCTGGCTTTGTTCTTTTTCCTCAGGATTGCTTTGGCTGTGTAGGGTCTTTTTCACTTCCGTGAAAATCTGATGATTTTTTTGGTTGCATTTCTTTAAAAAATGCCACTTGGATTTTGATGGGGATTGCATTAAATCTGTATATTGCATTGGATAATAAGATTATTTTAACTATGTGGATTCTTCCAATCCATGAACACAAAATATCTTTTCATTTCTTTGGTCTCCTTCAATTCTTTTAATAATGTCTCATAGTTTTCAGTGTATAGGTCCTTCACATGCTTCATGAAGTTATTCCTAGGTAGTTTATTCTTTTTGTTGCAATTTCAAAATAAATTTATTTTTCATTTTTCTGAAAATTTATTGTTAGTGTATAGGAATGCTATGGATTTTTGCATGTTGATTTTGTACTCTAAAATTGTACTGTGTTTATTATTTCTAATAGTTTTTAATGGAGTCTTTAGGGTCTTCTATACAGAGTCATGTCATCTGAAAAAAGTGACAATTTGACTTCTTTCCCAATTTGGATGCCTTTTATTTCTTTCTCTTGCCCAATTGTTCTAGCTAGGACTTCCAACACTACATTGAATAAGAGTGGTGATAGCAAACAGCCTTGTCTTGTTTCTGATCCTGGAGGGAAGGTTTTTAGTTTCTCACAATTAGGTGTGATATTAGCTGAGGTTTGTTCTATATGGCCTTTATCATGTTTAGATATTTTTTATACCCATTTTATTAAGTGTTTTAATCATAGATGAATGCTGTAACCAAATTATTCTCATTACACATTTGTGTTTTCAAGATTATTCTGTATGAATGAAGCTAAGCTTATCATTTTCATGAACTGTAAGAATAAAATATTTTCTTACAGCGATCTAAAATATTCATTAGCAAACTGTTGGACCTTATTGTTTTTGAGAATAATTTCATACTTTATCTTTGTAAATGTAAGGTCATTGTGCCTTTTGAACTGTAATGGCAAAAGACCCTATAACTTGGTTGTATTTATAAGTTTTAAATTATCCCAGTATTAAAATTTATTTTCTAGTTGTATGGAATTCAGCATAACATTGATGTACATTACATAGTAAATCATCATCATTTAATTTTGTTCATCTATAGAAGGCTTTATGTAATCCTTGCAGGCTTGTTTTCATACCTCAAAAATAAAGGGGGGTGAGACAGACATAAGAAGAGATGAAATACTGCCATTTGCAACAAAATGGATGGAACTCGAGATAATTATGCTAAGTGAAATAGCCAGCCAGAAAAAGTTGAAAATTACATGATATCACTTTGTGGGATATAAACCCTCATAGACGTGGACAATAGACTAGTGGTTACCAGAGGGTAGTGAGAGGGGGAGGGCAGACGTAAATGGGGTAAAAAGGGTCAAAAATGTGGTGCAAGAAAGAAATCTAACTACGGGAGGTGAACACACAATGTAAATATATATATATATGTCTTACTGTTAAAATGTACAGCTGAAATTTATTGAATTTCATTAACCAATGTCACCATAAAAAATAAATTAATTTTAGAAACCCTTGCTAAACATAAAAATAAATAAAATAAAATAAATTAAATTAAAGGGAGAGGACTACTAATATCAAGTTCTCTTTACCTCTAAAAAGTAATGATTTTAAATACTGAATTTGTATAAATGAAGGGTTATAAATTAATAAATCACATTTAGGACATACATAGCACTAGCAGGCATTTCTGGGTATTCATGTTAGCATATATATTGCACTATGGGGTACACAATTCAAATAATTACTAGGACAAAAACTTGCTAAAACAGACCAGTGTCTGTGATATGATATCAACAGAATATCATTTAATGATAGTTAATTAATAAGTTAAAGAGTTGAATATTGCTCTGAATGTTCTTTATGATAGTTTAAAACTCAGTATAGGTTTTACCATAAAATTTTAAAGAGAGTGCTAACCATTCAGCTGCCATGTCTCCAGTTAGTCCCTAAAATGTATTTTACCCCATGATATGTGATATGTGACTTCTCAATACGCTGAATTAACCACTAGCATAAAATCAGCTTAGAATCACCATCTATGCAACCATTTTTTCTATGGGAGAATGTGTTTCATGGGCAAGAGCAGATCCAGAAACGCCCAGAGCTCATGCTACTCTCTATTTAATGATATAATACTCTTAAGAGCCTGGGATTCATGGGATTCATGATATGATGGGCACAAATTAAATTTCTGTACCAAAGAGTATCGGGAAATTATTTTTCAGTCCACGAGTTCGTACATCTATAGATGGTAATGCTATTATTTTATTTAATTGCGATAAAATGTGTAATATGTGAAGTTGCCTAGCGTATAGTAAGAATTTCTAAAGTGTTAGTTCCCTCCTATTTTATACACTTCTTTTCCTTTGTTTCTGGAAAAATCTGTCTCTTACACTTGTAAGCTATGGGATTGCACTTGAATTTTATGAGAGATGGTATGACCAAGTAGTTCTATGAGAAATTACCACAAGAGAAGTGGATAGAAAAGTGTATAAAAGAAGAAAACATATTTTTTGACTCATTATTACCACTTAGTAAATATTCTCTAATTGTATATCCACTAAATGTTTTAACTAAATGATCATTATGTGCACCATGACATATAAGGTATTTTGCTTGTCAAATATTAACAGCCTTATTAAGCTTAACAATATTATATATATTTTTATTATATATAAGTGGCCCCTTAGGGTTACAAAATACCATCACAGGTTGTACTGACAGATTGACCTTAATCTTCCAAAACTGTTGTTCTCAACTACCTTTGCTCCCTCATCTCCTATGATTAGTTTGTCTTTTTCTCTATACTTACCATGGTCATATGTTGGTCTTTTATGAATCCTTCCCCCCAATTTTATCAATGGGTATCTTCCAGCTTATTTTTATTTGTACACTCAAAGTTTATGCCAAAGGGTCAAAATAATTTGCTTCTGTGTATATAGTTTAATCAATTTTAACTATTCTAATGGAAACTTGTAGTTGAGTATCTCAGTGACAATTGCTATAATACATCCTGTTTAGGGAAAGTTGCTGTTTTCTTACTCTTTAAGATTAATCTTCTATTTTAGGGTTCTGACCAGTACGCTGTAACCAGAATTGACATATTATGAATTAAATAAAGTACAGCTTCTTTCCTTCCCTAACTGCTCTCTTCTCATCTTTGACACATATAACAACTGAATGCTGTTCTTTTTGGCACTTCTGTCTGACCACCCAGAAGAAACTAGCTACTGCAAAGGCAAATAGCATCTCTGCCTGATAGCTGACCTGTCATGACTCAGATTTCTATGACTTTTACTTCTCAGTTACCAACTATTTATATTTTACTGGTTATGAGCATAGTCTTTGGAAACTACCAGGTCTGGGAAATTCTCTCTGAGCTTCAGTTTTCACTTCTGTAAAATGTGGATTTTCATATCATAGGTTTGCTTTGATGATTAAAAAGGCATATGGTACAAAAAAACTCTTACAACAATGCCTGACATATGCTCAACAGAATTAACATTTTAGTTTCTTTCTGCAAAGTCTTGTATTTGCTGAGCACATAAAATATTACATAAATGCTTTTCATTTGATTGAATTGTTAATGCAGGAATCTTTATAAGATACTTTTCTCTATTTATATGTCATGAGAAAGAATCAGTGTAATCAGAAATTAAGTGTTCATGGCCCAGTTCTATTAGAAATTATCAGGGTGACCTTAGTAAAATGATCGATCATCTCTGGTCCTCTGGATCCTCGCTAAGAAATTGAGGATCATAGACTCAGGTGCATTTTAGAATTAACATTAATTCCATTATCCCCCTCATAAATAAAATAGTATGTTTGTATGAGTTATCTTACTGAATTATTCTTTAATAACTTAAGTTAGTGACATGTATTTCCAGGAAAAGGATAATTTAATTTCTGTGCCAATTTCTTTGTATTTTTCTTCTATTTCCTCAGCCCCTATGGTTAATTCCCTGAATTCTTCTTTTTTTTTAATTAAAATATATTTTACATAAAATATTATATAAATTTAAGGTGTACAACATGTTAATGTCATATATTGATATATTAAAATGAGATTGCCATTGTAGTGATAACTAGCATATATTACAAATAGTACTTTATTTTAGTGGTTAGAATAATTTTAGTCTCAGCAACTTTGATGATTATAATACAATATTGCTGTCTATAGTCACTGTCTGTGCATTAAACTCAATGTCTTATTTACTACTTGTTAGTTTGTACTCTTAAACATTATCTCTCCTAGTCCTTCATCCCCATTCCATAGCAAACATCATTTTACTTTCTGTTTTTACAAATTTGGCTTTTTTTTTTTTGATTCCACATATAATATTGTGCATACTTGCTTTTCTCTGACTTATCTCATTTCACATAATGTGCTCAAGGTCCATCCATGTGGCAAACAGTAGGATGTCCTTTCTCATAGCTGAATAATATTCCATTGAATAAATAAACCACATACTCTCCAATTCATTCCTAACATTCTTACACCTAACTATGTGAGAAAAATTTTTGAATTGTGAATTATATGCTTTTCTTCAGTGTATGAACCATTTACATATACACTTATATGTCTCTTTGGTCGGGTCCTTAGAAACAGAACCCAAGGCACAAATTAGATTGCTTGTGGTTCCTTGAGGAAGCATCTTGCAGGAAAAAGCTGTAATGGAGAGAGTGAAGTAGGACTGGAAAGGGCAAAGCTCTAAGGAAAATGTGGTCTCAGGTGAAGTCCAGCCTTTCTTGATCAACAAGGGCAGAGTTTCAGACACTTTTTCTAACCTACAAATCTGTCAGCTATTAGCAGTGGATGGGATGAGATTTCTCTGGTGAGATTTCCCCATCCATCATAAGCAATCCTCTTGAGAAGGGGAGCAGATGTGGGCACTTCCTCTCCAGCATCCATAGCAGCTGGGAGACAGACACATTGACTCAGGGACAGGATCTCTGTGTCATATGTGAACAACATCCATCACTCATTGGAATAATATTTGCATTATTATAAAGGTAATGTAAAAAATAGTGAAGGCATTTATCTCTCCATGACTCAGCTATTTCATTTTAAAAAAAAATGAGAAGACAGACTAATTTAAAATCCTTTCCATTCTTAAATTTCTGAGTCTGTTTTAGGAAAAGAGAAAACAAGGTATATATTTTCTCCCTTATTATCTGGATATATTTATTTGCTAAGTCACTCACTTCTGCTAGTCTTGGAGTTAATTCAGTTCTTAGTTTTGTTACCTATAAAATAAGAAATACCTAGTACTGTGAAGATTTAACAAATTTAATGTATGAAAAACATTTTACTAAGAGTATCTTTCACATAGTAAATGTCTCATAAAGACCAGCAATTATGAGTGTATGTAAAGTGGTGAGTTTACACTACATAGTATTAAAAGACCTATTGGTGCTAAGTTTTTTTATTTTGTGAAATTCATTTTAAGTATAGTGAAATTGTTATTTATCGGTATGAAGTTTATAAAGCTAAAAGTAACTTGTTAAGGATTAGACGGTTAATTATCTTATATGGATATCCTGGCAGCCAGCTGAATTCTCAACTTTACAGAAGGGAAGTTAATAAAGAAGTATCCAAAACTGGGGAGAAGAACTGCTGTATTTTGCTAAGCAAATCTTTCCTTAGATTTTCTCAAATTTAGTGTCAACAAATAAAATATTTGTACAGGATGCTTTTTTTTTTTTTTTACAAAGAAAAAACTAATTTTCTGCATTCGATGGGGAACTGAATCATGTATATCAAATCCTTATAAATTGTTGTACATGAAAGGAATTTAATAAATGTTTGTTGAATTATTTTTGTAACTGTAAAGTAGGATTAACGGAAGAAATGGAAACACATTTCCCTCAGGAAAGTACTTCTTAACATTGCTCAAGATCCTCTGTTCTAAAACCAGAAGTTAACTTCATGGCTATAATTATGATCATGTAATGCACATTTGAAAATGTATTCGAAAGAACACAATTTTTTAAAGAAAATCACCTAAGATTTTACCACGCATAAATAAAAATAGTGTCTATTTTAGGGTAGTTTCTTATGGTCTCTTTTGAGTATTTGATTTTCAATCACAAAATAAAGTCAGACTTATTTTCTCCAAAGTTAACATATTTAATATGTGACCTTTTTGAAGATGATAAAAAGACTGGCTTTTTAAAATCATCTACTACTCAATAGTTTTTTTAAATGTAATTGTAATTTAAATATAATTTCTAAAAAAATAATTGCTACTCGAGTTGTTCAGAACTAACTTTAAAGATGCAGAAACTTATAATTCACATTGTCTAGAAATAATAATGGTCACTATATACCCTCTGTAGTTCTGCTTTTGAGGCATAGGAGGAAAAAAAGAGAAACTTTAGTTCTTAATGTTCCTGCAGTGCCCGAAATAGGAAAAAGCTTTGTACTTTTAGAAATTTACAGTTATTCCATTAACTCTGGATCTGAAGAATCCGGTCAGAGAGACAAATTCCAGGCAAAGAGTAGAAGCAGAAGAATAGCTAAGACAAGATTATGCAAATTCATATGCCATAACTGAATTCATAAATTTGGGATTTATAATGAGGAGAACTTCACACAAATAAGAATATATCATTATTTCTGTTTAATCAATTTCTTAATCTTCTTCTCTTGAATGCTTGAATACAGTACCAAGAAGTTTTTAAAGAAAGAAAATGAGTGGCCTATAAGCCCTTGCATTCCTGAAGCCATTTCTCTGTGGCTTCTGAACATTAAAAATGCCATAGCTTGAAATAAAATTCTTAGGGCACAATATTTTTACCCTAAAAATTATGCAGACATTGAAATTTATTTTTGTGATTTTCAAAAAATAGTTGACCTAAAATTTCAGCTTGAAAAAATACTGATGCCTGTTCTTACCCATGGAGATTAGGATTTAATTGGTCAGAAGTGTGTCCTGGATATAGTGATTTTGAAATCTCCCCATATTGTTATAATTGAGGTTAAGGTTGAGAACCACTCTTCAAAATAATAGAATCACTCGAAAACTAAATTAGTTACTCAACAAGTATTTCTTGAGTGAGTACAACATACTAGTACATAGTACAAGCTGTTATAAGGAATGTGAAAAATTCTTGTCCCTGAGTTGCTTAAAGAGATAAGGCTGGTGTGCAAAAAAAAATACAAAATAATCTACTTACTAATACATATGATGTGGTGACAAAATGGGTAAGGTACCCACTGCAATGGTTGTAAGAATTCAAGAAAAGGAATACACTTAAACCAGCTCACTAGCAATTTTATATACATTTGTGTATCCAAAAAAAAAAAAAAAAAAAAAAAAAAAAAGAGAGAGAGAGAGAGAGAGAGAGAATATGCTTGTTGGTAAATTGAACATGTAAATATACAGAAATTTGAAGGAAAGTTGGCATTTAGGAATAAATAAACTTTTAGGCCCTAATGAAGCTATCAAATACAACTTGGATTTAAAAAAATTATTTTATATATTAATTCATATATAAAAATTGCACATATTTAATGTGTACAATTTGATGAGTTTGGACATATGTAAACACCAGGATACTATCACCAAAATTAAGGTAATAGAGATATCTAAAAACAACAATAACAACTTGGATTTTATATCTGAATTTCCCCTGGAAAAGAGTGTCTTTATTACTATAGAAAATTAACTCTTTCTTTATAGGTATACTTGGGAGAGACACAGTCTCTGGAGCATAGCCTGAAGGCTTATACTAGATATTTGTTAAATGATAGATCAGTTGAATAAAAAAATATGACATTGCCTACATTTCTTAATTTAATTAAGGTATGTTAATTAATTTTAATGTACCTTAAGGTAATCAAAATATCATATATTTTAGCTTATTCTCAGAATTAATTCATTTTACATCATTATTTGGTATAATCAATCAATCTGTGAAATATTCTGTCTTTTAAAAAATAAAAAAATTCATATTAGTTAAAAATTGCCTTGATGTAACTTATCTTGTATAGGACTAAGCATGACAACATCATTTCATACATTTTAAAAATTAGAGCTATGTTTCTGCTCAATGCTCTTGATTAAAGTTTTTAAAATCTGAGCACTAAATAATCAGTAAAAATGGGCATCTAAGGGCAATACCCAAATGAAGTCATAAATTCTGACAAATGAAAATGAATTTGATCTTCCCTCTGTAAATTTTGACATGTATGATGGAACTGTGCCCAAATATCTGGGTATGAATATAGGTTATCACTAGAATTCATTTTGCAACAATTCATTGGGTATGTGGAAATTAATATTATGCACTCTATTATCTTTAAATATCTAGGATAATTACAATTGTGTGCACAAATTAGGGGTAGAGATAAAAATCCTTATTGTTGTTGGAAACAATGAAGAAGGAAGATAAATCTTTTGTTACTTGAGGAGCAAGTTTACAAGTTGAGACTCCCATGAATAGTTAAAAGATGAGCGGCATAATTTGTAATGATGACATATTTTACCTTTGACAAATAAACAGCAGTGTTTACTAAAAAAGAAAGCAAAAAAATCAGAAATTATGGATAAATAATTTTAAAATTAACGTCTTGGTGATGTTTTTTCTATGAATCTTGCAATATTTTTCAATAAACTTGACTGTATCTATATGGCCAATTAGTACAGGTGTTTGTATTAATGCTGTTCTCTCTAAGGTCATGTTAAATTTACTAATGCAGTCTTTGATTAATGTTACCTAACAAGAAATGCTGAGTATACTTAACCATGAAAAAAGTATTGTATCTTAGAAATGATGAGAACATTTTACAGTTAGATATGGTTACCTTCTGTTCTCATTCATCTTTCCTTTCTTATTGAACATTTTAAGATACATTTATCATTAAAAAGTTAATTTTTGCCTTTAACTTTGTTTTTGTAGTTGAATTTAACTCCTGGCTAGTTTATTTTTTATAAATTGAAATTTTTGTAGTTAACAGTAGTATCTTTTGTGTATTTTCACGTGTTCAATCCTTTATCGATGCTCAAAGTAGCTGTTCTATTCATTCAAATACTGATAACTTTTTCTTTGAGTTATCTACCATTTTAATGACAAAAGATGGTATGGTGAATAATCTCTTTCATTTTCAGTAAAAGTCACATGTTATTTCCTATAGTATCTTTTGAAAGTATGAAAAACTAATATTTAAATTGATACATATAATTAATTTACTTCATTTGGTAATTTTCTGTCAGAAGAACTAATAAACTATAAGCAGTCTTTTAGAATATATTTTAACATGAACTTCTACATCAGCTTTTTCCTGGTAGAAGGGGAAAACTGTTGGGTCGCTATGGAAATCATATTAGAAGAGTAAATTCACTTCGGAAACATTGACAGGGTTATGCCATTGAGTTTTCTTACGCTAGACCATATCATGTCTTTCCAATTATTTAATTCTATTGAAGCATTTAGATCCTTCAAGAGTATATAAAATTTTTCCTCAAGTAAGCTTTGAATGTTTCTGGCTTAATTTATTTCCATGGTTTATCTTTTTAGTTGTTGTAAATGGAACTTTCTTTCCATCTACCATTCTAAAAACTTACAATGAGAGGCACATTTAGTCTGTCTTTTTAACCTAAAAAATGAACTATGTTGCAAATAAAAAAGATAGTAAATATATATATATATTCTGTAATTATATATATATAATTCATATTCTGTAATTATATATATATATATATTCTGTAATTATATATATATATATATAATTCATATTCTGTAATTATATATATATATATATATATAATTACAGAATATATATAAACTTTCCCCTAAAAACCATCTATGATTTATCTTGCGTTTTTGCTTGTTGACTCCCAAATATTAAATAATGATGATAGTTGTATTGGTTTCCTATGACTGCTATAGTAAATCACCATAGATTTGGGGGCTAAAAAATAACTGAAATTTATTCCCTCATAGTTCTGGAGGCCAGTTCATAATCAGTATCACTGTGCTAACATCAAGGTGTCAGCAAGGTTATACTTTTTTCAGAGGCTCTATAGGAGAATTTGTTCCTTGACTCTTACAGCTTTTGGTGGCTGCCAATCTTCATTGATTTGTGGCTGCATTACTCCAATGTTACCTCCTTGGGAATATGCAAGAGATAACCTGCCTCCTCTCCTTCTATCTATAATCTTTCTCTCTCTGTCTCATAAGACCATTTATGAAAACAATTAGGAATCACCCAGATAATCTGGGGTAATTTATACATCTCAAGATCCTTAGCTTAGTCGCATCTGCAAAGACTCTTCTTGTTTTCAAATAAGATAACGATTAAAAGTTACAGGGATTAGAACATGGATATCTTTTCCTTGGGGGTGGGGAGGCATGTCATTTTAGTTTATATAATAGCCAATACGGGACGTCTCATCTTATTAAAGTCTATGTGATATCTGACTTCACCTTTCATGCCATCTGAGCAATTGAAGGGAAAATGGCTTATAAGCTTGTTTGTGACAGTTTAATACATTGCTAGGGAAAATTTTCAGAATCATATCTTCAATTGTTCAGATGTTATAAGTGTGATCTGAAAAAGCCCATTGGAGTTCTGAACTATAGATCAGTATATCTCTTCACAATCTCAGGAGCACTAGTAACTAGTAAAAAACAGTACAATCTAAATTTGAACCAACTTATACTTTGTATAGCTAGATAATGTAAATATAGGAAAATATCTGTGCAAGGAGAGTAGCAATATTTCATAAATTATAATGAACTCTATAAAGGTAGAGCAGTCAAAAGTTTGAAACTGGTATAGAAAAATAATAAATTCCAAGGTATAACAATGAAAGGAAATGGATGAAATTTAACAGCAATGATCATCTTAGTTAGATCAAGAAAATAAAACCTAATTATTGTAAAGTCCTTTATGTTCATCATTAATATGTAAAACAAATTCTTCTCTTCTGAACAAGAGAAAAAAATATATCCAAAGACTAAAATCTCAGTGCTACCCTGGAATCTAGATGGCTTGTTTAATCCCTGGCATAAATTATATTAGAAATTGAATCATTACAATCTTCAAACAAATAAGAACATTTTTAATCCCATAGACGACTCCAATGAAAACAAAAGATACTCTTTCTCTTTGTACCAATTCAGCTAAGACTAGAATTTTAGAGCAAAAATGTGACAAACTCTGTAGGACAAAGATATTTGAAACAGAAATCTCAGGAGGTTCAGAAGAGACACAGAGGTGCCTAGGAGCCAGGCCTTTTATCTGTCAAGCGGCCAACTTATGTGGAGCTCCTTTTGTTTTTCTGTTTTTCTCGTGGGGTGCTGGTAGATAGGTGAAGAAAAATTCATCTTTTATGCTAGCAAAAACTAACATACTTTTTGTTAGAAGTAATATGTTTCCAGTTCTTCAAGTATCAAGGAATAGGAAAGGTTCTTTAGTTAATAAGTCCATGAGAAATATATCCCATATGTTCTCAAGTGGGGAAAACTTGCCACATGTTAAAGTATTGCCAACTTTAGGTTATTAACCATAACAGCTAGTTACTGAGAACCTATGCTTCCAGGAAAAAAACAAACAAACAAACAAAAACATGGAAATAGCCTAATAGATTTAAGTATATCTCTAAAGACAAGATTCTTAGTCTAAAAGTTCTGAGTATGAAATTTCAGATTCTGTTTCTCCGCAAAAAAATTAGTATGTAAATATGCTTTAAAATATGAGAAGAATTGCCATGCCATGTCATTACCTCTTTCTTCTTCCTTTTTAGGGTATGTGTAGTTTGAATATTTGATTTCAGTAGGTTATATGGAACTTAAGATTGGTTTTCAGTGGATAGAGTGTAGAATGTGAAGTGATATTCAATGAAAAGTCTTTTTTTGTTCACAAATACATTAAAAATTCTGTCATAAGGTTAACATGCAATATTAGTTACAGAAAAATTAGCAGGAACAGGAAGACATTGTTGCTATAGTGGATTATTTGTAAAGATTTTTTTTTCTATTTTATCAACCAGATTCTAATACCATATTAAAAAAAAAAACTGTCACAGGAAACCCTATATACACTAACTTTATTGTCATAAGAGTTGTACTTGTAAATAAGAATATTTGATAAAAATGTATCTGGATATATGTCATTTGACACATCTTAATTACTAATCACTATTTTCTCTTAAAAATCAGATGAAAATAGCCATTATTATATTGAAAATATTGAGCAATTTCTTGAGTTATTTCATATGATTGAAAAAATTTTAACCAATCATACTGCAAGTCCTTAAGTATTAGGTGTGGTGTAATGTGAATGAGGATAGAAAATTTTTTTAGACAGTCAACCTTGGTGAAACAAGCTGCCATTTCTTTACTGATAGCAGTTGTGAACGTCTAAATTGTTTCCTTAGATGAGAAGGTACATCTCAGCCAAGACTATTTTCTTTAAATCTCTTTAATTTCTTTCAATTCTTTATCTCCATGTTTTCTTTTTGCTCAATAAACCACAAATTAAATTTCACCTCCTAGTTCCTCAGCTATTTTGCTTTTTCTTCACCTACCTAATATATTAATTTTGAATTTTAATTGGGACTAATATAAGAATGATTAATGCTTAAAAAGAACATTGATTATTTATCTATGTATAAATACACACATACATGTTATTAGAACACTTGTTTTTAAAATAACATAATTATATTCTTTTAATTAATATGGTCATAATAGTGATATCAGAGTAGATATCAATAAAAATCTAGTGACATAATTATTGCTAATAATTTTCTGGGTGTCAAGCTACTAAAATTTCTCTAGATCTAATTAGGAAAATTCTCTTAACGTCTCACAGATAAGGACATGTTGTACATAGAAACTAGGTGATCATTTATTTCTAACATAGTAACTCTTCTTTACCTTAGAAGGTGCTGAGGAAGACAGAGCTAAACAAAATGAATAACAAGAGGGGGCTTATTTGTGTAAAAGAAGAAGCGAGTAAAGGGAGAGAGGAAAATAGCTTGTTCATCCGCTATCATCTTCACTAGCATGTATGAGTTTCCTACTGGTGCGTGCATACTTCTCTTAATAAAAATTCGTAGGTTATAATGATCAAACACTTTATAAAGGCTTTCGTGATTACATATTTCTAATTTTATAGTAAATTTCTTGTATAATGAGATTTCAATAGTACTCCGAAAAGCAAAGGGGTTCTCTACAATATCTGACACATTAACTTACTGATGCTTGACATTCTTTATGTTTGAAATTCCCTTAAAAAAGAGCAAAGCTATTCATCATCCTATTGAGAGTAGACTAATGCAACGTGGAGGGCAAAGATGCATTGAAAGGTGAATAGGTCAAACTTTTGGATTTAAATCTATGTCTGTCCCTTGATTTTGACCAGATAAGTCACTTACCTATCAATAGTATTACAGGTCGTCACTACACTAAGAAAAAAAAAGATATTTTTAAGCAGGTGTTTCATAACAATATAATTTCAAATCAGAAAATGTAGACACCTCTGTGAGAAATTACCTGTAATTTTTACTTTGATAGAGTAATTTCTTGTTGTACAAACCAAAAAAAAAAAAAGAGAGAGAGAGAGAAGAATCAATGACAAACCCTACAGAGAGTAATTTTTTGACTAGAGAGAATTTCTTTATTTATATTAAAATGATATGGAATCCAGACATGAGAGCGTTTGCTCTTTCTGCTCCTTCTGCCTGAAAGAACCTGCATTTATCCTCATCTTATCCTTCTTTGATGCAATTAAATCCTAGTCATTCTACTTGGAATCGTAGGTTAGGATAGAGAGCTGTGGACTGCAAAGAGTTCCCAAGGGCCTCTCTGATGTTATTTAAAACACTATGCTGCCTCCACATATGACAAACCTAAAGTTAACATCATACTCAATGGGGAAAAGCGAAAAGCATTTTCCTTAAGATCAGAAACAAGACAAGGATGTCCACTTTCACCACTCCTCTTCAACATTGTATTGGAAGATTTAGCCACAGCAATAAGACAAGAAAGAGAAATAAAAGGTATCTGAATTGGAAAGCAAGGAGTAAAACTCTTGTTATTTGCAAATGACATGATACTATATATAGAGAACCCTATTCCACCCAAAAACTGTTAAAATTGATCAATGAATTCAGTGAAGTAGCAGGATATAAAATTAATTTTCAGAAACCAGTGGCATTTTTATATACCAATAATGAACTTTTGAGAAGGGAAATTAAGAAAACAATCCCATTTTTAATTGCATCAAAAATAATAAAAGATACCAAAGGTCACTAATCATCAGAGAAATGCAAATTAAAACCACAATGAGATATCATTTGACACCTATCAGAATGGCTATCATCAATAAATCAAAGAACAACAAGTTTTGGTGAGGAGTAGAGAAAAAAGAACCCTCATACTCTGTTGATGGGATTGCAAATGGGTACAGCCACTACGGAAAACAGCTTGAAGGTTTCTCCAAAAATTAAAAATGGATATACGTTTTGACCCAGCGATCACACTTCTGAGTATTTATCCAAAGAAAACCAAAACAATAATTTGTAAAGATTTATGCATCCCTATGTTCATGGCAGCGCAATTTACAATAGCCAAGTTATGGAGGTAACCTAAATGACCATCAGCAGATGATCGGATAAAGAAGTCATGGTTCATATATACAATGGAATATTACAGCGATTTAAAAAAATGAAATCCTACCATTTGCAATGACATGGATGGACTTAGAGTTTATTATGCTGAGTGAAATAAGTTAGACAGAGAATGATAAATATCAAATGATTTCACTTATATGTGGAATCTAAGGAACAAAAAATCCAAACTAATTAAAAATAGATTCACAAATGTAGAGGACAATCTGATGATGGCCAGAGAGGAGAGGGGGCTGGGAGAAAGGGGAGAAGGGTTAAAAAAGTACAAATCAGTGGTTAATAGATGGTCACAGAGATGGGGAGCACAGCATAGGGAATGCAGTTAGCATTAATATAATGATAGGTGGAGAGCCAGAGGAGAGAAAGAGCAATCAGGGGGATCGTTTCATAAACTACGTAAATGTCTAATCAATGTACTATATACTTGAAGCTAATAACAAAATAAAATTTAAAATTAAAAAAAAAAAAAACCTCTAAGGTTGTCTCAATAACCTTAGAGCCTTGTTCATGATCTATCAAAGACACTCTATGTTCCTCTTTTCCCTGTTCTTCCCAATATCCCAGTCCACTTAGTCATGGCACACTGTGCTTATTCACGCAGAACAATGAATAATTATAGCCATGGGGATTGCTGTAAGAATAATTACATAAAAATAATTTTCAATAATTTCCCAAGGGGAACTTCCTTTTCTAGCCAATTTTTTCAAGTCAACTATAAAAAATGTACATGTGTTATTGCCTGCAATTTATACACTATCCATTAAATCTCTTCGTCTCCTAAAATTGCCACCTTGCCATCATGTCCCTTTTCCTATCGCCCATTCTTTATCTTTCCAGGCTGTAAGAAGAAAGTGACTGCAGTGTCCTTGAGGTTTTCTGTGTGTAGTTACATAGATAATCAAGTCATAGCTGTTTCCATAGGGACACTCCAAGGTATTTGCTCAACTCTAGGTTTATTTTTCTCAACACATACACACATACAAGCAATAAAAGCAATATATGATTTAGTGAGTACATTTCGTATGCATGTTTTATTCTTTTTTGTAAAGAGAAGGAAAAGAGATAGTATACAATTCATCTGGGTATATTAATATAGTTCTTCCTAATGATATACTCAAAATCAGCAAGAATGTTTCATTTTTTTTTAAGTATATAGTTTTCGTATTGTTTTTTTGTTGTTTTGTTTTGTTTCTTAAATACACCGAGTCAGAATCTCTGGAAGTGGAGCTCAGATTTCAGCATTTTCAATAAGCCTCCCAAGTGATTCTTTCATTTTGAGAATTCCTTTAAAAGCCATATTCATGTGTGGAGTCACTTGAAAAGTTTTCTAAAGTTGGTTGGAAAGACTATCTAATTTTTGATACTTTGAAAGTGAAAGAGGACATTATTTTAAAAGTATTGCTAAGGATAACCTATGTGTATCAGCGACATCCCAGAAAAACCAAGAAATACTGTTATTCTCATAAGAGCTGAATACTAGGACACGTGTTTTGAATATGAAATCTAGGACAGAGTAAAAGTTTTGGAACGTATCATAGATGTCGGTTCCATATTATCACTGCTTATATACAATTAAAATTGCAGATCACCACTCCAAGCTATTTTTAACTCCAGCTCATCTTTTACATTTTTGGCACCACTGTTCCAAATCAAGTCCTCATCATTTATCTTTCAGATTATAGATCTGCTCCTGTTCTCTCCATTTTTTTCTTTCCCTCATTCTTTCTTCCCAATCAATAGGAAAGTAATGATGCATAAATTATTGTTCTCTTATCATGCTTAAAATATGTAAATGGTTCTCCATGATTTAAACCGTAACAATGCACAGAATAAAGAATGGAATAAATGCACACCATACCATTGATATGAATAATAAATGACATAATGGTAAAAAGAACAGAATTCTTATTTAGCTAGTATGCACCGGTAGTTAAAAATACTGGTTGGCAAATTGAACTTGCTCTTACCCTTTCAAGTGCTCCTTGCTCCACTGCAGAACCACCTGGCCCTTGCCTTCAGGACCTTCATGGACATTTCCACAATCTGGCAACAAACAAGGCTAAACCTGGCATGGCAGCATTCTCCTGGACCCAGCTCCAATGCTATGGTGTGAAAATGTTCTCTTAGGCCAGTGCTGGTGATGTACATACAGGTTATGAAATATTTTTAACATCCGGCCTTAGAATAACTTTCTTTTCATGGTACATAAGATTCCTCATGATTTGGCTTTTTTTACCTCATCTGTTCCATGGTCCAACTCCTCCTACTCTATGCTTCACTGCTCTGAAAAATCACATCTCCCTCGTCTTCATGCTTTGCACCTGCTTCCTGAACCACTCTCTTTCCCTACTTTCTTTTCTCCTAAATTCTTACTTATTGTTTGTATCTAAGATTATTTAATATACTTTTTTATGATGGTCTTCCTTAGCTCCTTCCTTAGGCAGATCTGAGTACTTTTCCTATGCTCATATTTCATTTTGGACATATCTCTAAACTCAGTAATTTTTAAAGGTGGTCTTTTTATGTTAAGGGTGGAAAATTTTCGAATAGCCAACTTCTGCTTCCATTGTTTAATGTTAAACAGGGTGTAGTTCTAGGAGATATTCTGTGCAAAGATATGCTAATGATAAGGGTGTAGTTATCCTGTGTAAAGATATGTTAATGCCCAGCCTCTGCTTCTGTAAACCTGCTTGCTTGCTAGAGGGGGTTTTGGGACTTTTTAAGCTTCCCTTCTGGAAGCTCAGGGCTGATCTCTGGCTAATAAAGGCTCACAATTCATCTCGATTGGCTCTGTGGATCTTAGATTTTATCGCACCACAACATTTGGAGGCCCCAGCGAAATTTCTCCTTAAGCCGAGATCTCCTAAGACTCACGACCCCAGCCATCTTGGGCGAGGACCTGCCCTGTCTAGGGGATGGCCGCTGAGAGACATTCCTCAACCCTGGACACCAGGCAGACTCGCCCAGGAGGGCAGGCGGACAAAAGGTACAATTCTGTAACAATTGGGCATGAGCCATCTGGAGCAGCTTCACCAGTGAGTCAGTCTGCACTACAGGTATCCAGGTGTTACAGTAATTTATTATATGTGGATTGTGAGTTTATTTGCCCTTGTGTAAACTAGATTTGAATTATATTACATGTGTGTAAAACGGCTCCATTAATGTCAAACCTCAGAAATGTAAACTGTTTCGCCAAACTGAAAACGTTTACACCAAGAGTGAAATTGTTTTGACCAAGTGTAATAACCAGACACCCGTGTGCCTGGCTGATAAGACACTGAAGACATCACTGCTACACATAAAATCTCCAGGACTCTCCGCCTGAATCAGAGCACTCTCTCTGCCTCACAAGAGCGTGTCTCTCCATCCCTTGATTCCTTCTTGGCCCAAGACTGTCCATTCGAACGAGGGGCCTCTTCGCCAATCGACGGTTGATCATACCAGCAATTGATTCAGCGCTGATCCGGCGCCGTTACTGCTCACCGTGTGTATGTTTCAGCCAGCATCGCTGGGTGGTCCGCTAGGACTGAATAAACCCTAGCATGCTTGCAATCTTATTTGTTTGTGTGTGCATCCTTACTTAGTTGTTGTCTCACTGGGCTCTTCCTATTTAAGTATATTAAGCAAAGTGCTATCGCGAGTTCGAACTGGCTTAAGGGCCTTAAGGAGCAAGCGAAGCCACCTGTGCATAAGTCCAAGAAAGAAAGTGACTTGGAGACCGGATTTCTGGTTATCTGTCTGGGAACTAGTGGAAGGCTGGACGCAGCAATACTTCCCTAGTTTAGTCAAGGTCTGAGATGTCAGACTTGACTTCAGGTTTTTGGGTGCGCTAGCGCTTTGTGTTACCTGTAGTTTGTCTTGTGTCTGTCTATCCGGATTGGTTTACCTTAGTCTGTTACCGTTCTTGTCTGTCGGTATTGTGTCTGTCCGGACTGGTGAAAATGTACTGTTACCCTCTTATTGCCTTGGTTTTCATAAGCTTACTCCATATATCGATGTGTAGTATTTTAATTCTTTCCTTAGATCTGGCCTCCGTGGCCCCGTCCGACTGGACGCTAGGTCAGAAACTGATCCTCGCTCTGGCTTATTTGGCTTGTGAGGGGATCTTGCTTGTTTTTACTAACATGGGTCAGGCTTTTTCCTCGAATCGTCCTACCCCCTTCAGTACCTCCTTAATCGTTTTAAGGATTTCAGGAGACGAGCCCACACCTATGGAACCAGTGTCACTCCCTTTGACCTTCAGAGGTCTGCCAGTTAGATTGGCCCACATTTGGAATGGGGTGGCCATCAGAGGGTCACTCGACCTGCAAACAGCCTTTCAGGTATGGAATGTTATCTACAGAAATCCTGGCCACCCTGATCAGGCTCCATATATCGATGTGTGGATCGATATTGTTTCTGGCCCCCAAGTACTTAAAGGACGGCTGCTGTGGGAAAAAATCAAAGACAACTCCCAAGTCTGTCCTTCTCTCCGCACCAAAGGGGCAAAAAGAGAAACGGTCCATACAGATGCCTAACCCTCTTTACCCTGTCTTACAGGCACCCCCTGAGGACCACTAATCCTCCCCCTTACGCCCCTTGTGACCTGGTCCTGTCTCCATCTAACAGGGAGGCAGAACCCCTCTTTTGTCCTCCCACACCCGCACTGGGTTGTGTACCGGCCCCCACAAAACCCTGATGCTGTCCCTGACTCATCGAACCAGGCAGCAGTCCTGGCCCCACTCCGGCAATTGGCTCCCCCAGTTAGGGGAGAAACCCAGAGGCATTCATGGTCTATGTCCCTTTCTCCACCAGCGATCTGTACAATTGGAAACACCAGAACCCCTCATTCTCGAGAAAACCCCAGGATTAACCTCTCTCCTAGAGACTATTTTCTTTACCCACCAGCCGACCTGGGACGACTGTCAGGAACTCCTCCAGGTCCTGTTTACCTTAGAGGAACGGGAGGGATCCTGAGGGAGGCTGCAAAAGTGGTATTAGAGCCCAAAGGGCAGCCTTCCACTGATCCGGCCCGCATCCAACATGTCCTCCAAACAGCCTTGGGACCCCAACACCGACCAAGGTAAGGAGGCTCTCCAACGGTGTGCCTACTTCTGCTCCAGGGCCTCCAGTCTGCCGCCAGACGACCCACTAACCTATCTAAGGTAAGCGAGGTCATCCAAACTAAAGATGAGTCAGTCACCAGCCACGTTCTTGGAACGACTCTTAGAGACGTATCGGTTGACCCAGAGGACCCTAATAATAGGAGGGCTATAAATTTAGCCTTTGTCAGTCAGTCAGCCCCCAGATATTAGAAAGAAACTGCAGAGGATGGAAGGGTTTGAAAGAAAAAACTGGTCTGAGCTGGTGGAGATAGCCCAACGAGTGTTTAACAATAGAGATGAGGTAGATATAGCACAGACTAAAAGAATGACCAAGGTCCTGCTTACAACCATACAAGAAGCCCAGCCAAAGGGACTGCCAGGAAAAGGCAGAGGCCGAGAACAGGCACCCTGGGTGAACAATAGACCCAGGAGAGTCGGGTTAGAAAAGGACCAATGTGCACATATTGCAAGAAAAAGGGACATTGGAAGAATGAGTTCCCTGAAAAAAAACAAGCCCCCCAAAAGAAGGCCCCCCTCATCTTCTTCGAGGACGCAGAATAAAGAGGTCAGGGCTCTTAACATTATGAGCCCCCGTGAGCCCAGAGTAATTTTACAGGTCAGGGGCAAGCCTGTGAACTTCTTGGTGGACATAGGAGCTTTGCAGTCCACCAGACCAGTGGATTTCCCATGCTCAAATCACCCAGTATCAGGTCCTGCTTCTCAACCCACCTCACATACAGTTCATGAAAACAGCCGCATTCAACCCAGCATTCAACCCTACTGCCTGACGATGACCCTCACCAAACCCTGCATGACTGCCTTGAGGTCCTAGAGAACGTCACCTGCACCAGACCAGACCTGACAGACAGCCCTTGGCCGAATCTGGTAACTTCATCTCAGAAGGAGTCAGGTATGCCGGGGTTGCAGTGGTTACCATCAGGACACAAGCCCTAAGCCATGAAACTTCAGCTCAGTGGGCTGAACTAATAGCAGTGACTCAAGCTCTGCAGTGGGGTGAAAACAAGACTGTGACAGACAGCAAAGGAGGCTGCCAGAAAACCAGTGGGGCCAATTGAGATTCTGCCAGCCCTACTGCCCAGGGTGCTAACGGACACCCCTACTTACACTTCAGGAGAAGTTAAACTATGCAACAAGCTGGGAGACAAAGAAAAATCTACTGGGTTGGTTAGGCTCCCGGACTGGCCGCATTGTAGTACCTGAGGGCTTGAGCCCGAGACCTTATAAATCAGGTTCACCAGAGAATTCACTTGAGAGAAACCAAGTTAATTAAACCGTTAAAAAGAGACTATTAAATTCTGGGGCTGCAATGAATGGCCAAATAGGTATCAGCCCGGTGCCACATCTGCATGGACAGGCACCGGGGGAACATCAAGGGTTGGATTTCACTGAGGTCAGCCCGAGAACCTTCGGATTCAAGTACTTGCTTGTGTTCATTGACACTTTTTCAGGATAGACTGAAGCCTTCCCCACTAAGCAGGAGACAGCTCAGGTAGTAGCAAAGAAGTTAGGTTCAAAGATAGTACCTCGATTTGGCCTGCCCATAACACTGGGGTCCAGCAATGACCCAGCGTTCATCACCCAGACCAGTCAATCTTTAGCAAGAGTTCTAAAAATAATTGGAAGTTACATTGCATTTACAGGCCTCAGAGCTCAGGACAGGTTGAATAGGACCTTAAAGAAAATTTTGACTAAGTTCAAATTAGAACCTGGTGAAAACTGGGTAAGCATCCTTCCCTCCCCTCTGTTAAGGCACAATGCACCCACTACTCTAAAGGGATCACATCTTATCTTGGGCCCTTACAGGCTCTCCACCTAGTGCGGCGAAGGGCTCACCAGTTGGTCTCTGAGGCCAGAGTCCCAGCTCCGTCTCTCGCCCAGCCAGCCTCACCTGAGTCTCACTGAGAGGGACCTCTCCCGGTTTTAAATGTCTTTTTTAAATGTAAATATTTAAATAGAGTTTTCATTGTTTCATTTACTGCATCAACCACAGTTTATCCTGTGTATTGATTCGTACATGTAAGACTGATGTGTTCATAAAACATAGATAATTGTATAGCTTCAGGTAAAAGCCTGCTGTTTTTATGTTAACCATTCAGGCATTATTAGAAATAGCTTAGCTTTGGTAAGATAACAGCTCAGCGACAGAGAAGAGCAACGCCGGAAGACAGGATCTTGGTGTGAGAGCGTGTTTAACTAGTCCCCGTTGTTGACTACTCTGCTTTCCTCTATTACAAGACATTATTGAGACCTTGTATAATTAATTGGTTAACTACGTATGTAAAAAAAGGGTGCAGGCAGTGAAACTCATGGTTTTCAGAACTCACTGCCCACCGCTCCAGGTTGACAAATCAATGATTTGAATTCCCCTAGAAAACCAGTGGGGAATGTTAAGGGTGGAAAATTTGAAAATTTTCGAAAGCCAACTTCTGCTTCCATTGTTTAATGTTAAACAGGGTGTAGTTCTAGGAGATATTCTGTGCAAAGATATGCTAATGATAAGGGAGTAGTTATCCTGTGTAAAGATATGTTAATGCCCAGCCTCTGCTTCTGTAAACATGCTTGCTTGCTAGAGGGGGTTTTGGGGCTTTTTAAGCTATCCCTTCTAGAGGCTCAGGGCTGATCTCCTCTAACCCTGCGTGGTAGGGAGTCATTCTCTGGCCAGCTAATAAAGGCTCACAATTCATCTCAATTGGCTCCGTGGGTCTTAGATTTGATCGCACCACAACATTTATACATGTCCATTTCCCTTCTAAATGTAACATACTTAACCCTGGAATATCATGTATACTGTCCCCAGTCCTTAGCACTTTCCTGCATGTATATATGGCAATATATATTGACTAACATATGATAAATAAAGAATAAATAATGAATAAAGGATGCTTATTTGAAAGAGTACATAAATGCAAAATAATAATAATAATAAGTTGGTTAAGATTAGTCAGAGAGGGGTTTCATGAATGTGATACATTTTGAGCTGAACTCTGGAGTAAAAGACCTGGAGCAACGGAGACCAGTGCTATTAACGGTCCCAATGAGGCCAATAACAAAAACAAGCTTAGGAAGAGAAATCGATACATAGGTGAGTGGAGAATGACAACACTGGGTTAGTAAGTGAATAATACAGAAGGAAGAGAATTATTCCAGTACATTTTATGTCAGTTTGAGGATTTTGGAGCTATACTACTAGAACCAGTAAATCCAAAGCTTTATGTCCTCACAATAGCCTTGGGTTTGTAATAACTGGCAGTATATTCTTCCCTGGAACTTGGTTCCAACTCCACACAAAGTCACTATCTGTGTCCCAGAAAGATTTAAATCTATGTTAAGTATTAACCAATCTTCCTGTGCTTGTACTTCCCGGAGCTCATCCTGTTCTCTCAAAGATCAACTGATAGCTGCTTGGGCCTGATAGTTCATTGTCGCTTAAGCATGTGACTCTTTGTCAAATGCTAATCCCCCTTAAATTAAGGCCTGAGGAATAAAGAAATCTATTATTTAGTGATTTATGTGGTTGTTGCTACACCTGGCACTGGTGCCTTGCCTTTGGACATGTGACATTTTTATGTTTGTTTTAATAATGTATTGGTGTTCAAAGGTCATCTATTACTCATAGAAACCAGTCCTGTGACTGTAAAACTATATTTTTTGCCTCTCATTCAGAAAATACCACATATGCTTTTAATATGAAGCTTGTAGATTAACTGCAGCTGTCTATTATTATTTTTACCTTTCTAAGGTTAATAATTATCCCTAGAATGCTCATAGCCACAGTGAAAACAATCTAGCCTTCACCAACTTAAAAAAAAAAAAAAAAAAGCTTGGGATTTTGTTATTTCTTCCAAGTTACACAAAACTGAAAATGACCTGCATTCATTTTATTTTATCTTAAAAAAAGGCAAAAGTTTTTACAACATAGGGATCCCTGCCTGGGAATGGCATACAAGCTATAATTATAGATTTATGCATATGAATAACTAGTGCAATCAATCCTTTTATGTGGTGTCAGATAATGTTATTTACTTAGCGATATTGTCTTTGGCAAATTTCTTTCTTATATGGGTAAAGAAACTTTTCTTCTGCCTGCTGTAAAATTTTTTAACATGCTACCCTCCAGTTTTCAATTTTTTTCTGTTCTTAGTTGAGTCTTCAGCTATTCTTGGTTATGTATCCATGTGTTTCCACTGCCTAAAAGGTACCCCCTCCTCAGCCTAGGAAACATTTGTAACTAGGATACTACTTTTTTTTTTTTTTTTTTTTTGGCCATAAGGCCAAGGTGCCACAGGGGACCTGTATCCTGGTAGAGCAGGGGAACCATCTTTTTTCTTTTTTTATTTTTTTTCAATTACAATTGACATACAATATTATATTAGTTTCAGGTATTTAATTTAGTGATTAGACATTTATATAACTTATGAAGTTAACACCCCCATAAGTCTAGTACCCATCTGCCACCATTGATGTAGTTACTACAATATTATTGTCTATATTCTCTGTGCTGTTCTTTACAAGTAGGATACTACTTTTATATGCATGGCTCTCAAGATTAGTTCTGAGCCATTTTCAACTCACCCATTGCTCCTCTTCATTTTATTGTCTAATGTTTTTTTGGACTTTTCTCTACCAGCTTCAAACTCAGAAGGGATCTATCTCCTCTATTAATAGCACCTTGTGCATCCCATGAAAATCACACTCCTCTTCCATGATGAAGCTCTAGTCACACAGGACTTTCTAAGATTTCTCAATGAAAGCTCATTCTCACTGTTGGACTTTGTCCTTTCTGCACTCTCTGCCATGCACCCCCATCCCCATAATTTCACAGCTAGCTTCCTCATAGCTTTCCAAATTTAGGTGAAATATTATTTTTTAGAAAGCCCTTTCTTGACTCCCCTACACTGTGCTACACATATAGATTCAATAAAAATTTGTTGAATAAATGACTAGACAAATCTGATATTCCCCTTGTCATATTGAAGAAAAGATATCGGAAGTACTAGAAATGTATGGATGATGAGAAGGCAAGAAGTAGACATTGACTGTCCACGTTTGTTTAGTATTTTACAGTTAACAAAGCAACTTGACATGTCATTTGAATTTTTGAATTCTGTTATAGAAAATTATTACAATCTACATTTCACAAGAATGGAGGCTTTAAAAAGTTAAATAATATTTCAAGATCATGAAACTAGTAAATAGGAGAAGTTGGAAGTTAAACTATATTCTTATGTTCAAATTTAATGTTTTGTCTTCTATAATTTGTTGGAGTCTCTGATTTAAATTTGATATTTGTCAGAATAGAGGTTCTAGGTGAAATATCAGCAATATGAGGTGAATGACAGATATCGGAAGTTGAACACATTTGTGGATATACAAATACCTTTCCTGCCACAGGAAAAAAAAATGTGCAGTTCTATGTACTGGCTCTGGCTTACCCTCTTCCTAGTTGTATCACTAACTGCTAATTCTATGCTTTAGTTTTCTCTTCTACAAATGGGGATAATTCCACAGGGTGATCATAGGAATTAAAGTGGTTTATATATATGTAAAGCTTTAGAACATTGCTCATTGTGAAGTAATGCTTAATACATGAAGACTACTTTATGATTATGATTATTGTTATTATTAGTATTACGTTACATGTTTACTAAAGACCTCTCTTCTCAAGATAATATAAAAGCATAAAATATGTGACTGTTTTATTTCTCATTAATTTTTTGGGGTTTCCATTATTAATTGTATGGAAGGAGGGTTCTTTTATATTTTTCCTTTTTAGACTTTGATTGAATGTTTTTGACCCTTGACACTTTTCTTCTGAGGTTCTAGCCAGCCCTTTAGGGAATTCCTAGAAAGGATATATCTAACTTACCATGGATTTGATCTGCAGCTATAAGTTACAAAAGAATAAGCCCTCACTGTTAAATACATCATAGCTTAAGTAACGCCATAATATTTCAATGATTGAAAGGACATTAAATATCACCTGATTTTTAACCTAGTTCTTTAGCCTTAGCATGGACAAACACACAGTCCTTCACGTCTTTTACAGTAAACACAGAGACCTAAAAAATTTCTTGTACTTGGAATTATCTGATACAGTGTGGGTTTTGTTACTCTTCATAACTGGTTTTAATGGAGGTGTGTTTGCTCTTTTCTCTTCACATTGCTCCAAACTAGACCTTGCTCATGGATCACACTAATATGAATTTATATTTTGCATATAAAGGTCCCCTCCAGGAGATATGGGTAGATGTCAGTGCTGTACCTAGTAGAGAGTTATCTTGGTCTATTTCCATGACTCAGCTCCATTTACAAGAGAATTGCTAGAATTCCTGGTATGAAGGGCAGAGCTATTATTATGTTCTTTTTCAGTGACTTTGCACTCAGAAATTTATTGCTCACTCTCTGACTTTTCCTGAAATCTTTAATAAGATTGCATAAATAAGAAATCACACCTCCCATAAAAATGTCATCAACCTTACTCTGATATAGTGGTTCTCCACCCTACCAGACCCAGTACTTCCTTTTTATCACAAAATTCTTATACTCCTCCTTTACTATTCTGAAAAGAAATTCAAAAAATTATATAACCAAGGCTTCCCTTAGTGTATGCAAAGTCCTGAGAAAATAATTTTTATGGGATCCCTTTCTATGTAAACCGCTGTACCCACTTAGAATCAGTTTATACATGCCATTCTGGGGGCCCAATATCATTTGATTTTGGGAACAATCCACCCAGCTGGCAGCCCATCTGGAACTAAGGCCTTGCAATGGAGCTTGAGACATTCTACAGATTCAATTATGATGAATTTGGGGGCATCTAGACCCCAAGAACAGGGTAGAGGGTTAGAGAGCATACCATAGGGGAGTAACTGGTACTGAGACTCCAGTTGTAGGATTAGAGTACACTTCTGGGAGACTTAGTATTTTCAAGGATGTTACTCTGAAGCACTGGAGCTCCTTGAGACCCAGGTACAAGTTCAGGGACCCTGCTGGCCCATATCTCATGACATTACTGAGGATAACTTAGGTCTGCACATAATTTTTTTAAAAGAGTGATAGTAATAACAGCCAAGTATAATGTAATAGGGAAATTAAATGAAATAAATTAATAATAAATTATACATTTTTAATACAAAAATTTTGGTGCATTACTCTGCCAGAAACTTAATAAAATTATCATATTCTCAAAGCTCTTTTAATATATTTGTATTTAAGGGAATAAGAATATCATAAGCTATTTGTACAAGAAGTACAGGGAAATGAAAGATCTGAGATATGGATAGACCAGGAAAAAATAGGATTAAGATAGTTAATAAGGGACCAGACATATTTGTATATAATAAGAGAAAGAGGGAAATAACCTTAAACAATTTGAGATTACATGGCAAGATAGATTAAAGACTGACAAATTAAAGAAATAAAAGTAAGGTTTTCTTGTAAATGAGCTCAACATTATTTACAAATGCATTGTTAAAAGAATTCCTTATGATATAATCTGGGTCTTAGGGGACCACTGTGCTTTGGAGTAAAGAATTTTAAGTCCTCTTTTTTTTTTTTGTACCTACTGGGGTCCATAGTACGTCCAAAGGGTGCCCAAACCTGGGCAATACTCATGCAGTCCCCAGAACTTGGCTTGCTCTTCAACCCTCTATACATGGAGTGGAACTGATGAAAGATCACAATCGCTTACATCTCTTATTTTGATATACCGGCACATGTCAAGTTATACTTTCAATCTCTAGTATTTAAAATAACCTTGGAGATCATATTCTTGCAGAGGAGATGGGGACTATAAGATAGGTTGAGAAAATAAACAGTAATTCAAGAGGCTATGGAGAGATTGTGTGATGCACTGCTTAGGTTGGTGTCCAAATGAGATTGAATGTGATGCCTGACTCCAGAAAGACTGCCTGTGTTATGTGACAAGGTAGTTGGCTGGAGCTGATGACTTCAAAGTCAAGGTCGTATGGGGCAAAGTTATAAATATCTCCCATTATTTTTGCTTAATCTGTCCCTGTGTGGACAGTAAAAATCAGAGATTCGGTAAAGGAATATCTAACTCAGTATTAGTCTACTACATCACTTGATATTTTGCTTTTAAACCATGAGCTTTTCTGGGAACTGTTTAATTAGAAGTATGTTATTTGTGCATAATATTTATTGCACATTTAAAAAAAATATGCATTCTTTTTATAATCAGAAAAAATTTTTTTGTTTATGTAATTTGCTTTTACCCAAATGAAAATATCTTAAGAACCAGTGATGGAGCACAAAAGAGAAATACATTTTTTTTTTGTTTAGTCTTCAGAATATGATTATCCTCATGGCATTCATTATCTATTTATTGAATAAGTATAATTTCTAGGTTTGACAATTCTGTGGAAAAATGAATAAGATAAAGAGGGTAGTTTATGTATGTCAATCTAAATATCTAGACAAATAATTTCCCTTTTTTTTTTTTTTTTTCTGTTTAGGTCTAATATGGCCCTAGCCTCATTCTTGTTTCACATGTTGAGGTTGTCCTTCAGCCTGAAAGCCTTGTGATTCTTTGGATGACAATCATCAGTTACTGACCATGTATTACAGTGTGTCATATTCTTACAAAAAATTCAGTTTTATAAATCTTTTCATTTTTTTTTCTCATGTGTTAGTGAATCCGGAGGAATTTTACATGTGTCCAAGTTAGATACATCCACTCTAAATAATTACTTGTATTATTTCTGTAATTATTTGTTACCATTGAGATAGAAATAAGGAGGGTACAAACATCTATAATTGTAAGTAAGCTGCATTTCTGCAGACTAAAATATTGATTTAAACAATGGAATTGACATTATACCACTTATCTTATTCCAGCATTGGGTTTATAAGGTAAATCAAACAAAAAAAAAAAAAGGAGGGAGGAGTAAATGACATTTCCTTGTCTAGCATAACCATGTTTTCAGATGTGGGTAATATCATGGTCCTGTAAAAACATTGTGCAAGTACTTAAACAGTGTGGTTGATTCAGGAAACAACAGAGCATTTTTTATTAGTTCTGCTCGGATTCTTCTGATGCTATCTCCATAGCTAAGAAATGGAATGAAATAACCCCAGCATAAATGACTTTGTGTATGTATTACTATGATTATAGTGTAATGGATTATGTATCAAGAGTTTGGAATTCAAACTAAGAAACAATTGCTTATATTATTATAAACTACTGTAGGAATATGTTTCAAAACACCACTGAGTGCTTTTTAACATATTCACAACTCAAATATTGAAAAGCTAGGAATAAATGCTCTGACTTCATTGGTAGTCGTACTATTCAAGTTTTCTAGGTATTGTATGTTGTTTCCACTGACATCTTTGCTCTCTCTGCAGTATTCCAATAGATACGATGAAGTTTGCTTCACCTTCTTGGCGTGATCATTCTCCCTGAGTAGGGTAAAGAATAAATGGAATTTTGTCCAGAATATTTTATGCAGAACAAGAATTCTAGATCACATTCCTTCAAGGAATTTCTGTCTTGTTGACAAGATTTTCTGCTAAATCTCACTTTCAGATTTTAATTTCTCAGTCTCTTAAACCTCTCTAATCAAGACTATATTAGCTCTCATGTTCTTGCTTACCTAGGAAACTACAATTATAAATTTCTCAGGACCACAGAAAAGTACTCTTAGGGGAAACTCATTAATACCATTGGATATTTTAGCACTCTTCAAAGAAATTAAGTAGCAATGGTTTATGTCAGTTTTCGGGATTCGTTTGAATTTCTCAGGAGACTTTTACCTTCTCCTCTGTAAAGAATTATGCATTTTCTCTGATTACAACTTTTAGGTCAATTCTATTAACAGTACTTTTCCAAACCTTTGCTTTATTATAAATACAATTTGAGAGAGGAACACAATGTTTGCTCAAGTTTGTTCCTCTTGAAAGTTCTCTATAGATTTGTAGTCTCCTCACTAAGTCAAAGACCATTCTGTTGCTAGTTTTTTCTCTATTATCCCAGTCATTTCTGCATCTAAATCTTTAAAGCTAAATAAGTGTTTTATTGACATTCACTAACACACATGTGAGTATAATCACATGTACAAATCAGATCAGTTTGCGTCATTTACAGTGGTATTTCCCTAACATCAAACGTAACTGGGCTATGTGAATAGTTTTAAGGGAAATGTGGGCCCAGTTTTATGAGAATTTTCAATTACATGTGTGTACTCTCCTAAAAATGATCTTTGTAAGTATGTATCTACAGTTTCTTGCTGATTTGTGTCGAATGAAATTTTGTACTGATTTTCCTTTCTTAACTTTCCATTTACAATTGTATGCTTCCCCTTAAGAAGAAAAGCACCTCTTGCACATTTTAAATGGTGAGTTGCTCCAAGATGTAGAACCTCTAAGACTTTAATAAAAGGACAATCTGAATTTTAGGTAACAAGGGAAACCTCCTTTAATTAAGGTACCCAAACCTTCTATAAGTGTTTTACTATGTCCCTGTTATATGCATATTCTGTTAAGAGTGAGCTATGGAATTAGCAACAGATATTCAGGCTGAGTTGCAGTGTTCTGAATTCTGATATATTGTGGAGTCAAATGACAATTAGTTAATTATCAAATAAATAGTTTTGCAACTTCTGTCCTCCAGCTATTGTCAAATATTGTGTTGCTCTTGAAGGAGAGTCCTCTAAGAACAATGAAAGAAAGTTTTGGTAAGAATACTGAAATCTAGGTGAGAAACATAACAAATCTAGTTTTATCTACTCATCTACACAGTGGTCTAAGAATTATATATAAAACATTTATTAAAAAGCCTGCTCCTGCTGTGAATTGCCAGTTTGCAGTGAATTTTCCCCAACTCCATTTTTATGACTTTGAGGAGGAAGAGCTCTGTGAGCAGACTCTTATTATCTGGTGTCTCACTTGCTGTTTTGCATGATTTCAATGAGAAAGAGGTGAAAAATTCTATATTTAAATCTTTGATTCAAAGAGAAACATATGGAGGCAGAGTTTTATAATGAATGCCTCCATTCTCAGAAATTATAATGTATCAGTAATTTATGTGTGGTAGAGATTTTTCCCCAGAATAAAAAATTTAACCTTTCTTTCAATAGAGCCATACAAACAAAAATAATGATTAATTATTAATAAAACTAAAAGCAAAATATTGGAAAATCAAAGTATGCATATCTAAGAATAGAGCTTCTTGATTCTTTTTGTCACTATGCCTCCAAAAGTACTTTCTGAATCATTGGTCCAGCGCTGCCTGAATGCAGAAAATACACTCTGGAATGGTGCTTCTTAACAGTTAGAGCAACTAATGTAAAAAGATTCCGTTACTCAACTCTGGACAAGAGGGAATGAGCATTTCCTCTCTGCTTAAGGTTTTTTATTAGTAAAGCGAGATAACTCTACTTGAAGCATAGTTCTAAGAATTAAATGACATATCACTTGTAAAGTACTTCATCTGGAGTTTAAAGTAAGTGTTCAATAAATGCAATCTCTTAATAGCCCATGTGAAAAGGAAGAGCAATTATAATTTGTTATTAGTTGATTCATTTAGGAAAAACTTATTGAGCTCTTATAATGTGCCAGACAATTTTTGTTTTGCAGGTCCATAATGAATAAGATATACTCCTTGTTTTTGACAAGTATAGTGTGGAATATTGCAAAAAAAACAGTTAAAAAATAGAATTAGTGTACTGTAAGATATCACTTAAACCAATATCTACTGAACAAATTTGCCCTTGCTCTGCCTATGGCTACAAAATTATGAAAATTGTACTATAACTTCAAAATAGCATGTAAAAGACAAAGAAAGAATACAGATGTCAAAACTTCAGTTGTGATGTTTTGGCCTGTTTCATTTCTAAGAAACAGGATGCATTAAAATTTTAGTAGTCCAAGTAGGCTATTAAAATTAAAATAACTAGAGCTCAAGCAGCGTTTGCTTCAGTCTATTTCAGAACACATCCAATGCAAACATTGCTAAGGATGTTGAAAGACTGCAGGTGAACAAAGGACTTGATGTATTTATGGCAGTCTCCTAAATCTGTTTAATATTTATGGTTTCCTGTAAATACTTCCTTTTTTTCCCAAAGAAACTCTAATCTTATGAAAATATTCTTAACCCTAAGAGTAGTAGCACAGATAAACCATTCTCCTATTATTAATAATGTATGTATGTATGTATGTATGTATGTATGTATGTATGTATTTAGAACACTGTGGTGAGCACTTTAGAAAGATTGTCTCCTGTGATCTTCACACAGACACACACACCCTAAGATAGCTTAATAACATTTTCATTTTGTAGACAAGACACGAAGGATGTATATATCTTCCATCTGATAAAATGTGCAATGTATTTATAATCAACTTCTTTTGACTTTCAGTAATGACTTCCTAGTGGTTACATAAGAATTTTTTTGTTTTGTTTTCCTCTAATAATTGATTATCCTGTATTCTGGTTAGCTTGCTTTCTTTTCTGTTGCATACTATGCTTGATGGAATATTCCACTTCTTCTGCCAGGAAAGAAACTTTCTGGTTGTGAGAATGTAGTTCCTGTTACATACACCCTGGACATTGTTACATTTCTGGCCTCATTCTGCATCTTACAGAAAAGAAATTTCCTGATTGTGAGAACGCAGTTCCTGTTATGTAGCCCAGTGGACACTGTCACATTTCTGCTCTTATTGTGCAGTTTGTTTTTACCATTTATCTTCAAATATCATTTACTTTACACTTTCAATGAAAAAACATGGCATCATTAATAAAAAACTCTGATGTGCTAAATACTATGCTAGGCCTCGGAGTAAAGCATCGAATAAGAAATAGTTTCTGACTTTCAAGAGCTGGGGGAGATGGATATGTAAACAAACAAACAAACAAATTCCAATAATGTTAGAGTGAAACAAGAGGTTTGTATAAAGAAAAAAATACCCTAAAGGTGTGACTCATTCATCTGGGTGCGTGGGTTGGAAAAGAGGAGGTAAGGATTCTTGCAGGGGTAATATCAGGGCCTACCCAGTTAAGTCTATTTTCTTCTCAGTCGTAGATAATTTTCCTTAATTGAAAAGATGATTGGTAAACCAAGTTAAGCTGTATGATAGTATACAATAAAAAGTAAACCTTTTTCTCACTCTAATTTTTTGCTATCTGCTCAAGCAACCAAATCATAGCTAAAAAGAAAAAAAAAAACAAAGCAAATCAAACCAAACCAAACTTTTAAGTGTACAGATGTTATCTGAACTATCAATTTTCTCCTTTACACATGAACTTTGAACTCACCTTCTTTTTATCCAAATGACTCTAATAAGGTAAAAAGTTATTGAAGCCATTTCACTATATTTTCTTCTATTTACATATATTTTTTAAGTTCTCAGACACTATAGTTTGGGGAAAATTTATTTTCATATAAAAGAGTTAAAAGCCAAATTGCAAAAAAAAAGTTATATATATAGTCAGAGAGCCAAAGTTCTGATTTTTTTCTCTAAAATTTAGACCTTGATGCCATGTGTCTATTAGGTCCTGGGTCATTTTTTCCATTTTTTGGAGAGTAGATGAAAATTGCAGGTGATAGTCTCAAGTATACCAATCAGAGTTTCAGAGTCATATAATTCAGGAACAAGAAGAAACCTCAGGTAACATATAGATGATATGTCATTTTTCAGATAGAGGAGCCCACAGAAGTGAAATCTTTTGCCTCAGTTAAAACAACTAGATAGACATGACTGTCTCTGGAACTAATTCCTTCTCCCCTTTAGAGTGGTCATTATTACATGCCAGTGGTTACAAATTTAGCTGATTGTTAGATTTCATTCCTGAGTTTGTGATTCAGTAGGTCTCATGCATAGCACAATAATCTGCATTTCTAACAGGTTTCTTGGTGTTGCTGGCCTGGGAAAAACACATTGAGAAACTAGTTCTACAACCTCATCTTGAGACCTCTAGTTTGCTTGATATAAATAATCGTAATCCCAAATTTCTGAGAATTTACTACTAGATATTTCTCACTGAGCAAGTACATAGTGCTTTTTCCCAATAAGATATCATATCCCTGCAGTGTGCCTAAAGTCTTTATTTGCCAATGGCTTTGTCTGAGACCTAAAGATATTTTTTTGAGCAATTAGTTTTTATCTAATTTAAATCTAGTTAGTGTATGTATGCTTAAAATAGTGAATACTAAAATATTTTTTATCATATGACCCTAACTTTATTGATCAAAATTTATTCTCCATCACCATTCATACTTATCTGTGTCCAACTGGTCAACAAGGTCTGCAAATTATTCTGTAAAAAATTCTAATCTCCTCCTGACCCCTTCCTATTGCCTCCTTTTCCTTTCCCTCCCCTTTTCACTATCTGAGTTCAAGTGACCGTACTGGGAGTATTTAATTAACCTGAAATGATTATACTTTTTCTTTTCTCTTATTTCACAGACACAACTGACAAAAATCATCCATCTTCTAAGAAATCATAGTGTTTAAATAATTTCAAGGTTTTATAAATAGAATAAGAAAATAAAAATTAATATTTTGATGAAGTGCCTTATTTTAAAAATATTTTCTAATACCTTTAGGTCATTTCTTTAAAACTGCAATTTTCTAATCATCCACTCTAAATAACACATGAACTTATGGAAATTGCTTTCTATTAAAATAATTATGTATGTTTTCAGATTTTAAAAATTTCCTAATATTTATACAGAATTTAACTAGGATTTTTGACAGAAATATTCTCATTCAACTACCTGTTCTGTTCATCTCTGGACAGACTCATAGAAGGTGAAGTATTATCGTGAGACATTATAGTACCTTATTTTGGTACTGGAATTTGGCATCGAAGGGTCTCTTACTCTCTTTAATCTCTGTCTCTCTCTCTCTCCTCCTCCTCTTCCTCTCTCTCTCTCTCTTTCTCTCTCTCTCTCTCTCTCTCTCTCTCTCTCTCTCTCTCTCTCTCTTTCTCTCTCTCTCTTTTTGTAAAGATAGCAAAGAACTACAGAAATGCATTTTAGAACAAGAGTGGAGCTATTATGAAAACTAAAATTTAGTTATTTTTTCGTGAGCATTTAAACATACATATTTAGAAACCATATTTGGATAGAGCTTTGTTTCTAAATGAGGTTTATTTGGGGGAGGGGATGGGAAGTTGCAACTTTTGAAGCATTTTATGAGCTTTACTTCTTCAGGAAGTCTTCAAGGGGCTTCTATATGATTCTGGGGGCATCCAAAAAGAGAAATTGAAGACATAACTTCTTAGTCTCCTTAACTCTGGGCTCAGTGGAGTGGCCTTCAGTAGAATTTCCATCTAATTTTTAGGATGTCCCTCACAAAATAAAAATTCTGGGCCCTATCTTCAAAATTATTAAGAATTAAAAGTTGGTAGAGAATTAAAACAAACAGCAGTCTTCTTAGAGGGACGCCCTTTGCCACTAACTGCTTAAGCTACGTGTGTCCATGAAACTTATCTTGCCTTGGGGTTTCTTCTAGGCTGAAAGCTCAGTTCATCTGCATAGAGAAAGAATCTGAGGGTCCAAGCAGGAACTTTGCAGGAGTAGAGGGTTTACATGTGTTTGGAGCATGTGTTTGTACCTTTTGGTAAATCAAATACATTAAATGATAAATATGATATGAGAATTACCTTAGTGGAAGTTTTCTCTGTTAGAAAACTCACACAAATTTTTGGAAATTAACTAAAAGAGGAAAATGTGATTCTGTTAAAAACTAATGAAGTCTTTTAGAAACCATAGTACCCACATTTTCCCATGAAGAAGGGAAGGTCACACATCATCAGTGCATTATTTGGCACCTCAAATAATACACTTCATCTGTGTTTTATAGTACTTGTCATTATACATAATTAACAAGAGCATTTGCTTATTTTCTCTTACTCGTAGGTCTGCGAACTCTTGGGAGATTGACTATTTTACTGTAACATCAGGGACTAGCAACTGCATCTAGTACAGATTGGTTGTTCAAGAAATGTTTGTGAAATCAATACTTGAATGTGTCTATGAACCTAAAAAATTACTCTTAAAAGTAAAGTATACTTAAAACAAACAAACAAACAAACAAAACAAATGAAAAGCAATTGACTCTGATCCAGAGGGGGAAAATATTATCTTTAACAATATTATTAAAGAAAAGAGGGTAGATTTTAAAAAGTTAATATAGCCAGAGCTCACTAGATCTTAAAAAGATTATTGGTGTAAAACTTGCAAAATAAATTATTCGAACCTTTACTTCTGAGTAAGATGGAATAGAAGCAATTGGAATCAGCCCTCTCATCAGAAATATCTTAAAGGCAGGCAAAAATCTGTGAAACAATACCTGAAGGACAGGAAATGAAGACCAGGCCACAGTTGCCCTGTTCACCTGGAGAGTTTCTAGGCCACCACGTAGGAAGCAGAATCCCAAGGTCTCCAAGGTAATAAAATACCAACTAAAACATCCTCTTTTACAAGTAAGCTCATGTGCTTTTCTAACTTCTTATTTTCCAAATTATTTCAATCTTACTCTTTATCAAATATCCCCTTCCTTTTTGGTTTATTATTAACACACATTGATGTCAAAAACACAAACTTTGCCACAATCCCTAGAAGACTTTTAATAACTAAGATGTAAAATTACTTAAACAAAGGTAATGGAAGTATAAAATCATGAAGTATGGTACCTACTTAAAAAAATATTTTATCACAGCTTTATTAACTAATGTGCTTAAAATAAGTTATTTCAATACATATATTTTTATCAAAAACACACTGAAAATAAATGAACAGTAATGTTTAAGCATGTGAGTTAAATAACTGAAATTTAAAGCTTGGATAAACAAATAGGGCTCTCACACTTTTCAGTTGTACAAAAAATCCAAGGCAATTCCACCATCTTATGGTAAAACTCTAAGTTTAAGTTTCTTGTTTTTCTTATTAAAAAATTGGTTTTAACTAGTAAAAAACTAAATATTTTAGTGCATACAATTAAAATTTCTAACTATAAAATTTGTTATAATTATACAAAATATTATTTATAAACATACTGTATATCATATATGAATGTGAGATATATACATATATATCTTTCACTTTCTAAGTCTGCCTTAAATTCTCACCTCCCCCTCCAAATCTTATAATTCAAGTCACTGATTCTTTTCTCTGCACTTTCAATTTTTTACTTATTTGTTTTAACCCCATTTAATATTTTATACTAGCAATACTTGAATCTTTCATAGCTTTTTGTACCTTTTACTAGCATATTTTAATCTCACATAATCTCTTAACTCATTTTAACTGCTTTCATAATTCCCCCACCACCTCCATGATGTGTACTTTTTTTTTTTTTTTTTATCTTTGGAGATAATCAGGTACAAAAGTATGATCATGGATTTTCCAGTGTATTGTATAATTTTTAATTGGTTCCTCTTTTTAATAATGTCTTAAGTTCATCTTTTATTAAATTCTTCCTTTTAGTAAGAGTTTCAATGGGGCCCATGATCACCCAGTTCAGTAGTACATTGCCCTTGCTCCC
The DNA here is from genome assembly GCA_003508835.1 of Eonycteris spelaea. Classification (NCBI taxonomy): domain Eukaryota; kingdom Metazoa; phylum Chordata; class Mammalia; order Chiroptera; family Pteropodidae; genus Eonycteris; species Eonycteris spelaea. Next base: position 54,590 of record PUFA01000284.1, read on the forward strand.
TATTAGCTAGATGTGATTATATTACTAAGTTCAGACCAAAGGGATATAAGCACAATTGATATGTATGACTTCCAATTCTCTTCCTTAAATATAGAATGCTTGCTCTGGATTCCTCTTTGCTTATCTAGGTGACTGGAAAATATCAACAATTGATCTTCCTGCTTCAAGAGATGGATTATAGAGTTCCTACTTCTTGCAGATGATGGTAGAGCCATTTTGTTAGACTGAGTCTTTGGATGAACTCAAGAAGTATCTACTTACTCATAAGCACCTTGGAATGTCACATAAGAATAAAATAAATTTTTATATTGACATTTTGGGCTGGATAGTTTTTTGTTGCGAGTTGTCTTATATATTGTAGGATTTTAGTGGTACCCTTGACAGCAAATGCTAGAAGCCTACAACACTTCCCCTCCACCCCAGTTGTGACAAACAAAAGTGTGTCCATTATTTGGCAAACATCCCCTACAAGGGAAAGTTGTTTCTGGTAGAGAACCACTAGTTTATAGACTAACTAATACAGAAATCATTGCCAGTACATGGGATGCCATATGCTGCCTTAATAAAACTGATAAAATATAGTATTCACTTAGGGGTCAGGTGGGAGAAAATGAAGAAAGAGACATGGAAGGCTGGAAGGTGGTGATTATTTTCCTGCTGTGGCATTTGGTAAAACTGTTGCCCATGGTATTGTAGAAAGGACACATTCCTAATGAGCCTAAAGCTATAGGAAAAAGTGTTTAGAAAGGCAGAATATTGTTGTTATATGCTGTTTTAAGCAAAATACTGCAACAAAAAAAAAGAGTTTGTTTATTTTACTATTGGAAGTTTGTACCTCTTAATTCTCTTCATCGGTATGTGTGTGTCCACAGGTGCATAAAAAGAGTAGAAAGATATATGGGTTCACAATCCTTTATTCAAGACATATTTTGTAATCCCTAATTCTTTTATATTTCAGAATAATATTTTGTTGTATCTGTCATATATTACCCATCTCAGGAAGGACTGGTACCTTAAAATTAAATATATTAATATTTCATCAGTACAAAATGTTAATACTAACAATAAGTGAAATAAATAAAGATTAAAAGTAGCCTTTAAAATTATTGTTCATTTATTGCTTTCAATTTTATATTGCACATATGAGTGAAATCATATGGTTCTCAACTTTTGCTGTCTAATATATTTTGCTTAGCATAATAATCTCAGATCCATCCATGCTGTCACAAATGGCAGTATTGCACCTTTTCTTATGACTGAGTAATATTTTATTGTATATATGTACCACATCTTTATCCAATCATCTGTCAAAAGGCACTTTGGTTGTTTCCACATCTTGGCCACCATGAATAATGCTGCAACGAACATAGGGGTACATAGAACAGCCAGGAAATATTGGACAATCTGCCTGCAACCTAAATTGGCTAATAGACCATGAAAGTGCCTTCTCTCAGAGTTGAAAAAGCTAGCTGTCTTAATACCACAAACAGTATGAAAAAGATTGTCACTCACAGTTTTCTCAAAAGCCTCCCATTTGAGGTTTTAGCCAAAATCACAAAAAGGCCACAGGCAAAGATCAGATTATAGGGGTTGCCTTTTGCAGAGGGCCAGAAGTTAACCACTCCTAAGATGAAGAAGAGGAAAGTGGGCAGAGCAAATAGGCCAATTAATTAAAAGCAATATTCAGAGGATTAAAAATTATAACTAGAAGACTTTTGGGGCTGAGTTTCTTTCACATATAATTATATAAATCTTGATTTTTGAGAAAGTTGAAAAATCACAAGTCTGTCCTTGAGTAGCTTTTAATCGTGTGATATAATAAGAAATCCCTGTTTTCTTAAAACTGCACTGTGCAGTTTAGCTTAATGAGGCCTAATTCTCCAAATCTGCTTCAGAATTTAGGATGAGAGATTAGGAAATAAGGAAAATTTCAGATGCCCAAATTTGGGGCTATAAAGGACAATGAATAAGAAACTTCCTTCCAGAAAATAAAACTAGAGTCTAAAGGAAATTCTTCCACTGTCAGGTCAGGGTGCTCTTGCAACTTTGATTCAGCATCATTTATTTATAATTGTAATGAATGAATAACTTTTTTAGGTGAGGATTTTTATTGCTGTTATCCTATTTCTTTTCCAGCACTCTATTTGGGGTATATAGAGAGAGGGGTGTTGGAGGTATGAGAAAAATAAATGACTATACTTATTAGTTTGCCAGATTGGGTATCTCAAGGTTATATATAGTTCCTTTTCTATGCGATCCAGGGGACAGTTTGTCAGAAACCATTAATTACCCCCCCATATCTATTCCCCTCTACTTCCTTTCAATAATAGAATCTGTTGATATTTAGTTGAGTATAAGATATCCAACAAAAGGGAATACATTCCACAAGCCTCCCTTGCAAAATAGGCTTTATCACACAACTAATAGCCAATAGAATAAGTGAAAACAAAAATTCCTGGACTTAGTCGATTACATATTTAAGAAAAAAATATATTGCCTTTCACTAACTCCTGCCTTTGGGCCAGCTATCAAGTAGTAAAATCTTAGGCAGACATTCAGACACAGAGATGGAGCCCACTTATTGAGAGTAACAAATTTGTTTCATTTTTTTGGTTCTCTGTCTAGAGGACTCATGGAGAAGAAAGAGCCCACTTATGTACACTAGACTTTTATGCAAGAGAGCAGTATGTTATAAACTACCATAATTTTGGTTTTCTTTTTTTACCTGTTCTTAAGTCCAAACCTTAACATCTTCTGAGGGACAGCCAGGACTTTGTTAATATTGTCCTTAGAAATATGCTGGTTTCAGGTATGTTAAGATTATATTTTAAGGTCAGTTATTCAGGCTGCTGAATATACAGAACTAAATGGGGGCTGTGGGACATAGGCCATTATAGCTGGGATAAGTTAGTCTGCTTTTTCACTCTTAATTTGATAACAACATTGCCCTGAACCAACTCTCTCTACAAAACGAGCAAATATTCTCCAATAGGTATGCTCATTTCTTCTACATTTCTTAGTGTTTTCTTATTCTATTTTCTAATATGGAAGAGTTTTTATATCTCCATTTTTCTCCCATGATTAAACTGTTTGCATACATATTTTTTATTTACTTCAAAACCCAGTTTTTAGATTTAGCAGTTATAGTTTCTATTTAGTAAACAATATCTGTTTTGAAAAGAAAACGATCACTTTTTTATTTGAAACCTGGATTTGATTCACAGCTTCCATTCTAACAGATGTGTGTGTGTGCTCTTGTGCATTCAGACACACAGACACAATTCCTTCCTTGGGATTGATGTCTTTTTTTTCACTTCTTGAGTTTAATAAGAATGTTTTCTTTCTCTTGTTTCTTATTCGGTAAGAAATTTTTTCTTAATGGAGCTTTAATGGTACCCATGAGTTCTTAAATGGAATCATCTTTCTTAGTTTATCTGGGCACTTTCATTGTTTAATTGTCAACTTTTATCCCACCCTTTCTCAACAACATGAATTTTGTCAATGAAACAATAATAAAGTTGGACTGAAATAAAAAGGAGAGATTCAGCTTATTTGACTCACTTTAATAGGCAACCCACTTCCTACACATCACAGTGAGAAATTCAAATGAGATCTTTAAGAGAGTGGACAAATGCGTGACAGAAGTCAGAAGAATTGCATTGCTGTGTTGATATCAAGAGTTCTTGCTGGCCCATTTCTTGGTTATTGTCTAGGTCTTAATACAAGGGTACATTTAAACAAAAGTCAAGTTGAGATATAAAAGCACTAGATTGACTTAAAGACTGTGGACAGAAAACAGTAGGAAGGAACACTTTGTCAACTACAAGTTGCTTAGGGCATCCACTCCAGGAAGGACTTTACCTTCCAGAAGCTCTAGACTGGCACCTCCTCCAGTGCTTACGTGGCTGACTTTATCTTCAGTGTTCCATTTGGCACAGCAAGTAGCAGTGTCTCCACCTCCAATAATGGTGATACAGCCCCTGGAAGTGGCTTTCACAACTTCATCCATGAGGGCTTTGGTTCCCTTAGCAAAAGCGTCAAATTCAAATACCCTACAGGTCCATTCCACACAATTAGCTTAGCTTGGGCCACAACTTGAGCATACTTCTTGTTGGTCTCAGGACCACAGTCCAAAGCCATCCAGCCAGCAGGTATGCCTGATGCTACAGTGGCTTGGCCAACCTTAGCATCCTCCTCAAACTTGTCAGCTGTGACAAAGTCAACAGGAAAGGTGATGTTCACTCCATTCTTACTGGCTTTGGCCATGATATCTTTGACAATTGTGGCTCCCTGTTCATCAAACAAGGAAGCACCAATCTCCATGTTTTTGAGTACCTTGAGGAAGGTATAAGCCATGCCACCACCAATAATCATCTCATTGACCTTGTCTAGCATATTTTTGATGAGTTGGATCTTGTCTGCCACTTTGGCTCCACCAAGTATAGCCAGAAAAGGTCTCTCTGGGTTTTCCAGGGCCTTGGCAAAATACTCCAGCTCTTTCTTCATCAGGAATCCAGATGCCTTCTGAGGCAGATTCACTCCCACCATGGAGCTGTGAGCCCGGTGAGCAGTGCCAAAAGCATCATTTACATAGACATCACCCAGCTTGGAGAGCGATTGCCGGAAAGCTTCTATTTTTTGTGGCTCAGCTTTAAGCTTATTTCCAGAAGGATCCTGGCCCTTCCCTTCTTCCTCTACATGAAAACGTAGGTTCTCCAGCAAGATGACTGAACCTGCAGGTGGGTTGGCACAGGCTTTCTCCACTTCTGGGCCCACACAGTCTTTCAGGAACAGAATATCCTACCTTACCCAGCAAAGATTTGAGCTCAGCAGCAACAGGCTCCAAGGAGTATTTATCAGGCATGGCAATACCATCAGGTCGACCTAGATGGCTCATAAGAACTACTGACTTGGCTTGATTATCCAGGCAGTACTTGATGCTTGGGATGGAAGCCTTGATTCTCTGGTTATTTGTAATCTGGTTCTTCTTCATGGGAACATTGAAGTCTACTCTCATAATGACTCGTTTTCCTTTAACATCCAGTTTGTCCAAAGTTAACTTCTTAGAAAGAGACATCTTGACAATATGAATACAAATACAGTGCTGAAGAACCACTTTGCTGCTGCCGGCAGGCTGGGTGGGTGGTGTGTTTCTAACGTCTCTTTGGCCCAGCCCCTTTCTTCTCAGGACTAAGTCTTCCAAACGACAACCATGATTGGGCATGAGAAAGAAAACCTGGCTGCGTGATTGGTCAGTGTTCCTGTCCATCTGGATTTGGAGTGTGTTCCGTGGCATTGATTGAAACCGAACAGTCGCACGTGAAGGCGAACGTGGAGTAGTAGTACTTGTCTTGGGTGACGGTTGAGGAGGTGAAGAAATCCTGGAATAAGGAAGGTCCTGAAAGTCAAACTTCCTACGGGTTCTCTTTTTTCCACATCTCTTTTGACAATTACTAAAAAAACCCCCCAAAACAAAACAAAACAAAACAAACAAACAAAAAAACACACTCCTCACTCATGTCAAATACAAGCTATATCTCAGTGTAAAAACTTCTGAAAAAGTCAAATAAAGTGAAAATTGGAAACAATGTATCTATGGAACCTTGTTTATTCAAGGCAACATAGTATGCTTTTGTTTTTTTCCTTGGTAAGTACTTTCTGTTACGAGCATAGCTTGGTGTTAACCTTTGGCTTTACATATGCATAGCCTAAGGTGGGATAAGAATTATATATTTCATTATCTTGCTTTTCCCATTATCAGACTACCGTGCAAGAATGTGCAGTGGCTTCTTCAGGATAATCCCATAAGATCAAAGAAAAGTATCAGTAAAATACTGAAAGTGATGTGACATTTCTTTCAGGCTACAAAGTTATGACGAGGCTCCTTACTTTTTCTCTCCTCTCTCTTTACTTCATTACCTGTATAAATTAGAAACTGAGCTGGATGAGGTATGGTTTTCATAGGATGATAATGTCTATTTAAATTAAAAATAAGTCAGAGATTTTATTTTTGAAGAAAATGTATATACCTGATTTATTTAGTAATAACAACTGGCTTTGCAATTAGTTGATATAGCAGTTTCCTAAAGTTGAATAAACTAAATATGTAGCATGAAAGTATATTTGAGGCATCACACACTATTATGGCTATAATAATTAAAAAAAGACAATAGCAAGTATTGACAAGGACGTAAAGAAATTAGGATCTTCGCACATTGCTGGTAGGAATGTAAAATGGTTCACTGCCTTTAGAGAGCAAATTCCTCAAATATTGCATATGGAGTTACCGTATGACCCAGTAATTCCACTCCTTAGATATATACTACAATGATATCACAATGCTCGTACAGTAGCTAACATATGAAAATCTAATAGTAACCAATACTGTCAAAGATGCATTGCAATAACAGTGTCATTTATGGCTATTGGAATGAGATTTGCTATAACTACTTGGAAAACACTTTTGCAGTTTCTTATAAACATAGACTTACAGTATGAGCCATAAATTCTACTCCAAGATATTTACTAAAGTACACAAAAACCTATACACACTCAAAGTTTTGTATACAAATATTTAGAACTTTATTCGTAATTGCCCAAAAAGTGGATGCTCTTTAACCAGTGTTGAATGTATTTTGTTAAGTAAGAGAAGCTAGACACAACGTATGAAGACATTGTATAATTCCACTCATATCACTTTTAAGAAAGGATGAAACTAAAGGAATGGAAAACACATCAGTGATTGCCAGGTATTAAGGGAAGATGGTCAATTATTATGTGGATGCAAAGATTTTTAGTATGACAGACAATTCTATGTCAAAATCCATAAAATTGTCCATTATAGAGACATTTAATGAATGAAAATTTTAAAAAATGAACCAAGATGTTGAGAACTCTCAGGGTAGAATGCAGACTCTGAAACATGAACCAACCGTTTTACAATACATGACAAATCTCACGGAAGGTGATAGGGAAAAAGATGACTTTAGTAACTTTGGAAAAGTGATTTCCAAAAGGTAAGACTTAAGACAAAAAAAGACTGTTCATAAATGTAATCCTCTAGTTTTAAAATTTATCACAGGCCTATATATTAATTCTGAAATTACTTTACATGTATAATAGAGTAATGGTAGGTCGGTATCTCGCTGTCAGAAAAAGAAGTTACAAACAAAGAGAAAGACTGGAATGAACTCTGCAATATTGATTAGAGTCAGAGATAGAAGTATAAACGCATAAGAACTTCAACATGTGTGTACACACATAAATACGAAACAATTATAGCTGTGTATACGTATTAGGTTTTTAATATTGCTGTAATAAAATATCATAAATTGAGCTGCTTAAAACAACGCAGTTTTGTTACCTTAGTTTTGTAGATCAGAAGTCCAGTTTGGCTCTACTGGTTCCTCTGCTGTGGGTTTCATGAAGTTGAAATCAAGATGTTGGTGGTTTGCTGCGCCCAGCGAGTGGTAAATCCTGCCACGTCCAGTGAGGCTCTGGAAAATATACCTGAGTGGGAATGGTGGGAGATGAAGAAAAGAAAGAAGACAGAAAGCTGGGATCAGGAGGCCCCCTGCCTACTGATGGTGGACAATAGCGCAGTTTTATCTTTGCAAACTGCTTTTATACAAGAACATAATAATTGGCATAAACAGTTTCCCTTAGGCATAGCAAAACTGTTTCTTCTCCTTTTCCCAAGCCATATCTTATCATGACCTTCAGCTTGTTTGCCTGCCTGCGGCTACATTTGTACTTTCTTTTTCTCATAAGGAGTTTGTGGAGGTGAGGTAACCCTTGGTTGCCCTCGCAGACTGTAAGGACCTTGTCATCTGACAATCCGCTCTCCGCAGTGGTTGGGTTCTTACTGGGAGATTCAGCGTAGAATTTGTTTCTGAGTTCATTTAGGCTTTTGACAAAATCCAGGGTTTTTTTTGCAGTCATAGGACTGAGATCTCTGCTTCTTTGCTGGCTTATTAACAAGCCCCTAAAGGCCCGATTGACCCTACCAGTCACATGGGCACCATATCTGAGACAGCAATGGTGCATTGAATCCTTCTTACACCTGAATCTATGATTTTCACTTCTACTGCATCTTTCTTCTACCTTCAGCCAGAGAAAATTTTCTGTGGTTAAGGACTCTCGTGATTAATTTGTTGGGCCTACCTGGATAACCCAGGATAAATTCTCTGTTTTAAACTCCATAAAAATTATATTATCAAAGTCTCTTTTGCTTGTAGCATAATATCTTCACAAATTTTGGAGAGTAAGGCATAGATATCTTTAGTGGGCCATTATTCTGCCTACTACAACATGATTTGTATATATATAAATATTTCCAGGTTCTGTTCATATGTAGGGCTAGAAAATATCCTGGTGCAAGAAAGTATCTTGGGACCAGATCTTGGTTTCTAAATAATATTCTCTGATAAAAGAAATCAGGGCTCCTTGGATAAAATGACTGATTCTCAGACTGGTGGGGGGGGGAGAGAAAAAAATAGACAAATTGGACTTCATAAAAATTAAAGAAATTTGTGCATTAAAAGAAGTTATCAACAGACTAAAAAGGCAACCCACTAAATAGAAGAAAATATTTGCAAATCTTATATCTGTTAAGAGAGTAATATCCAGAATATACATAGGACTCTTAAAACTCAACAATGGAAAAACAAACAACCTATAACAATGGCAAAGGACCTACATAGACATTTCTCCAAAGGAGATATAGAAATGGTCAATTAGCACATAGAACATGCTCTGTATCACTAATCATAAGAAATGCAAATGAAAATTACAATAAGATACCACTGTAGCCTATTAGAAGGGCTATTAGCAAAAAGAAAGAAAGAAAGAAAGAAAGAAAAAAGAAAGAAGAAAGAAAGAAAGAAAGAAAGAAAAAAGAAAGAAAGAAAAAGAAAAAGAAAGAAAGAAAGAAAGAAAGAGAAAGAAAGAGAAAGAAAAGAAAAAAGAAAAGGAAGGAAGAAAGAAAAAGAAAAAAGAAGGAAAATAAAATTAATAATAACTGCAGCTGAGGATGTAGAATAATTGGAACCTTTTGTGCACTGTCCATGGGAATGTAAAATGGCACACATGCTGTGGAAAACAGCATGGCAGTTCCTCAAAAATTAAACGTAGAATTAGCATATGATCCAATAATTCCTCTTCTGGGTATATATTCAAAATAATTGAAAGTAGGGTCTCGAAGAGATATTTGGATGCCTATTTTCATTGCAGCATTATTCACAGTAGCTAAAACATGGACACAACCTAAGTGTCCACTGACAAATGCGTTAAGTAAAGTACGGCATACGCATACAGTGAAATAAAAGAGGGAGAAAATTCTGATACTTGATATGACATGAATGAAACTTGAGGACATTAAACTGAGAGAAATAAGCCAGTCACAAAAATATAAATACTATATGATCCCATTCATATTAGGTACTTAGTGAAGTCAAAATCACAGAGACAAAAAGTAGAATGGTGGTTGCCAGGCACTGAGAAAAAGGGAAAGTGGGAATTTTTTTTATGGGTATAGACTTTCAGTTTTACAAAATGAAAAGAGTTCTGGAGATGGGTGGTGTTGATGGTTGCACAACGTTATGAATATATTTTAATGATACTTAAACTGTTATTTACATAGTGAATAACAGGACCACAAAAGAGTAATGTAAAAAAAACCACACATTGAGACATCAGTTAAGGTTGCTTAAAATATATTTTAGAATTTGTAGTGTACTTGTATACAAAGTTATGTATTTTTCTATTGCTACACTTAAATCTCAGGTGTAAGCACGAAAATTTTGCACAGTTAAATATCTTCTCCAGGATTAAGCCCTGAGGATATTGTCTCCCAAAATTAAAAATTCTGATGCCATGAGTTACCTCATTTATAGGTCAACTAAAAATATCTTCTTAACCAAATCCAGTTTTCATCTATGTTTATACATCTGTACATCCTCCTCCTGTAGTTCTTGGGCAGGTTTTCTAGGTCTTGTTTATGCAAATATCCTCTGACTGCTTTTCTGTTGAGTTCTATATTGGCTGATAGCCTGAATGTATTTATTTCCCCATAGAAGTGATTGAAATCTATGATGTGATTATCTCATAACAGGTTATTGAATTTTAGAGATGTTAAAAAAAACTGTGAAAATTGATACATTATTGGTATAATCTATTATTATTTCTATGAGGAAACCTTTGAAAAATTTAAAGCAGATTAGCTTCACTTCACCTTTCGGTTGACAGTGAGTATAAAATACACATTCCACCATGCAGCGTTCTGGGTGCTGAGGGAACCAATAATCTCTAGTTATGCAAATTATTTTAGTCACTAATTTTTATTAATTAAAAACAAACCAATCTCTTCTTTAAAGAGTATTTTAAAATCATTTATGAGGTGATAAATCTTTTTATACAAGCAGCAAACTACTATTTTTATATCCTAAAAAATTTCCAAGAATGATGGAGGACAGGGCAAATTCTCCTGAGTGGTCCTGCACTGAGACAGAGTCCTTTACTGTGTGCAGAAAAGAATTCAAGCACACATCAGACTTAGAGTCAAAAGGAAAATTTATTAGAAAAGGATAATGCTCCATAGACAGAGTGTGGTCTCCTCTCAGAGAGAGAGAGAGAGAGAGAGAGAGAGAGAGACTCTGATACAATGAGAGAGACCCCAAGTGTTCCGGAATTCAGTTTACATATCATTCTTAGTTTCTATTAATTACAATTTAAATGCATTTTTTTTTACCCATTTTCTTTTGATAGTATGGATATACATTGTAAAATATAAGGGTGTATAGCATGAAAGTCCTGCTGGCAATCTCCAGCCATTGATCTCTAAACTCCTCATGATTTTAGCCTATAGGGAATGGATGATTTCGTTTATTATGTGTAGAGGTGACTTAAAGACTGTTCTGTTTTTCCCTTCCTCTTAAGGGTAAATGATTTTGTTAGTAATCTCAGCAGGAATCTTCTGTCCTGCAGTTTCCTCCTCAGTCTGGCAGCAACACATTGCAGGCTCTGAATATATCTTGATTTCACATTTAGTTCTCTTGCTTCTCCATATATTAAGAGCACTTAGGGTTATTCTAAGTGGTAAACTACAGGGCAGTGGAATGCAATGTAATATTTTACACAGTGCAGAATCAGTTTGAAAATAATTCACACAGTAACGTTATGTACAGATTAACCAATGCATACATTTTGAGGTATATTCCTTTTTTTTTTTTTGCATATTTTCTTATTTGTCCTTTCATCTGTTCATCTAAACTTCTCACATAGTTCTGTTACATAAATAGTAGGTAACATTTACTGCTTTCAAATTTTGTTTTCATAATTTGATTTTTTTCAATAGAATATACAAAACACACAAATATGTGGCTAAAATTAAATGGTTAAATTGTCCAAATCAACAATAGGTAATTTCATTAGGAATTTGAACTGAATTTCTGCATCTCTGTTATTTGTTATTAATTGAGGTAAGCATTTAATAAGGCAAACCTTTGATGTGAGGGTAAGGTGGGAACTTTAATTTTATTGCAATGAGATTAATTAGACATTATAAATATTATATTATAACCTAAGAGAAATCATCACCGGTTCAAACTAATGCTAGGAGAGGACCAATGTGCTGCTAAGATTAGATTTTGTTTTGTTTTCCCTAAAGAGTCCAAACTGCAGATGCTGTCACCCTGAGTAACATGAAAATTGTGATTTGAAAGTTACATTTTAAAATGGTGTTGAAAGGGAACACATCAATTACAATTTTAATAAAAGACATTGAAAGTTAGGGTTTAAATTCATAATAACCAGTTATTTTTTTAACTTGTTAGATTTTACAGTCATTTTTCTAAAGACATTTTAATAACTTTTTCCTATTTAGTTTTCTAAGTATATTTTGATATTACAAAATAAATTATTTCATCAAAATTTTTTTAAAAATCAAAGCATTTGCCTATTTGTCTTCTAATATACATACGCAGGAGATCCAATTTACTAGATGAATTCTTATTATTGCAGAGCTCAAAGTTTCCAATAGAAAATAAAAGTATGCAATACACTATATAGTTCTAGAGTAACCATCCACTGAATTTTCATAAAATAAGCTTTTTTATTTCTTAAGGCTATTACTTAATCACAGTTTGATATATTCAACAGTGGCTTGCATGATACAAAACATATTTACTAAATTAAACAATTATATCTAATTGACTAATTTTTGATATAGTCAAAATGTTTGCCTTATAGCATTTCTTGGGGCTTCATCTATTATAGTATAGTTTAGTATAGTATAGGTGGGAAGGGAGACTATTGCAGTCTGCCTAAGCTCTAGTCAAAGGAAAAACAAGTACAGGGAAATTAGGAGAGTTATTAGAGACATTGGAGGTGACAGGGTATTGATTTTCAGAAACTAGCTTAATAGAAATATTCTTAAAGAACACATACACTCAAGCAATATGGCCAGACATCACTAATTTTTTTTCAAGATGGAGATTTGTGTAATAGTTTCTAGTTCTCTGTTTAGTTTTGGAGAAGTTAGTGGTGATTAGATTTTCTTAAGCAAGTACAAAAATCTATGGAAGGCTCATGGGAGCCTAAGATTTTTGGTTCTTGCATTTCCTGGGGAAGAAGGTGCCAGAAAGAAGTGGCCTTCGGTGGAAGTCTAAAGCCCAAGGACAGAGGTCAGGCTAATGATTTCATTGCAATGTTTCCCTCCCTTGTGTCTGCTTGAGATCAAGCCAGTGAGTGAGATCAGGATGGACTTAATTGGAGTAACAGTTCAAATGGGTACACCTGGTGAACTTTGGTGGGTCTAAGTGCTGGCCAGTCTTGAAACTTTTTTCTTACAACTCAGCAAATAAAGTGGCAATTTAAAAATAAGCGGAAAGTAAAGAAAAAAAGAAAAGAAGGAAAAATAAACTTGTACAAGAAGCACGAAACCAGTGCCTTAGGGATTGGTTCTAAACACCTCTTTCTTTTATCACGCCAGTTGTAATGAAAAGACAATGCTGGAGCTAGGCTGATTGGAAAGCCAAAGACAAATATGTTTAGATTTGGCAGGCTCTGGCTCTCAACTAATGATCTGGGAAAGGAGAAGTTATTAAAGTAGATGTACTTAATATTTCCTAGAGGATAGATGATACCACGGTCAAAGTAGAAATAAAAAGGAATCATCCACTGAAGCATAGAGGGCTTAATATATATATATTATTAGTTTCATGTATACAGTACATTAGTTAGACATTTATATAGTTTGTAAAATGATCCTCCATGATTGCTCTTTTCTATACTCTGGCTCTAAACCTATTCATTAATTAATGCTAACCACATTCATAGGGGGCTTTCTTAATTGTTAATTTCTTCCAGTTTCAACACACACACACACACACACACACACACACACACACACAAATGATGTTAGTGCCTGAGGTTTGCCTCATCCTGTAGACATTAGTAACCAAGACCAAAAAAAAAAAAAAAAAAAAAACCATATAAGAGGAAAAATTCAAAATATCTGAGGAGATCTCACATTTTAAGAGAAAGGCTACAAATAGCAAAATATACCCATGGACCCAAATAAATGGGACTTCAACACAAGATTAAAGTAAATGGGAAAACAACCTTAAACAAGTAAAATTAATGAAAATATGAAGGATGATGAAGCAGTTAAGAAGCATAACCGCTGAAACACATTGAACATAAAAAAAAGATTGAAATACATAACTCAAAGGGAGAGGTTACATAATAAAATAGATGTAATAGTAACTAAAGAATGAATTAGTGATCATATAATTTGTAGAATGCTTACATAATGCATTAGAAAAACACCAAGAAGAAAAAGTGACTTAAAAACCAAGGTGTGTGGAAACTAACATCACAGAGAAATCGTAAAAGGAAAGAAAAAGTGTGAAGGTGATCAAAATTTGAAAAAAATAATATACTATAGCAGAATAAAAACGTGAGATCTCAGGTTAAGAGAGTTCTTAACATGATATGCAGAGTAGCCAAGATCTGAAACAAACACACACTACAGAAACCATGTAATAAATTTTAGGAATGTTAACACCATGAAAATGCCTCTTTTAATGTTTTGAGTGGAAAAAACAGATCACCTGCAAGGGAAAGGCTTCAGATTGAGATTCCACTCATCAGAATTGGCAAAATCAAATTTTTATCAAAACTTTGAAATCCGGCTAACATATAAATTAAATAAGAAAATTAAATAAAAACATTTTAAATCATAAAAAATATCAGAATGTTAATCTGACTGAGGCTTTTTTTTTGTAGAGATGAAAGACAACTCCGGGTTGGGAAAAATTTAAGTCCAGAACAACAACAAAAAAATGAGCTTGGGTAACTAAGTATGACAAAATTTTAGTGAAAGTCATTGTTTAAATAAGTAATAATCACACCTTTTAGCGTTTTTATTGTTGTAAATAGTAACTTGATTTTTAAAAATATTATTTGTAGTTATTATCAATATAGAAAAATACAATTTATGTTGATAGATTGATCTAATAGAGGGCTTCCTTGCTTAACTTTATTAATTTAAATAGGAAACACAAAAGAAGCAACATATAAATGACAAGGGATCGTTTAATCTACAAATAATTAAATCAGTTTACTTTTCTTATCTGCCTACTTATTACATGTCTTCATAGAATTGTTTTGACAAGAACTTCCAGTAATATTTTGAACACTTGGAGTGATATCAGGCGTATTTCAGCTATTCTGCTTTTTTCACAGTTTAATTTCTCTGAAATCAGGATGCTCCTGGCAATGAAGATATTCTATATTTTTTCTTTTTTAGCAGCTTATACAATTATTACGTATTATACAATTGATGACATCTTTTGTTAGTTGAAATATACTAAAACATTAACGTTCATTCCTAAGTTATCAAGCTTTATTAGCCAATACATTGAAAAACTCGATTTCTCATTATAACATTAGCAGCAGAAGAGTTCGACAATGATAGCAGGAAGTTAACCTTTTTGGGGGGCACGCATCATATTTAAGAGTTGTTGGTGTGGAAAAAAAGTCTAATCGGCATATGTGAAGGAAACTTACATGGGGGCCTCATTGCCACCTTCATTTATTTTACCTATATCACCCGATATCTAGGTTAATGTGAAATGTGAGTTTCATTGCAGCAAATTTTCACCGATGTTTGCACATGTGTAGGTAGTTCTGTATCTTGCTATTACTCTTACTCAGAATGTTTTTCAGATTTTGTCTGTGCAGGTGTCCCCTAATTGCTTATCCAGCAAGCTTTTTTTTTTTTTTTTAATAGTTTCTTTTCTCTTTTTTTAAACCACTTAATTGAGATATAATTACATACAAAAACCTGTATACATTTGATGTATATATGCCATGAGTTTGGAGCATACATACATGCAACCATCATCACAATCTATACTATAGCATATCCATCATTTTCAAAGTTTCCTGCCACCATCTTATTTATTATTTTATGTGTGTGTGATAAGAACACTAAACATAAGATCTATCCTATTGGTAAATTTTTAAGTTTACAACATAGTATTGTTAACTATAGGTGCTATGGTGTACAGTAGGTTTTTAGGATTTATTTATTTTGTGTAACTGAAACTTTGTAACCTTTGACTAGTACCTCACCATTACCTCCTCGCTAAGATCCTGGCAACCATCATTTACTCATGAAATCAGCAAGTGTTTTCCCCAACAGTAGTTGTAACTGTGGGAAGGGGAAGATCTCAATGTAGGTTATTCAATTTTGGAGATCTTTTAAAAAGCCTTTGAAGTAAGTCACAAGATTTGGAAATAATTTGTTATTTTTTCTATTAGGAAATTGTTTACAATTTTTGTTCAGTTTAGCTTTATTTAACTCTCTGTAGAAAATGCGTATGAAACACATTTTGCTCTGAAATGTACACAGTTTGGGTGCTGAGACGACAGATAGTCTATATTCATATAAGCAGATTTTATCATTTATTTTATAACCCTACTAAACTAATCTCTCAGTAAATATACTTTTCGTGAAGCAATTTATCTCCCTTTCAAAACTATGAGAAAACTACAAAGTTGTAAGATGACTTTTCATTTCTATATTTTTCATGAGAATTTAGGATCGTTCCTAAATATAAAAAAGGGACAGTTATGTGAGCAATGCATGTATTTTAAAGTATCTGTTTTGCCTATTATTCAGTTGATTTCTCTATCTATCCTTTTTTAAAACTTAACACCTGTTTTATAAATACTAAGTACAATTTAGTATTGGTTAATTTTTGTTTTTAAATATGAACTATTACTTCACTAGTAAATGCAAAGAGCAGCCAAACTTAAATGGCTAAATTGTCCATGTCACAAAGAGATATTCTTTAGGACTGTGCATATAAACCATCAACCTCTCTTATTAGTTATTGTTTGAAGTAATTGAGAATAAAACAAACCTATAATGTAAAGATTTAGAGGGAAACTTTAATTTCATTAAAATGAGGCAAATAAGAATCATTATAAAATAAACAAGGTAAAACATCATGTTGCTTAGACTAGGTAATGTTTCATTTTCCCCAAAGGGACCAAATTGTAGATAGTCACCTCTTATGTCAAGAAACGTGTTATAAAAAAGACTTGCTTCAAAATAGTGTTTCAAAAGTGACTTTTACAATTGGAATTTTAACCCAACCTTGTACAAGCTGGAGAGTTAAAACTTATGTAACAGATTTGTTCTTCTAAAGATACAGTCAGAAAATTTAAAAATTTTGCTTTAAGAGTATTTTTATTATAAGATAAAGAATTGGTTAATAAAATGTGAGAAACAATTCCTACAATCCCGCATAATTGCCTTGCATACACAGGAATCTCATTTTCCTGTTTGACTTATTTTTGCAGAGCTTACAGCTGTCAATAGGAAATAAAAGAATGAAACCAGGGCAAACACTGTGTTCATAAAACAAACCTTTTCATCATTTCAGGGCTGACATTTAATCATAGTTGTGATATAGACAGTACTAGTCTCCATAATAAAACAATGCTATATAATTTTTACTTTTTTATATAAACATTTTATTATGTTTTATAATTAAATAAGTATATTCAGTTAACTAATTTTCTTTTTAAATTAAATTTATTGGGGTGACATTGGTTAATATCATTATATAGGTTTCAAATGTACAGTTCAATAATATATCATCTGTATATTGCATTGCGTGTCTACCACCCACAGTCAGGTCCTTCCATCACCATATCTTAACTAATTTTCAATGTCTTAAAAATTTTTGCACTGTAATCTATCATATGGCTTCATTTATTATAACATGTTGAATATAATACTCCCACAGAGAAAGGGATACAGGTCAGGGAGGAGAGAGTTGTAGTCTACATTAGGTCTAGGGAAAGGAAAGCAAATCATGAGGATGTATGTCTTTGTGCTTCCATCATTAATGAGGGGAATTGAGGAGAGTTATTACATAAATCCATTACAGAGGACAAAAATATTCAATTCTGATAAGCTATCATGATAGAAATATCCTTTAAGGGTGTATACCTTCCAAAAAATTGATGAGACATCACTAATTTTCTTATAAGGGAAAGACCTAAGCAATAGGTTCTAATTCTCTACCCCTCATCTAGCCCTGGAGATGCCAGTAGTGAGACAGGGAATTAAGAATTCCTTTTAGGAACTACAAAGGGCTGTCGGATATTGATATGACCCTAATATGATTTAGTTCTTGTATTTTCTGGGCCTCTAGTGGAAGTACAAAGTCCAAGGAGAGAATTTGGTTGCTGTGCAGGATTTCTGTTGATATTTTTCTTTCCCATGTGTCTTGGTGAGATCAGGCTAATTATCGCCATCAGGATAGGTTAATAGTGTAGCAGTTAGAAACAGTTCACAGTATACCATGAATCTTGACAGGTTGAATTGTTACCAAGCTTGCAATTTGAGTCTCAGAACTCAGCAAAAATGGCATCAGGAAAAGGAGATAATAAAATAAATAAATAAAAGAAGGAAATTGAAATTTGCTCCAGAATCAAGAAAAAAGTTGACTGGAAATAGGTTCTAAGCAAGTATTCCTCTTACCTGGCCATTCGTAGGGTTATGTTGGGACAATGCTGGAGGCAAGAACAACAAATTCACTTAGTCTGGTAGCCTCTAGCCCTTGTCATTAAAAGCGGTGCAGCCAGTTATCAAGGAGAGATGTTACTGAGTTAGGGTGACTGAGATGATTTCTTTGGCACAAAAAAAAATATCCATATGTTGGGATAGAGGATAAAGTATATAGGCAATTCTAGCTACGGATTAAAAGACTCTATGTTTCTTCCATTTCTACCCAATGCAGCAAGTACCAAATAAAGTTAGGACCTAGCCTTGTCTGATCCCTGCAGAAAAAACTAACCAAGGTAACAAATATATTGACAGGAAGAAAAAAATCAATATATCTGAGGAGCTCCAGCAATTTGAAAGAAAACTAACTACTGGAACAAACATATATTAAAGGAAGCAGAATTATTTGAAAGTAAGTGAAAACTTTGAATAAGCCTAACAGAATTTGTAGAGAGAGAAATAACTAAAAGGAATGAGTTGCATAGTAAAACATATAAAAGTGACCAAATAAATTACTGAGCAGAAATGTTGGTGGAGAAACTTTCAGAACGCATTAGTAAGTGACTGAGTTAGAGAGAATAACAAAAAACTTTTTAAAAAGTGTCAATACTTATTAGAGGTCTGTGAAGGAGAAAATTACAAATAAATGAAATGAAATATCTGAAAAAAAAAGATATAAGGTTCCTAAAATAGTCAATAACATGCCATGTAGAATAGCAAGGTTTAAAGCACATGCACAGACACACACACAGACACACACAGACACACACAGACACACACACACACACACACAAATAAAACAGTATAATGAATTTAACCATTAGTGAAAAAAATTTATAGTAAAAAAACTTTTAAAAATTTTCTTTGAAAGAAAACCAGATCCTTTACATGGGAAAAGATTAAGAAAAGAGTCTAAATTCAAATGAACATGGGGAGTATAAGAAAAAGGAGACATATTTGAAGTGTTAAAGGAAAAGTACTTTTTTAAGAAAAAAATTATATCTTGCTAACCTTTAATTTCAATGAGAGAACGAAGTAAAGATATTCGGAATCACAAAAATGTCAGATCATTTATCTGAATGTTTATCTCTTTGAATAACAAACTCTGGATAGATTTATTCTACCAACTGTAATTGTAATTTAGGAACATATCAACGATAAATAAAATTTCGGGAAAATTTATTGAATAAATAAATATTGATTACTGTGTTTAGATTTCTTATTGGAGTTGTAAATAGTAACTTATTTTGATAATATTTTCATAGTTGCTATTGCCTATACATTGGAACACTGTTTATTTTGATGGGTTGATTTTTCAGTCTGGCTTCTCTGTTGAATGAACTCTCTAACAAGTTTAAATAGAAAACTCAATAGAAAAAACACAAATAACTTAGCTGATCATTTCCCTACAAATAATCATATCAGTTTCACTTTTTTCCAATCTTTATACTTTTCTCATTGCATTATTAGACTGTTTTGATAAATACTTCTAGCAATATTTTTGAACACTTACATAAATATCAGTCATATATTAATGTTTTAATTATACATAATCAGATAATTTTACAAAGATGAGCCTTTTATTTAATCAAACTTAATTTGACATGACATATTTTTATGAGATGCCCTTTATTATGTTAAGAAAAATTTTGGTATGAAGAAGAGATTGTTAATCAATGTAATGAAGTAATCAGCGCTCAGTTCCTAACGGGGAACAGTTCAGAGCATGTATCTCACCTGTATCGGTGACACAGAGGTCAGGGAGGTATAAAGAGAGCGGATATAAATGCTAATTAATAATACCAAAAAGTATTTTACACTTTCATCTAAAAATTAATATTGCCACTTTATAATTTCCCCAAAAGTATATGTGTTCTGAATGTAGTTTTGATAATAGAATGGGGTCCTTACACACAAAGGTGTGCCCCTCTTTCTTTATTAGAAGGGTGCTTGTCATTTCTAATTTACCCAGATTTTTTTTTAAAAAAGACTTTTTATAATATTTATAAAATATGTTAATATACTTTAAAATATGTTGAATGTTTATAATATATTATATAAGATAACATACTTGTAATTAATGTAATGTAAGCCATCATAAAATTTAAAATTGGAGAATGTAGGAAAAGTTAGTTTTTCATTACATTCTTATTTGAATTCCTCTCTCAGAAACAAAATTATCCTTGCATCCCTGAACCAATCACATCTCTGTAACCTGCATTCTATTCATTAAAATTTCCCTGTCTCTCCAAACAAGCAATTTTATGCTCCTCTGGAACACTATAACCTGAATTAGCCATTGCTGATGTTTAATGTATTAAGGACAAGAGATAAATACACTCTCCTGTGTTTTTCTAAGCTGCGTCAATTTCCTTAGTGTGGAGAGTTCACACAAGTGTTGGGGTGTTTTTGAGAGGAGAGACACAAAAACGTTGTGCAAAGGAAGGGAGATACAATTGCTGGGTGGACTCCCAGATTTGATTTCTACATACTTTGGCCCATTCTGCACTAGAAATTCTACCATAAGAACCTGAGATGTAGGATGGGAATTGTAGTTGAAGGAATGTTCGAGTGTGAGGCTATCCAACTGTACTCTGGCAGACAGTGTGGAACTAGGGGCAATGAATTAGCAATGTGGATCTTCCTTATCCCAGAGATAGGCAGATCCTCTGGAATATCATGCGCAATCAAGAGCCCATACTGTGAGTGGATGGCAAAATGAACAAGCATAAATAGGTCATAGAGTTACTTCCCTATGGCAGGCAATATATCTTCAGTAATCTGAGTCATGTGGATTTCTGCCTCACATCAGGAGAATATGAACTTGAAAGATTCAAAAACCTGAGACTAGTACATTCTGTCACAAGGGATTGTGGAAAGAAGATAAGAAAGAGCCAGAAAGTTAAAAGTCAGAGGTATTATATTTTTGCTGTAATTGTTCATCCCCCTTCTGGCATTTTCATCCTCAATGGGGTGATGAGCTTTAGAAAAATCAGAAAGGATGAGGAAGTGACTAGGAAATTGGAATTACTGGCATACTTCCCTGGGAGAACACTTGGAAGATACCAAAATTTGAGGGATGCCTCGAGTTAGCAGTCTTGCAATGTGGCCTTAAAAAGAAATAGATCAAGCTGTTGGAATCCATTTTCTGTTGGTATGTTGGTGGGATCTCTGCAGTTTCCATGTGCCCCAGAAATAGCACACACAGTTGATAAGAGTTCTCCCGGACGAACGAGAGGAAGAGGCAATCTAAGAGAACAGCATTTTATCTAAAAACCCATTAAAAGAGTCTTTTAAAAATACTATATTTCATTAGATTATGTTTACTAGATTGGACTCATTTATTTTTGCTGTTTTATTTTTTTAAATTGTTTCTTACTATTTACCAATAATAGTAGTGAGGAAGTTCAGATCAATTCATAGGAAATAAAAAAAGTATTTTTCCTATACTTTTCAGTGTACTCTGTAATTTTCTGACTTAAAGAGGTTTGTTATCTTGCTAATGCTACGTCTTGCCACTGCCTAGAAGGGAGAAATTTAATCATCTTCTCTTATGAAAATGCTGCCTAATCTTCTTGGCTCCAGCACCCAAAGATGCTTTCTAAAGTCCTTTAATAGTCACTTTTTCCTGGTATGTATTTTTAAGGCAGGTAAATGGAGGAGTGGGAAGGCCATGTACTTGCTTATATGTAACTAGGAAATTTGAGAAATGAAAAAAAGTGCTTGACACTCGACATGATAAAACACAACATGGGAACATTCTTTTGTGGAAAGAGTTTTGGGAAATACCTAAAATATCTTCATTTTATTCAATTTGGCTACTGAACATTAATCTTCAATAACATTGATCTAAGATGTCCAATAATCTGTGGATATGGAAGTTACATTAGTATTTTTAATGATGTTTTGTAAATGTTTTTAATATTTGGAAGTACTAATGAGTTTTCTGGAAACTAGTAATGAATATCTAATTCATATAATCAACACATTGCCACAACAGGGGCTCATTTTGGAGCACTTATTTTTTTTTTTTTTTTTTTTAGGAAAAGAAGATAAATTTGCATTTACCTTATTTCTCAACTGTATAAATGTTCCAAAGCTAAAGAAATCTCTGCAGCATTATTGCAATTAACTGAGATAACTCGAGTGGAAAACTTTGAGCTCTCTAGCTATCCATCTAGTCATCCTCGAGTTGCTCCACAGATCTGTAATTTTGAGAACTTTTTCTCCCTAATGATCAGAATCTGAAATTTGAAAAATTGAATGTCCAAATTTAAAATCATGCGTTAAGTCACATATGATTACCAGTTCAAATACAGACTGGATCACTTAACTTCCTCTGCCAGGCCACTTAACAATTCCTAAAGATCTTTAAGCACAAAGATGGATCATACAGGCATATACTTACTTGTAATTTACCTCTCCTTGTATTGTTCTCTGTGTGAATTCACATTGTTTTGACAATATTCTGGCATTTTGTGCAGCATCTTCATTCTAATTCTACAGTGAAAGAGTAAAAACCAAGCATGCGGTCATATTAACATTCCCATAATAAAATTCTAGTTTATTTTTCTAAAACCCCAAGGTTAGCAATATCCTCAATTATGTAAGCTGAAAATTAAAATAATAAGATTATTCTGCATATTATGGCTGCAAAAGGAAGAAAAACACTTCATGAAGTTAAAATTTATTAATATTAATAATATTCAGATATTGCTTCTCTTTCAGATGTTGTAAAGAGTTGAATAAAATGCTTCCAGTAAATTTAAGAACAGGGTTAGGAATACATTCCAGTCATATACTAGCAGTTTTACCTGGGACATGTTACTTAATCTCTTTGTTATCTTAGTTTCTGCATCTGTAAATGTGACCTATTATTTAAACCCAAAATTTGTTCCAAAGATTTAATGATAACCCATGCAATATAATTGTGACATAATATATCTTGTGTTATGTGCACAATTAATAAATGAAAGTTTTGATTAGAAGTAACTATAGTGTCAGATATCTCAGTTAAAAATGTGAATAATAAAAATTAGTATCTAATACAACATATACCAGGATCTCTTACAGATTCTGTATATGTTTTCACTTTTTTTATCCTCACAGCAACTCTACGAAGGAGATACTATTATTACCTCCATTTTAAATGAGAAAACAGAGGCACATATACATTATTGGGTAGATGTCAGCTACAGCTATTCTATAAGTAAAATGAAAAGCAGAAACTTTTTATGAAGTAGGCGTGGGACAAATAATCTCTTATTCTCTCAGCGAGTCCATCCACTTAAAGAATTGCCACTATGTCTTCGTGTAACACATTGCTAACAGAGTAAAAACTTATTTTTACCCTGTTAGGCTTTTATGTAGAATCATTTAGTCACTCTGTAGAATAATTTTTGGAATATAAATTAGCTTAGATTTTCAGTGTTTTCCCTGGAAGCGAAAGAAATTTAACACCATATGTATATGCTGCCATCTTTTGGTCATTTCCTAGAATTACCCCTCATGTTACTATACTAAACTATGAGATCAATTAAGTAGCTCATTAGCCTGGCACAGAATATGAATATGATTTGCAGGTCTTAATTTATTCATATAAGAAAAGACATAATTTTGTCATGGCTACATCTAACTGGATGAATAGATATTGCAGAAAGAACCCATTGCATCTGGGTATAAGATCTCCCAGTTGTGGGAATATTATTTATTGTACTCATTAGTAAAGAAATCTTGCCTATTGTGACCACGTTACCAAATGATTAGAACTGGAACTTAACTGCCTAACTCACAGACAATTGATTGTAGTAAATGCTGTGATGCAATACCCAGGCCTCTTTCTGCACTAACACACTTATTCCCCCAGCAGCTGGGAGTCCTCCCTATAAACAGACAGTTCCACTGTCAGCCCTCTCTAAAAACTGTGCTTACTCATGAGCATATATGCCCTTCTCTGTGCAGCCCACACAAAAGAAGTGGGAGATTTAGGAACTGTAAATGCCAGGCCACTCATTTCCACCTTGGGACAACTTAGAAGAACCACTCCAATTTTATAGCTTCCATGGTATTAGCTGAGGCCTATTGTGACTACATTATGACCCAACTTTTGCATATGTCAAATCCTGCTTCTCTTCTTACTCCATGAGTAGGTGTAAATCTGGAGACTTTCCCCCGTAATCATCCTGTATGAGAATTTCATCTCCTAGTCTGCTTATCTACTTGCAATACTCATTATATACAGTTTGCAATTCAGACCTCTTTGAAAAAGTTCTCTAGGACATTACCTCTGGTAATGTTGATGAGATATGCCTTTTTTTGTTGTTTATGGGACACCCCTGATAAAAATCCCAAGTGAGCAATCATGGTTTATGCACCAATGCTGTGAATTCTGGCTTGAATGAATTCAATCAGGTTCTAACCCTATATACTGACTTTTTTTTTTTTTTTTTTTTTTTTTGCTCTGAGGGGAAATTATTTGCCTGGAAGGTGTGTTTGTCTCTTCGGTCCTATTCTTGTTCCTTAAATATGCGGCTGTTAATTCTATCAGCTTTCTTATCCAAATCCTGTGCACTTCAATGGGACAGCTCAATTTCCATATCCCTTTGAAATGTTACTTAGTTTGCTGGTACTTTTACTATACCGTTTCATTGACCTCTCATACCTTTACACCTTAGAACTTTGTTTTACAGCAACTAATCTGCTTATATACCAGGTTTGTAGTAGAAAGACAATTTCTCTCTCTTTTTATGGGATGTAAGAGAACTGGGAAATACATATGTCGATATTGGTTTACCTGGCAGTATCACCTGGTTGGGAATCTGGACATCTTGATTCTCAGATGAGTGGCTTAGCTCTGAAATGCCTCAATAACTTGTTACACAAAGTTCGTATACTGATGACACTGATTGGCAGCATCAGCAACATCTGGGAGCTTGGCATGGCCACTACCCCAGACCCCCCAAATCCGGATCTCAGAGAGTAGAGTCCAAGAACACGTCCTGCACCAAGTTCCTCAAGTGATTCTTAAGCACACTCAAGTTCGAGTAGCGTTATCCCAGGGTTCTATGAATGAAGCCAGGCTGTCTGAGTTAGAACTGTTGCTCTGTCATTTATTAATTGTATGATTAGAGGAAAGTTCCCTACCTCCTCTGTTTCTTCTTCTACAATGCTGTAGGTTTGTTTGTGAATTCCAAACTTTTAGTGTTTTGAAAGTGAAAAGTACTTAATAAAAACTCAGTAAACACCATTACTGTTATTGTCATCATTGTATGGCTGTTTAATTAATCTTACTATTTTCAGCACATTGCTGGCTGATGAAATTATTTCTTTTTTGATAACTTTCTATTTGACAGTTAGCTGATTCAGTGAAGAGTGTATTATATGGGATCTGGCTGATTTTGCCTGTTACTAGAAAATTATTAATATTACTTCCTTTAGATAGAATGTTATCACATTAAATATAGTATTTATAGATCTATAGGTAAAGTTAATTTATACTGCAGTGAACAAACAATACTATATAGCATTTTTAATATATGATTTCTCACTATATTAATCTCCATTTCTCCTGTTGTAGTTTTGAAGATTTCCGAATGTCACTCTAACGGTATTCAGGCCCACAGAGTAGTGCAATAGATATTCTGAGATTAAGGTTTTTCAAATTTATACTTTGTGCACTGGACCATCTTGAGGCATTTTTATCAAACAATATGAACTATAATGGGAAATGGCTTATTGTACCTTGTACTGACTAACTTCCTTTCCTTGGCTCATTTCCTATTCCTTACATGTGTTTCCTTCATTTTGCAAATAAACTTGTACTTCAGTCCTTGTCTAAAGGTTTGTGTGTGCCAAAACCCATTGTATGAGATTAATTGTAAGTACAAACTTTCAAGTCTCTTTAATTCAGATCTATTTCTTCATGTTATTCATTTGAAACAAATGTCAATGTTCACATACATACGTTAAGAGATAGTTTAAAGAGCATTCAAATTCAGACTGCAATCTAGAATTTCTCCTGTTCTTTTAATTTGTTTACCTTTCATCTTGCTAGTTGCTGAAAGGAAATATAAATACCTAAATATTTTAAGCTAGCATTATAGTTGTTATAAGGAGCTGTCTCTCTCTCTCTCTCTCTCTCTCTTCTCTCTCTCTCTCTCTCTCTGTGTGTGTGTGTGTGTGTGTGTGTGTGTGTGTGTGTCAGTAATAATTTTTAGTGGTAACTGTTTCTTCCCCAACCAGCACAGGATTTTAGCAGTTTTTGAATGGATGAGATTCAACATTATGTTTACTCAAATATAGAAGTAGTTATTGCCATTTATTTTGTATAAGCAGTGTCAGGGGATGGGAAGAAGGCATACATATAAAATCCAATTTTAGTGTATGGTCTGTCAAAGTGAGCACATACATATGGAACCCAGAAAACATTTCTAGAACTGTCCTCTGCGGACATTATTTCACGTCAGGTATCTCTAGTCTAGACATGACAAGGCGTTGGAGACCCAAAAGTATCCTGCTTCCCATTTTCAGGCAACTCTCCTTGCTTCTCTGTAAATTTTTACTCCAGTGAAACTCATGGCATTTAGCACTCCCACCTATCAAACTAACACTTACTCTCAGTGGCTTTCATGTCACTTCCTCTTTTTCATAAAAATTGGGTCTCCTGAAACAAATTCAACCTGTCTACCCAAATTTCTGTAATCAACTTGAAGACTTTTAACATCTACTTGAATGTCTCTAAACTTTTGATACTTGTGGCCCTTGAACACTTGTTTCAGACCTCTCTTGTAATCTTCTTTAGTTCTCCTACTCTCATGGGCTCATTCTGAATATAACGATTACCTGAACAATTACCATACCTGTAAATCACTAGGTCAAATATTTCCTTGTCTAATTAGGATATCTGTTTTGGTATTGCCAAAGTCACCCTCCTTGACTGTTTTTCCAACATAACTAGGCCTCTAACTTACTCCACATTCTATTTTTCAACTGTCTCTTGCCTATTCTTTTCTTCCTAACCATATTCTTCCACTTAAAAAGCTCTTTTGCCAATTCTCTAACAAATTTGCTTTCTCTTCACCTCCATTCAGAGATATCTCATCATTTTTCTGTAAAATGGGAAGATCCTAACTCCACAGTGAGACAGAAAGATGTGCATGAATATGAGTTTTCTTATAGGTCAAAGAAATGGGTATTGTGTAGGCACCGAATTGGTTTTTGAGGCAAATCGACTTGGATTCAAATTCTATCTCCATCACTTGTTGGTAGGGTTTTACATAGCAGTTTGCTTTATGTTTTGAAATTTCATTTTCTCATCCGTAAAATGTAATATAACGATACTATCTTATGCATCATAGGTGTTTAGTCTGAATTAAGTAATGAAACATGTAAGAGGTTGTAAAAGGGAATGTTTTTAAAATAGGTGATTGCTCCCACTTCTCTGACCCTTACATAAGCCTTGATAGGTTTTCTTTTACATAGCCAGTGCAAGAAACTTTGTCTAGTTTTTATTTTCTGTTTTTCCTGTTTTGATCAGAGTAGTTTGTTGAAACTCTTCTTGATTTCTTCACTATTCTTCAGAGAGGAAGGCTTTCCATGTTGCCAGTCTCTCTTAACAGTATATGGCATTTTTCTCCCTTTAAAAATGATTTTTATTAAAATATAGCTAACATACAATATTATATAAGCTTCAGGTGTACACTACAGTTATTCAACATTTATATACCTAAAGAAGTGATCATCATGATGTCTAATAACTGACATTATACAACATTATTACAATATTATTGACAATATTCCATGGCTTTTAATTACCTGCTGCTAATAAATGCAAGCTTTCATTAAAACCACTGCTCTGCGTCAGTGTACAAATATTTTATGAGGCATGTTTTTCCTCTCATTATTTTTAACCAATGCACATTTTCCATAAAATACACCATTGGGCTCAGTGCCTAGTATATAATAAAAGAAAACATAGGAGAATGGCTTGTGACATTGAATTAGGTAATTGTTTTTAAATATGATACCAAAAACACAGACAATACTAGAAAAAATTAATTTGACTACATGAAAATTTAAAAATCTTGTATATTAAAGGACATAATCAGTTTAAAAGAAAAGCCATGGAATAAGAGAAAATATTTGCTAATTGTAATAGTGACAAGGGATACACATATATATGTATATATTCCTAAAAATCAATAACATAAAAAACACCCAATTAAGAAATTATACCAATTCTCCATAATTTCTTTCAGAGAACAGAAGCAGGGGGAATATGTTCTAACTTTTTCTATAAAGAAAGCATTATTTTAATAACAAAACCACACTAAGACACAAGAAAAAAATACAGACTAATATCTCTCATGAACATAGATGCAAAAATTCTCAACAAATTATTAGTAAATCATATCCAATGACGTATAAATAGAACTACACATGTGAATTTATGGGATTTATCCCAGGCGTGCATAACTGGTTCAACATTTTAAATTCTATTAATGAAGTCCATCACATCTGCAACCTAACAAAGGAAAATCGTATGGTCCTATCAACAGATACAGAAAAGGTATTTGATAAAATCTAACACATTTGTGACAAAAAAATAAAACTTTCGGTAAACTAGGAAGAGAGAGGAACTTTTCCAACTTGATTAAGAACATCTACAAAAAAGCTACCTACAGCTAATTTTGTACTTAATGACAAGAAATTGGAAGCTTTCTCACTACAATCAGATATAAGAAAAAGATAGCCCCTCTGACCAACTCCTTTACAACATCTTTTTGGAAGATCTAGCTAGTGAACTAAGACAAAAAAGGAAATAAAGTAGACATATAGGGAAACCATAAAACTTTGATTGCAGATGACATGGTCATTATTCATGTAGAAAATCTCTAAAGAATCGACATAAAAACTCTAGAAACTAATAAGTGACTATAACAAGGTTGCAGGAAAACACCATTAATATATAAAAGTCAATTGATATATAACTGCAGTGAGCAAGTGAAATTAAAACACAACACCACTTGCTTAGCACTCCAAGAAACAGAATGCTTAGGCATAAATCTAATAAAATATATACAAGGTCTATATTAAGAAAACTACTAAATTCTGATGAATAAAATTTAAAAAGAACCAGATAATTGGAGAAATATTTCATGTTCATAGAAAGGAAGATTCAATATTGTCAAAATATTAATTCTTCTTATTCTGAGCTATAGATACAATATAATCTAAAAAAAAATCTCTGCAGGTTGGTTTGTAAATGTTCACAAACTGATTCTAGTGTTTATGTAACTTATAGGCTGCAGTAAACTCAATTCTAAGAGAAGTTTATAGGGATAAATGCTTTATTGGGAAAAAAGAAAGATCTCAAATAAACAATCTAACTTTACACCTTAAGGAACTGGAAAAAGAAAAACAAAATAACTCCAAAGTTAATAGAAGGAAGGCAATTAAAAATATCAGAGTGGAAATAAATAAAATAGAGACTAAAAGGCAATAGAAAAGATTAATGAAACTGGAAGCTAGTATTTTGAAAAGAAAAAGTGAACAAACCTTTAACTAGGCTTACCAAGGCAAAAAAGAAAGAAGACCTAAATAAATCTTAAATGAAAAAGAACACATTTATAAAGAATCTTAAGGTACTACAATGAACAATTAAAGTCCATTAAATTGGACAAGGTAAAAGAAATAGAAAAAAATCCTGGAAATATACAACCAATCCAGACAGAATTATTAAGGAGTAGAAAATATTAACAGACTAGTTATGAGTAAGGAGACTGAAATAATAATCAAAAACCTCCCAACAATGAAAAGTCCGAGACTAGATGGCATCACTTGTTATTTCTACCAAAATAATTAAAGAGAAATAATATCATTTTCTAAACTCTTTCAAAAATTAAAAAAGGAGGAAATACTTTCAGTATCATATTATGAGTCCAGCATTACCATGATACAAAAGCTAGACAAAGACATTACAAATAAAAAATATATGTATAAAATACATATGTGTGTGTGTGTGCGTGCCAATATCTCTAATAAACAAATACAAAAATCTTCAACTTTAAAATATTAGCAAAACAAATTCAACAGTACATCAAAAGGCTCATACACTATGATCAAGTGTAATTCATTTAGGGATGCATGATTCAACATCTGAAAATTACTATATATGATACACAGCATTAACAAAATGAAGGCTAAAAATCATATGATCATCTCAATAGATGCAGAAAAAACATTTGACAAAATGTGCCATTATTTCAAAATAAAATTCTCAACAAACTGGAGTTCAACAATAGACAAAATGTACTGCTACATATGAAAGGCTACATATTCTAATCTCATGCTTAACATCATTTTCAACCAAGAATAACTCAAAGTTTTTTTCTAAGATCGAAACAAGACTAGGATGTTCACTCTTGCCACTTTCATTGAATATAGTACTGAAAGTTCTAACCAGAGAAATTAGGCAAGAAAAAAAAGATCCAAATTGTAAAGAAAGAAGTATAATTTTTTTTTTATTCACAGATGACATTATACGTAGAAAATCCTAAAACTACCAACAATCTGTTAGAACTCATAAATGAATTAAGTCACAGACTACAAAATCAATGTATAAAAGTTAGTTTCATTTCTACACACTAACAACAATCAGGAAAAAAGTTTTTAAAAATTATAATTACATCAAAAATAAAATAACCAGAAATAAATTTAACCAAAGAGGTGAAAAATCTCTACACTAAAAACTAAGACATTAATGAAAGAAATTGAAGAAGACACAAGTAAATGGGAATATATGTTGTACTCATTGATTGGAAGAATTAATACTATTAAAATTTCCATTCTACCAAAGCAAACTGCAGATTCAATACAATTTCTATTAAAACGCCAATATCAATTTTTTTCACAGAAATAAAAATAATAATCATAACATTTATATAGAACAACAAAAGACCCTGAATAGCCAAAGCAATCTTGAGAAAGAACAATAAAGCTGCAAGTATCATGCTTGCTGATTTCAAACTATATTACAAAGCTATAATCAAAACAGTATGGTAACGGCATAAAAATGAACATAGCTCAATGGAAGAGAACAGAGAGCCCAGAGATAAACTCATGCATATATGGTGACTTAATTTACAACAAGAACAAAAAAGCCAAGATCTACAATAGGGAAAGGATGATCTCTTCAATAAATGATTTTGGAAAAACTGGACAGCTACATGCAAAAAAATGAAACTGGGCCCCTATGTTACAACATACACACAAAAAACAACTCAAGGTGGATTAAAGATATGAATGTAAGACCTTAAACCATAAAAAATCCTAGGGAAAAAAGGTCCTTGACATTGATTTGGGAAAGATATTTTTGGATGTAACACCAAAAGCAAAAATAGACAGATGGGAATTACACCAAACTCTTCTGCTCAGCCAAGGAAACCACCAACAAGATGCAAAAGCGAACTATCAAATGAGAGAGATTTGCAAACTGTGTAGCCCATTAAAGGTGAATAAAATGTACAAGGAAGTCATGCAATTAAAACAAGTGACAACAAAGCAAATAATCTAATTAAAAATGAGCAAAGGACCTAAATAGACATTTTTTTCTAAAGAAGATATAGAAATGACCAACAGGTACATGACAAGATGCTCATCACTGATCATCAGGAAAGTGCAAATGAAAACGACAATGAAATTATCACCTCATATCTGCTAGGATTGTTCTTACCTTAAAGACAAGAGATAATAAAAGCTGGTGAGGATGTGGAGAAAAGAGAACCCTCGAACACTGTGGGAATGTAAACTGGTGAACTACTATGGAAAACAGTTTGAAGGTTCTTCAGAAAATTAAAAATGCAGCTCCATAGGAGTCAGTAATCCCACTTCTGGTTATGTATCCAATGGCAATTAAATCATTATCTTAAAGAGATATCTGTACTCCCAGATTCATCGAAGCACTATTCACATTGGCCAAGGTATGCAAACAACCTAAGTGTCAATGGGAAAAAAAAAATTAAAAGTGATATATGAAGTGGGATATTATTTAGCCTTAGAAAAGAAGAAAATCATGTCATTGAAGCAACGTGGATTAAACCTGGAAGTTTCATGGACAAAATCCATCCCAGCCATTTATTATGCAAAGTGATATAAGCCAGACACAGAGAGAAAAATACTACATGGTAGACTTATACATGAAACATTAAAAAAAAAAAAAAAAACAGAGTAGAAAAATTGTTCCCAAGAGCTAAAGGATGACGGAAAGAGGCAGAGGTTGGTAAAAGGGTACAAATTTTCATTTTAAGATGAGTTCTGAGGATCTAGATATAGCATGGTGACTATTATTGATAATATTGTCTGACATAATTGAAATAAAAAAGAAAATTAACTCTACAAACTTAGCATGTGGCAAATGCTAAAGTACATCTTGAAGAAGTTCTTTTGTGGAGTTCTGGACAATAACACCTTTTAGTTTTTCTCAATTTGGCTGCTGAAAATCAATCTTCGACACCATTGGATTAAGAGGCTTATAGTCAGTCAGTAGATATGAAAGTCTTTTACATTACACTGTAGTAAAAAAATATATATGTTTTATATTATATTGTAGTAAAAAAAATCTTGAAAATGTTATTAATGTGTAGTGGTAGGAAATGTGTAGAAAATACGTATGGCTTTTCTGGAAACTAACAATGAGCATCTATTTTATCTAGTCTTCACATCGCCGTGAGGTGGGCTCATTTACAGCACTGAAAATTGTTCTTACGGGCAGCTTGGTATAGTTGCATATCACACATTTCTCAAAGCGAAAGAAATCCCCTTTGTGATATTGTGTATAGCTGAGAAAACTACATAGCGCGAAAATGTTCTAGCTATTTAACTGTCATTTATCCTGTTATTATTGCATCATTAAAGTATTCTTAATTTATAGATTTAGATTTTTCCTCTTCATGATCAGGATCTGAAATCTGAAAATTTGAATACCCGAATTACAAAATATAATGATAGAAGAGTGTATTAGGCCATATTCACTGTCACAAACGGGTACAAATGCAAATGCAGACTGGATAATTTAATTCATCATTGCCAGGATACTTACTAATTCTTGGAGATTTTTGAGCACAAAGTTGGATCATATAGACATACCTACTCATAGTGTGCCACTCTTTTGTGTTGTCTTCTGTGAGTTCACACTGCTTTGACACATGGTCTTATTAAAATTTCCATGATAAAATTCTTGTTTATTATTTTCTAAAACTCCAAGGCTAGCAATATTCTCCATTGTGTAAAATAAAAATTTAAATAATGGGATTATCCTTAAATATTCTGGTTGGATGAGGAAGAAAAACATTTCAGTATAATATATCAGCCACTGAATTCACAAAATCGAAATCTGATAATGATATTCAGACGCATCTCCTCTAAAGAGCTAAAGGAAATTTCCAGTAAATAAGATCAGGATTAAAAATACATCCCAGCCATTTATTAGCAATTTTACCTGGAACATGTTATTTAATCTCCTTGTATCTTAGTTTATGCATTTTTTAAATACTTCAATGGTATTTTTATTCTCTTTGCAATAATTATTCATATTTACTTCAGAATAGAATAATGTCTCCAAACTAGATTAATGTGTTTTCAAATTTATAAAAATTTATGCCCATCATTAAGTCACAAGGTTTTGAAGAGTCTCAGAACAGACTAAAAAATGGCACTTAAATATAAAGAGTGAATCCTAATGTAAACAGTGTACTTTGTGTGGTAATGACTTATCAATGTAAGTTCATCATTTACAATAAAAATACTGGCCTGGTGGGGATCTTTATAATCAGGGATTCTATACATAATTAAAGACAGGAGATTTGTGGGAAATCTAGATGTTGTTGTAAAACTAATTCTGCTCTAAAAAATTGTCTATTAAAAAAAAAAAAGGCATTTATTCCAAAAAGGTTAAAGCTGTAAGTGGAACTCCTACTGAGACCTCATTTAATTTACGTTCATTTATTTGCCATTTCAGGTTGTAAATTTTTCAAACAAATCTGTTGATTACAAAGCAAAATTCAATAAATACATATCAAATTCTACTATACAATAATGTTGCCTTTAAAGATCTACTTTAACAAAGATTATGACAAAGATCCTAGATTTATATAAGAGATCCTATTATCTGATCACATTACCTTTCTAATAAGTTATATAATGCTCACTGCTGATAAAAAATATGTTCACTAATAAGTCACATGCATGGTTGGTGTTTTATCCTTTGAAGAATGGTTCTAAAACCACATAAGTGAGGCTGTAAGTAGAAAATGTTTTTATAAAGATATGTTATAACATATGTAATGACTATTCACTCTACAAATTCTTGATCAGAGAGGTTATGATACACCTAGTTGGCAGTAGCACCAACGTTTTCCAAGCGACCAGTCATCATTTCTCTCTTGTCTGCATAGACTTCTCGTCAGCTGCTTTGTGCTTTTGTTGCATGATCTGAGTCCCTCTGCTTGCTCTGAGAGGTAGTCAAGCTATCGTCTTTTCTTTTTTCCTTGCTAATTCCGTGGGATTGCTTTATGTTTTTTGGTGGGCGAGTTCTCATTGATTTCCACGGATCGTGCCAGATCACAAGACCTGAGCCTAGAAGAAAGGGACTCAGAAAAGCAAGAGCTTCCTCGCAAGCTCAGGGACGGTCCCTACCAGCAGATCTGGAAAGCTGAGCCCGCGCGGCCCTCTGTCAGGCGCTGCCTCTGGTCGTCCACCGCCCACAAAGCATTTCTGCATTTATAAATGTGACCATTATTCACACCTAAAGTTTCTTCCAAAATTTTAATGATATCTCATGCAATACATTTGTGAAATGCTGAATCTTGTACTGAGTGCACAATTAATAAATGACAGTTCGATTAGAAGAAGTATAGTGGCAGGCATCTCAGTTAAAAATTGTGATTAACAAAAATTAATAGCGAACACAATACACCAGGATCTGTTACTAATTTTGTATGTATTTTTCCTTACTTTAATCCTCACAGCAGCTCTACAAGGGAGGTATCATTATTATCTCCATTCGCAAATGAGGAAACTGAGGCACAGATATGTTATCAGATAGATGTCAGCAACAACTGTTCTACAAAGAAGTTGAAAGGAAAACCTCTTTAATGGTAGGTATGGGACACATGAAATCACCTTAGCTCTCTCATCTTCTCATTGTGTGCATCCACTTAAAGGAATGCAACGTATTGCCAGTAAAGCCTGGAAGCTGGTTTTCACTTTTTTTTAGTATAAACTTTTATGTAAAATATTTTGGCTACTCTTTAGAATGATTTTAGGATATCAATCTAACAGTTTTGCCTTGACTGCTAAAGTTTAACTATCATATAAATATATATATGCTGCCATCTTGTGGTCAGTAGGGAGAATTACCCTTTCATGTGACAATTTTCTAAACCATGAGATGAATTAAGTAACAGCCTGGAACAGAGAAAACAACATGGTTTTGCATCTTTTAATTACCTTACACCAAAAATACATTTTTATATCAAAATTATAAGTAACTACAGGAATGGAATTGACAGGAACGCCCAATCAGGGCATAGATTTCCCAGCAAAGGGGTACAAATGCACTGACTAGTAAAAAAATTCTTGCCTGTTACAACTAGGTTACCACGTGCTTAGAAATAGAATTCATCTGGCTTTCTCAGAGACGATTTCATTCATGCACGCTGTAATGCATTCATTACCCAGGTCCCTTTCTGCACCAAAAAGCATATTCCTCCAGCAGCTGGAAGTTCTGTTCTTTCAAAAAATTGCCCTATCTATGGCCATAACTCTTCCTTGGAACAGCCCATATCCAAGTACTGGTATATGTGAGGATTATAAATGCCAAGCCATATAAATAGATGATAGATCAATATTTTTTTTCCAGTTTTATTGAGATAACATTGGCGTACGCTCTGCATGAGTTTAAACTGTACCACATAATGACTTGACATACATACATTCCCAGCAACTTTCAAATTTCAAATACACCATACAGCAGTGTTAACTATAGTCATCACATGGTACATTACATCCCCAGTACTTATTTGTCTTATAATTCGAAGTCTGTACTTTTTGACCACCTTCATCCAGTTCCCCCACAGCCCATCCCACACCTCAGGTAACCACGGATCTCATCTCTTTCTCTGTAAGTTTTGTTTCGTTTGTTTATATTTGACATAGAAGTGAGGCCATATAGTATTTCTCTTTCTCTTGTCTGCCTTTTTTTCACTTAGCATAATTCTTTCAGATCCCTCTTTTGTTGCAGGATGTCTTGTCTTTTATGGCTAAATAGTATTCTATTATACAAATATACCACGTTTTCTTTATCTATTCCTTTGTAAATGAACAGGGTTCCTCCTTCCTCTCCCATGACTTGGCTATTATAAAACATGCTGCAATGAACATGGGTCACATATATCTTTTCAAGTTAATATTTTTGTTTTTTTGGATAAATACCAAGAAGTAGAATTGTGGATTATATGGTAGGTCTATTCTTAGTTTTAGTTTCAGATTTTTTTTTTTCTTTGAGGAACTCCATACTGTTTTCCATAGTGGCGGTACAAATTTACATTTTACCACAGTACACAAGGGTTCCCTTTTCTCTGCATCCTCCACTAACACTTGTTATCTCTTGTGCTTGTGATTAAAGAGTTGTCATGTCCAAAAAAATCAGTGGCAAGACCAATGTCGAGGCTTCTTCTCTACGTTTCCTTCTAGGCGTTTTATGGTTTCAGATACTATAGTTAAGTCTTTAATCCATTTCAAGTTAATTTTTGTGAGTGGTATAAAGTGGGACCAGTTTTTCCAGCACAATTTATTGAAGAGACTGCCTTTTTACATTCATTTAGGAGTTCAAATTACAGCTGAAATTTCAGAAATAACAAAATGTGCTCTAAAATATTTCTTTCAATACATAACAAGAAAATTTTGTTCTAAAATCTTTCTTTTATTAAAATGTTTCAAAAGTTGTCTTTTCATTTATAATTTTGTTAAAACTGTGATTAGAAGCTAGAGAGTTCAAATTCACAGTAACAGTTTTTTTCTAATGATATTTTAATTACTAAAATTGCTCTTTTTATGCCAATTATAATGTTGAGTTTATGGGGAGACAAGAACTCAGAACAAGAGATATACTTAATTTCTGGCAGCCATTAGGCCTTGGCAATTAAAAGAAATTAAGTAGATAGGAAGAAGAGAACTTAGGAGCTAGAGCTGCAGAGATGTTATCTTGGGGACAAGAAATGTCCACATGTGGGAACAGAAGAGAGGGAACAGGGGACAGTCAGCTACAACATAAAGCCCCTCAGGACTGATGTCTTTCAAACTCCAGCAATCACATCAAGAAAAAATTAAGTGAGAACAAACCTTTGTCTGATCTTTGCAGACTTAACTAAACAAACAATATATATTTGTAGGGAATATATTATTCCTTCCAGTATTATTAGAGAAAGGCAATAATGCAACGAAATCTACCAAATGAAGCAGGGCTATTCAATAAGTCAATACACAGCAAATATCCTTAGGGAACTAAACATAATGGAAATTTAAATGATTGTTAAGAAATTATAAATCATAACTACTTGGAGATAACTAGAAGTGAAAAAAATAGTTGAAATGAAAAACTCAAAGGAAGGAAGGATTTCATAGTACATGGGATACAAAAATAGGTAAAGAATGAATTAATGAAAAGAAACATTGATAGAGAAACTCAGAATACATTACAAAGAGATCAAGAGTTAGAAAGAATGAGAATAAATTCAAGATATATGGAAACTAAAGTTGTCAAGATCCATCCGTGAGATATCACAGGAAGAGCATAGATAAATGTGACAAAATATTTGAGAAAAGGGCAATCATGTAATAAAAGTAATAGAAGGTTTTAGATTAAAAGTATATGATACACCATACACAATGGCAATGACTTAAAAATAAAACACACAGCACACATATCTAGAAATGACATAATGAATTTAGACAATACCACAGATTCCACATTTTAAAGGCTTAATTCCACAAGATTGCCCCACTCCAACTATAGCCACAGTCAGAAACCCAGGTTAACACCTGGGATTACACATGTGCTTCTGACCAACAGACTAGATCAGAGGTTCTAATGACCCCTTCTTTGGTTTTTGATTAACTTGCTAGAGCAACTCACAGAGAAACATCTTACTCAGAGAAACATTTTACTTATTAGGGTTACCAGTTTATTATAAAAAGACACACCTCAGGAATAGCCAGATGGAAGAGTTACACAGGGAAAGGCGTGGAAAAGGGCAAAGAGCTTTCATAACCTCTGTGAGGCATCACTTTTCCCAAATCTCCATTTGCTCATTAACCTGGAAGCTGTCCAAACCAATCTTTTGAGGTTTTTATAGAATTTTCATTTCATAACCAAGGGTGATGAATTCAACTTCTGCCTCTTTCCCCCCAGAGGTCAAGGGGTGGGATTAAAAGTCTTAACATTCTAATCTCATGATTGGGCCTCCAGGCAGCCAACTCTCATCCTTAGGTGCAGTCTAAAAGTTGCCTCATTAACATAACAAGAGAGACCTTTACCCCTTAGGAAATTCCAAGGGTTAAGGAGTGCCATGCCGGACCAGAGCAAAGAACAAATATGTGTGTTTTATTAAATACGATATCACAGCAGGTGCCCACTTTTTTGAAGAAAATAATAAAAATTCACAATAAATTCATAGTAAATAGCTCAATATGAATTTTTGTTTAAAAAGTACATAATCTTGTTTATGAAGTGATTGGAATTAATGAAAAATAAAACATTTTTAAAATCTAAATTTTATGTCTGTGTTTTCTATATGAGAATCTTTTTTTTTTAATTATTAGTTTCAAGTATACAATACATTGGTTAGACATTTACATAGTTTATGAAACTATCCTAGATTGCTTACTTTATCTCTCTGGCTCTACACATAGTCATCTTTAAAATCTTTTCTTAACTTCTTGTTATTTCTTCATCTGGTGGAACACTGTTTTATTCCATCTGAAGTTTGGAAGAAGATGCCCTAAATGCAAGATCTCTATGTCTTTCTAGTTGTGTGACCATGAGGAAGTCATGGCAAATTTTGGAAACTCAGCATCCTCAAATGTAAATTATGATAATAAATTCCACCCCCAGAAGGCTGTTGTATTGTTTAAGTGATATCACATAAATAACTTCATGTTTGCTCTACATTTGATAAAATTCTAGATACCTGAAGGCAGTTCCTATTGAGATAATGATTTTTACAGTCCACAACCTTAAGCCAGAAACCTAAATGCAGTTGAAATTTGTAGAAGTAAAATAATTTTCATGCTTCTCAGCGATAATCAGGCTTTATTCAATGACTACACATTTTTGACAAATCCTCTGTTCCATTTCTACCTGAGGTGATTGGATTCATCCTAGCGAAATTTCTGTGTTCCTTCATCAATTTCTTCCCATGAAAAGATTTGAAAGTTACAGGCCAATCCGAGTAGCAGAAATACCACATCCTCACTATTATTCAGTGGTTCAGAGTATATGATCCTAGAGCTGTCCTAGGATTTCTGTCCTCTCAGCAGTGAGAGGACAGTAGTGCCCCTCCATGTTAGGGAAAATGTCATGACAGTGCCGTCCCAAGTGCTTAAACTTTGAGCACATTTTGAAAATCCACAGTGACCTCTAATGTAGGCTAGTCATCACATCTTGGATCATTCTATTACACGTGCCTCTGTACAGATCTACACAGAACCAGGGTTTTACTGTAGAGCTCTTATACTTGAGAATCTAGAGTATATTATTTTTGTCCATGGCATTAAATCCAAGTTATTCATTCTGCCATTCCTTCGAGTTTCCCTGTAATCTGAATCCATTTTTGTGCCCATTTGCTCTCTACTGAGAACTCACCCACCTATTCGTTTTTTTTGTTGTTGTTGTTGTTTTGTTTTGTTTTTAATCATTGGTGCTCTTTACTACATTTGCTTCACAGGTCTTCTGGACATCCATTTGTATATGCATACACACACATACACACAAACTTACATACACACATATACACACACACCTGCTTTTAATGGAAGAGTACTTTAGGGCTCCTGAATCCAATTTTGACACTCTGCCTGGCACTTCTTATGTCCCTCATGGAACGTACTATGAGATTTCATTCTATGAGTAAGTGTGCTGTTGTAATCACAAACATTCCTGATAAGCTGTGGTCATGGAGGTAATATTGGGAAGCATTCAAAAAGCTGCACTGTAATTCGTGTCACACTTTCTTGGAGATATTTAGCATATGAAACTTATTTGAGGTCACACAAACAATGCTCATCCTCAAAGTAAGTCTTGGATTCTACTGCCTTTCTTATGTGTGATACAGCAAATGACAAAAATCTAGAGAATTTTCTTTTACATAAACTTTTAGAAAGAAAGAGCCCATTTATGCGGGGCATAGTGGGGAAGCCAAAATCAGAAAAAATCCTGAAACTGAAAACAAAATACCAGGTCATGGGCTCTCTGTGTAGCCATACACCTCACCAATTTCTTTAACATTCAGGTTCACTAATGTTTACATCTTTATTTGAAATGAGGGATACAATATCCTCTATACTATATTGATTAATGCTGAATACATATTGTGTTAAGGACACACAGGTTTTATTTTCCCTGTTTTAAAAATGTGTATAGATATAGCGATGAAATAATTGGACATTTAAACCACTTGGAATTAGGCAATATTTACCTTGCAGTTAATGAGACTGTACTCTTGTTGCTTTGTGGATTATTTTATTGATTGATTTAAAATAGAAGTATAGTTAACAAGTAAGTTATGTAAGTTATGCAGATGAAACAAAGAGGGTGGTTGGAGACATAGGAAAGCAGAGGAAGGAGTTAAACAGAGAAAAAACCTCCTCTAGCACAGGTTGTTGTTGAGGGACCCAATTAAGCCATCAGCTGAATTTTGTAAGCTTAAGAGCTATAAATCTCATGGTTTAAATATAAGGCAGGTGTTGAACTGGACCTTTCACTTCAATGATAAGAAAGTTTACAACAATGTTACTTCAGGATGTATAAGGACAGGAGTGTGTGGCATTGTTGTAAACACCTGAAGCCCATATATCGTTAGTGAATTTAGGATCTCAAGTATAATTAAACCAAATGAATTCAGCAGAAGTTACTGAAACAAAGTAAGGTAAAAAATACAATCAAGCAAACATTTCCCAACGCACATTATAGCGTAAGTAACAAAGTTATGCTATCTCAGTGTCACAGAGATAGCTAGCTATGTATGGTAATTGAGCTGATGGGTGGCTGCATCCAAGAACTTGCTTTTGTAACTTACAGTTCAGTGTATTCATCATAGTAGATGCAGGGATTAGCTGAAAGAAAAAGTATGTTTATGTAATATTAATCATAAAAATCTACAATCTCTGTGGAAAACGGTTATGCTCTTAAAGGCATAAACATAAAATGTATTAAAAACTAATTAATTTTCATGATCATGAGCTAATAAAATCAGAATGGAAAAGAGGTAATGAGTTAAATGAAGTCAGTTATTAAAGAAAAAAAGATGATATTTAACAGGTTTCTTTGATCACATTTTTTTTGGTAGGACATCTAAACAAATTGGAGATGAATAATCTTTATCAATTATAATGTTATTTTGAAATCATTAACCTCATAAGCTATATACAGTCAAGTGATAAAAGTTTTATCTATTCCTTGTAGTCTGCTTATATGATGCCCTGTTATTTAATAGTTAAGGCATTTCTTTGGATAATTAAAATTAATATATAGCCACATATGACAATTTATCTCTGGGGTCTCTATTCTATTCCACTGGCATAGTCCATTTTTAAACCAGTGTCACTTTGTTTTGGTTATTGTAGCTTTGTAGTAGGTTTTGAAATTATGAAGTGTGAGTCATCTAGCATTGTTCTTTTTAATTAAAATAATTAATATACAGTCAATGTAAATATTATAAAATTTGTACACATAGGATAGTAAAATATCTCAAATAATCTCTTGATTCAGAGATTATCTTAAATAACAATGCAGTGGGCTCTATCTTATGAGCAGGCACATAGTACACCAAAAACTTTAAGTTATCCATCATTATCTTACTGTCTTCTGCTATGTAGTATTTTGGAGAAATATGATATGTGATAGATTCTTTTTTTATGTAACATTTTTTTCTTTGACTTATATAAGGTATTTTAATTCATTTTTTCTTTTATCTTTTACACCCCTTATAGTTTTATTGTGATTATAATTAACATATAACATTGTATCAGTTTAAGTTAAATACAATAATTTAACATATGCATATACTG
The DNA here is from genome assembly GCA_003508835.1 of Eonycteris spelaea. Classification (NCBI taxonomy): domain Eukaryota; kingdom Metazoa; phylum Chordata; class Mammalia; order Chiroptera; family Pteropodidae; genus Eonycteris; species Eonycteris spelaea. The sequence goes on from PUFA01000284.1 coordinate 97,017, forward strand.
TGAAATGATTGCCACTTAGTTTAGTTAACATCCATAACCTTATAGTATACTATTTTTTCCTTCTGATGAGAAATTTTAGGATCTACTTTCTTAGCAACTTTTGAAAATACAGTATAATATTTTGAACTATAGTCAATATGCTGTACATTACATCCCCAGAACTTATTCATCCTATAACTAGAAATTTGTACCTTTTGATCACTTTCACTTCACCTTATAGCCTCTAAAAACCACTGGTGTGCTCTCTGTATCTCTGAGCTTGTTCTTTTTAGATTCCATATGTGATATTATATAATATTTATTTTTCTCTGACTCATTTCACTTAATATAATGCTCTTAAGCTCCATTCATATTGTTGCAAATGGTATAATTTCCTTTTTTACTATAGTATTTTACTATAGTATTTTACTATAAATATATATACATATATATAGTATTTTACTATTATATATGTAATACATATACATATTTATACACATACACTACATACTAGATACTGTATACTATGTACTATATATCACATTTTCTTTATTCATTTATCTGCCAATAGGCACAGGTTGTTTCCATGTCCTGGCTATTGGTAATAATGTTACAATAAACATGATAGTGCAGATATCTTTTTAAGTCAGTGTTTTGATTTTCTTTGGATAAATACCTAGCAGTAGTTGTTGGATCATATGATATTTCCAGTTTTAGTTTTTTAGGAACATCCATACCATTTTCTATAGTGACTACATCAATTTACATTCCCACTAGCAGTGTACAAAAGTTCCCTTTTCTCTACATCCTCATCAATACTTGTTATCTCTTGTCTTTTTGTTCATAACCATTCTATCAAGTTGGAGGTAATAACTCATTGTGATTTTGTTTAGCATTTCCCTGATGATTAATGATGCTGAGTGGATTTTTATACAAATTTTAGAATTGATTGTTCTAGCTGTGAAAAATGCCAATTAAATTTTTGTAGGGATTGCATTGAATCTGTAGATAGCTTTACGTAGTATGTACATTTTAACAATATTAATTCTTCTAATCCATCTGTATGGAATATATTTCCATTTATTTGTGTCTTCAATTTCATAAATGTTATATTTTCAGTATATAAATCTCTCAATTTTTTGGTTAAATCTATTATTTTTGATGCAATCAAATGGATTATTTTTCTTAATTTTTTTTCAGATAGTTTGTTATTTGTGTACATAAACACTACTGATTTTTGTATGTTGATTTTGTATCTTGCAATTTACTTAATCCAATGATTAATTCCAGCAGTTTTTTTTGTGAAGTTGTTTGTATTTTTTTAAATATAATATCATGTCATCTTCAAATAAAAACTGTTTTACTTCTACCTTTCTGATTTGGATATCTTTTTTCTTCTTCTTTTTGCTTAGTTTCTTTGGCTAGGACTTCTAGTGCTATGTTGAATAAAAATGGCAAGAGACCATATTTGTCTTACTCCTGATCTTAGAGTAAAAGCTTCCAAATTTTCATCAGTGAATATGATGCTTGCTGTGGGCTTGTCATAACTGGCCTTTATAATGTTGAGGTAAGTTCCATCTATACTCAGTTTGTTGAGTTTTTGTCATAAAAATGTTAAATTGTAAAATGCTTTTTTATCTGCATCTATTGAGATAGCTATGTAATATTTATTCTTCATTTTGTTATCATAGTATATCACATTGGCTGATTTGTGGATGTGGAGTCATCCTGGCATCCTTGGATAAATCTTGATCATAATTTATGATTTTTTAATGTATTGTTGCATTTGGTTTGCTAATATTTTGTTGAGATTTTCTGGCCCATGTTTATAAGTGATACTGACCTTTAACTTTTTTTTTTTTTTTTAATTGTAGTGTTCTTCTCTGATGTTGGTAGCAGTCTAGTTTTGGCCTCAAAAATTACTTTAAAAATGTTCTCATCTCTTTAAATTTTTAGAAGAGTTTCAGAAACACCATTAAAATTTTTTAAGTATTTGACAGAATTCAAAGCAGTAAAGTCATCTGGTCCTGGACTTTGTTTGTTGGGAGATTTTGATTACTGATTCAATCTTTTTACTAGTAATGTATTGGTTCAGATATTCTATTTCTTCATGATTTAGTCTAAGTTGTTTATCTTGATGAATTTATTCATTTCTTCTAGGCTGTCCAATTTGTTGACTTGTAATTGTTTATAGTAACCTCTCTTGAGCTTTTTTTTTTGTGTGGTATCACTTACAATATCTCCTCTTCATTTCTAATTTTATTTATGTGAGTCTCTCTCTTTTTTCTTGGTAAGTATAGCTAAAGATATTTCTATTTTGTTTATTTTTAAAAAACAGCTCTTAGCTTTATGGGTTTTTTTCTATTGTCTTTTCTGTCTCTATTTGCACTCTAATATTTATTATTTTATTTTACTAAATTTGAGCATAGTATTTCTTTTTGTAGTTCTTTGAGGTATAAAGTTGAGTTATTTACTTGAGTTTTTTCTTTTTTTGTTAATATAAGCATTTACTGTTATAAATTTCCTCTTAGAATTGCTTTTCCTGCAGTTATATATATTGTATAAATTATATAAATTTATAAAATTTTCCCTATTTTATAAGTAGGAATTTCATTTTCATACTTTTTTAAAAATATACTAAACTAATTATATATACATATCCAGGTCTTGTATTTTTAAGATCTTTCCACTCCACTGTGTCCCAATCTTAGACATGTTTCTTTCTTTAATAACTCTCATTTTCTCATGCATTTATAGGTGCATAAAGGGCTTAAGCTATTTATCTTCTACGTCATAGGTTCAATTTTCTTGAGTAAAACTTCTCTTTTTCCTATTCTTATTTTACTTCTATTACTTTTTCATACCACTGTAGACCTTTTTTTTTAATCTCTTGAGAAAAAAAAAAACTACCTCATGTTATAATTAGTATGTATTTTTTTAAAACTGGAGTAAAAAAGTGAAGTTGAAAATGAAAGAAAGAGAACTAAGAAGAATGAGGGGAGACATTTTATGTAAATGGAGAGAGAGATTGAGAAAGAGAAAGAGAAAGATAATTTGTTTTCCTTGTTTTAAAAGGAAACAGAGTGACCTGGTCAGGTGAAGAAAAATAAGAGTTCTGGCATTCCAAGCCTGAAGATAAAGAATATTTTTTCTGGATCTGTTATTTTTCCACAAACTTATTAAAAAAATTTTTATTAACATTAATTCCAGGGATTGAGAAATTATGTTTGCAAGAGGCTCTGCAGAAAGGATTTTTTGTTATCTAAGGGAATAAACATGTACTTGAAACCCATTTAGTTAATTCTAAACTTTAGATTAGATTTACATAAGAAATGGAATAAGGTACTGTGAAGGACAATATGATCATCAGCTAATGCCTTTTGATGTGTCAGTGAGCACATGGATGAATAAAGATCACTTAGTAAGAAATTACATGCCAAAATAAGGTCAGGCAGGTAGGGGAGTTATAGAGCAGCAAACAATCTGAGAACACTGGTAACCTGAAAACAATATGTCTACTTTTAGAGTTGCAATAAGAGAGGCCAAAAAGTTTGTATGGAGTAGAGAAAAATTTGCATTTATTTTAATATTTTACATAGGTTGCCCAATTAGTCTTTAAATTTTAGGGTGGGAACTTGAGTGTAGACATAGGTATTCTAATTTTCACTCCAGTAGATTTAATTAATGGTCTTCATGGTCACTCTGGAGAGGAGGAGGGAAAATCAAATAATATTGACCTTTTCTGTGAAATGATCAAGATGAAAATTATAAGGAAGTGCAATATTGTTAAATGCTTGATTTAAAGGACACGTGGCTCCCAGATCAACAGTCAACATTAACCAAACTGAGATGTAAAACTTACTATAAAGCTTATCTTCACAGTCATCTGGAGAGTCTTTACATCGACTTCCCATATTATGAGATTCATTATTTGTGCCAGGTCCATTTTCTCTTAAAAAATGAAAAAATGTGATCTAATAAAATTGTTGTTTGGAAAAATGTATATAAAATTTAATCACCATTTACAATCATTTTAAAAAAAATTTGTGAAAACCACTTATATGTAACAATGATGATCTTTAAGATAGATTTAAGATTTCTAGATTTACTATGATGATAAGTTATGTTTTTGAATGTACAACTGGCAATTCTCATGTCCTAAGAATATTTTGAAGCAGTTTGCACTTTCTTGGGCAGTCAAGTTCTAACAAAACTGGGACCTGTGTACAGTCAAGTCCAAAGCAGCAGAAGAGCCATTTACAGTAGGATATTTTTCTTCATTTATACCTATAAGGACTTCATAAATGGTCATGTAAAGGGATATGGTTCTTAACAATGTTAAGAAAAAATTTAAGTGAATGGAGGTGTTCTAATTTCATCTTGCACTATATCATAAGAAACTTGATACATGCTAGTGTCTTTTATAGAAGTACATGAACTATATATAAAAATAAAAGTATGTCAGCAAAGCTAAATCTAAAGAGTTGGAGGAGAAAATAAGTAGATGAGAATTTCCTGTTCTGAGATAATTTGAAGTTTCAGAGAAGACTGGCTTACCTGTAGATAATAATGTGCATTATGGTTGATTCTTACTATTATTCAAAAAATGATAGAGAATATCCTATCCAATATTTTTCTCTTTGATATTCAAATTGCTAAAATTTTACTTTATAAAATAAATTTGTTATTTATTCAAAAGGATTTTCTCAGATACTTGGCCAAATCTTTGACCAAAAAATTTTTTTATCACAACTTTATGCATTATGTATTCTACTTTTTAAAAATTATATTGTTAGAGGTTCAGCACAGACCACAAGCTCCTTCAAAGATTTAATACAATTGATGCATTATAGATGCAGGTAGATTTTACTTTCTTCAGCACTAATTACATAGATAAAATTACAACAAATATTAACTACTGAAATCAGGACATAAGACCAGAATTTACTCACATAAAGTTATTATATAAATATGTTATATATATTAAATTTATAGTAATATTGGGGACTTTATTTCAAGTGTACAGATGATAGGATAAACCATTTTCATTGGTTCATATTGAACATCTTTTATTGTGCAACATAAAACATGGGAGAGAGCAGTTAAACACTATAGGGACAGAAGAGTACACATGCTCATTTGTGAAGTAACCATATTATTTCTTCTATTTATTACTCACATTGTTGATAATATGGACATTTAATTTCTAAAGAAAAGACATATACTGATAGTTACACCAAAAAGCTAAATACAAGAACACTTGGTCTTTTCTGTTCATTCTTGCATTTCTGCCTTGAATTCTAAAAGTACTCTGCATTATTAAGGTAAATATTCTTGTCTTTTTGCTTAAGCTAGCTCAAACAAGTTTGAATCAATATTACATAACAAGACTAGTGGTAATAGTTCTAAATTTTTACATTCTATTAATGATACATAGATTTATTTAGAAAATATGATGTAAAGAAAAATGTATGTGTGTGTGTGTAATGTTTTTGGTATTGGTAAATTACATGTTATCTCTAAAGTTTTGTTTAACTGAAATAAAACATTTGATTTTTTAATAATGTTTATAAAACTAGATTGAGAGGGATATATTTCTAAAAGGGATGTGAAACCAAGTTGTATGTACATATTCATGACAGTAGTGACAAACATGGAAATACTGAGGTGATATTTCTTTGTAGCATGATGACACATCATAGCCAATGAGGTAAGAAGTAGCACAACAAGCTGTAAATATAAAAAGATCATTTTACTAATAATTTGATATTTTGCAAAATGATTATAATACAAATATTGTTATCAATGATCAAAAATAAACAGCTTTGCATTTTAAAATAGTTTGAGCATAGCTTACTAGGAAGTCATAAAAACAGAAAAGATTCCCATGTATCTAGATAATACACATATATATGCACTCTCAGTGGTCATCATTGATCCTGGGCATTCTATACTTCTTAACAAATCTACATGGAAAGTCAGATAATATGATGAAGGCTGATTGGTGATTATGTAAAAATCAGAACATAAAAATAAATACTTAATTGTCAGAGAATAGGCCTAGTGTAAATTAATGAGCTGGAAAATGATTCAGTTTAAATTTCTATTTATGCCACTTCCTGGTGGGATGGTATTTACCATGATATTATAGTTTTATAAGACAAAGTCATTGTAATTAGAAGATATATGATGACATACTAAAAATTAAGTATCGTGATATCTGTAACTTATTTTCAAAGGTTCAGAAAAATGTTTATATTTTTATAAAGAGTTAAAACAAATTTGACAAAGTGTTAAGAATTTGCAAATTTAAGTAGTAAGGGTATTTCTTATACCTTTACTGAAAGTTTTGTAGGCTTGAAATGCTTTAAAATAAAAATCTGGGGAAAGAAGAGTGATGTCAAAAATGATGGATTAGGAAGTTCCAAACCCTCATATTTGTATGGATACATTAAACAACAACAACAACAACAATAAAACCTACTAGAGACTGGCTAAAATAACTTCACAGAAATGTGGGAAATTATCAAAGATTTATAACAACCAAGTGAACACCAAATCAAGAAAAAGCCACAATCAAAATGGTGGTAAGTTTCATGATGCTATTACTCTCCTTGACATACTGCCTCCCTGCCATGCTATAACATGGTTGGCAGAAGTTGGCTTAGGTTTATTTTCCTAACTTTGTCTGGAGGAAGTAGAGATTTTATGTACAATGTTGTAAACTCCCTATGTGTTGCCCCAAATAAAATTCTCTATTTTGCCTGATTTAGAGCTCAAATGGGGAATAGCATAGCTCACATCTCAGGCTAGATAGAGCCATGTGAAACAATGGGCCTACCTCATGGTAGTTGAAGAGTAACTATAGACATTCTGACACTTGGGGCAAGGGATTATGAATAAAGAAATACTACAGAAGAACTAAAGTGCCTAGAAGAAGTGGGAATGAGATAGTGTGGAAAATTAAGACATTTAAAAACAGCTGTGCATTTGGTTGAATTGAAAAAAATCACAGACATAGTCTCAGGAAAGGTACATTCTCAGAAAAAAATGAGAAGACCTAAAATTTTACCCTGTACTGATCCCAAGTCTCACAATATGCCGTGTTAATTATTCAAGGTCTTTCCTACTGGTCTGCAAAGACTAAGGGAAGTTGCTCTTTTTATTCAAATACCTAATTTTCAACAACAGAAAAATCACAAGGTATACAAAAAAAACCCCAAAAAACAAAAACAAACAAACAAACAAAAAAACAACAGGAAAACATGGCTCATTAAAAGAAAAAAAAACTCAAAAAACAACCCTGAATATGCACAGATATCAGACTTACTATACAAAAACTTGAAGACACCTGACGTAAATATGCTCAAAGAGCTAAAGAGAAACACAGACAAAAGAACTAAAGAAAATCAGAGAAACAATATAATAACAGAATCACAATATCAACAAGAATTAAATTATTTTCAAAATAAAAATCAACAGAAATTCTGGAACTGCAGAATATAATAACTAAATTAAATTTTTAAAAAATTATTACAGATGATTAACAGCAGACATAAACAGGCAGAAGACAGCACCAACCAACTTGAATACAGGTAGTTTGAAATTATCCTATATGGTACAAAAAGAAAAAAAAAATAAAAAAGTAAACAGAGCCTAAGGAATGATGTATAGGACATCATCAATAGACCAATATATACATTATGGAAGTTCAAGAAGGGAATGTAAAACAAAAAGAGTAGATAAATTATTTGAAGAAATTGTGGCAGAAAATTTCCCAAATTTGAGGAAAGACATGAATCTACAAATCCAAGAAGCTCAATGATCTCTAAGTAGAATAAAACCAAACCAAGATATACTATATTCAAACTATCAAAAGTCAAAGACTAAGAGAAAATCTTGAAAGTAACATGAAGCCATATGAAAATATAATGATCTCTAGTAAAGTACATGAACAAATATAATAACCACTATTGCTATAATTTTTGGAGTGTCATTCTTCTTATTTTTATAAGATTTAAAAGACAAATACCTAAAAATAATGAATTTATTTAAATAGGTATGCAACATATAAAGAAAAAATTTGTAACAATTACATGAAGTGAAGTATTGGAGCTATGAATGAATATTTTTTTAATGCAAGTGAAGTTATTGTCTTAAAATAGATTATTATAATTTTAGAATGTTATATATAATCTCCATTGTAGCAAAAAAGAAAATATCTATACTATACACACAAAAGGAAATGAGAGGGAATCAATGTGTGCACTACGAAAAGTCTGTTAAAAACCAAAAAAGCAGCAATAAAAAAAAAAAAAACAGAGACAATAAAGCTATAAAAAATATAGAAAACAATTTCTAAAACAACAAAATAATACATACACAGAACACTCTAGCCAATACCGATGGAATATACCTTTTCCTCAAGTAGATATGTAAAAATAGTCTCCAGGATGGACTGTATGTTAGGTTACAAAACAAGTCTTAATACATTTAAAGTTTGAAATATAACAAAGTATCTTTTCCTATCACAATGGAATAAAATAGAAGCCGAAAACTAAAAGAAAATTGGAAAATTTGCAAATACATATATATTTAAAAGCACATTCTTTAAAAAAATGGTAAAAAGAAACAGAGGAAATTAGAAAATATCTTAAGACAGAAAAATAAAAATGCAACATATCAATATTTAGGGGAAAGCAGCAAAAACAGTACTGAGAGGGAAGATTATAGCTGTACATGATTATATTAAAAATAAAATCTCAAAGCTGTAATCTAAAGTTTTACCTTAAAAAACTAGAAAAAAATAGTTTAAACCCAAAGCCCATAGAAGAAAGGAAATAATATAGGTTAGAACATAGATAAACAAGATAGAGGATAGAAAAATAATAAAGAACATCAATAAAACCAAGAATTGGATCTTCAAAATGATCAACAAAATTGATAAATTAGCTAAATCATAAGGAAAAAAAGAATAATCAAGTAAATTAAATAGTAAATATTAGACTAAAGATAAATGAAACAGAGAACAGGAAAATAGTAAAGAAGGTAATATGACTAAGATGTGACTGTAATCAAAAGCTTTTGAAAAAGAAAAGCTCTTGCTCTGATGGCTTCCCGGGTAAATTGTACCAAATATTTGAAGAATAACGAATATCTGTAATTTTTAAAGTCATCTAAAAGTTTCAAAGTGAGTAAACACTGTTTAATGTCAACTATGAAGCAGCATTATTCTAACACTGGAGGCAGACACAGAAATTACCAAAAAAAAAAAAGTAAACTACAGACAAATATTCCATATGAACAGAGACGCAAAACCACTCAACAAACTACTACAAAAATGAGTTCAGCAGCATATTAGAAGAATTACACCATGACTGAATGAGATTTATTTATTCAAAATAAGAATGGTTTAACATGAAAATCAATCAATGTAGTCCACCACATTAACATACGATGGAATAAAAACCCCACATGATTACATCAATTGAAGCAAAAAAAAAAAAAAAAAGCATTTTAGAAAATTTGACACCCTCTCATGATAAAAATGCTCAACAAAGTAGTACTAAAAGAAAATATCACAAGATAATAAAAGCCATATATGTAAACTTTTCTGCTCACATCGTACTCAATAGTAAAGATGAAATTATTCCTCTAGGTCAGCAATAAAACAAGGATGCTGGCTTTTGCCACTTCTTTGAAATACATTACTGAATATCCTAGCCAGAGCAATTAGGCAAGAGAAAAAATATCATCTAATATGGAAAGAAAAGAGTAAAATTATCTGTTCATAGATGATGTGATCTTATATGTAGAAAACCTTGACAATGCCATAAAAATTGTTAGAGCTAATAAAAAATTCAGTGAATCTGCAGAGTATAAAATCAACACACACAAATTAATTGTTTGTATACATTTGCAGTGAACAATCTGCAAAAGAAATTAATAAAAACAGTTTTATTTAAAATAACATCAGAAAGAATGAAACACTTAAAAATAAACTTAACTAAGGAGGTGAAAAATTTGTACACTGAAACTAGAAAACTAGCTATTAGAAATTAAAGAAGATCAAATAATGGGAAAGACACCCAATGTTCATGGCTAAGGACAATTTTTTAACATGTCAATATTACTCTAAGCAATCTACAGAATGAATGTAATCCCTATCAAAATCCCAATGACTTTTTTTTTTCACAAATAGAAAAACGCATCCTCATATTTGTATGGAGACTCAAAGGATCCCAAATAGACAAGCAATCTTGAAAAAGCAGAACAAAATTGGAGGTAGTACACTTCCTGATTTCAAACCTTACTATAAAGCTATGATAATAAAACACTGTGGTTCTGGCATAATGATAGATGTATAAACCTATGAAATAGACTGGAGAACTCAGAAATAACCCCTTATATATATGGTTAAGTAATTTTTCAACAAGGATGCCATGACCATTCAATGGGGAAAGAATAGTCTTACCACAAATAATTTTGGGGAAACAAATATATACATGCAAACAAATAAAATATAAAAATTTAACTCAAATGGCTCAAAGACCTAAATGTAAGAGTGAAAACTATAAAACTCTAAGAAGGAAACATAGAGGGAAAACCTTATAGTATTGAATTGGGCAATAATTTCTTGATATGACACCAAAAGTACAGGCAAAAAAAAAACCAAGAAAAAAGATAAATAGAACTTCAATAAATTTAAAACTTTTGTTCATAATAGGATACTATCATCAGAGTAAAAAGGCAATATATGCAATAGAAATTTATATTTGCAGCAAATGCCTGATAAAGGATAGATATCTTACAACTCAATAACAAAAACCAAACAACCTGATTGAATAATGAGCAAAAAAACTTGAATAGATATTTCTCCAAAGACGATACATGAATGGTTGATAAGCATATGAAAAGGTGTTCATACCACTAACCATTAGAGAAATGAAAATCAACAGTACAGTGAAATTTTTGTATAATATAGAAAACAAACAAAAAGCACTGACAAAAAACCCCACAGTGTATGTTATGTATTGAATGTTTATGTCCCCACAAAATTTATACTCTGAAACTTTAACCCAGAGGTGTAGCTCTATTTGGAGATGGAGCCTCTAAGGAATTAATTTAGGTTAAATGAGACCATACGGGTGGAGCCCTGATATGATAGGATTAGTGTCCTTATAAGAAAAGGCATCAGAACATGATCTTCTATACCCCATGCCTCTCTCTCTGCCCAGGCACACACAGAAAAATATCGTCTGAGGACATAATGAGAATTGGCCATCGATGAGCCAAGAAGAGAACTCTCACAGAAACTAACTATGCTCCAGATGTTCACAGACTTGTAGACTCCAGAGCTGTGAGAAAGGAAATTTCCATTATTTAATCCACTCGGCCTATGGTATTTTGTTGTGGTAGCACAAGCAAACCAATAGAGTATGGATGTGAACAATTTGGAAATTTAATTGCTGTTGGAAATATAAAATGGAAGATTTCCACTGCTGTGAAAACAGTGTTGGTTCAACCAATAATCAAACATAGAATTACTATATGAGCCAGCAATTCTATTTCTGGGTATAAACCCAAAATAACTAAAAACAGGGTTGAACATGATCAGATAGATATTTGTACACCAATGTTCATAGCAATATTATTCACAACAGCCAAAAAGTGGAAACAACCTATTTACCTATCAATGGATGAATAGATAACAACAGGTGGTGTAGACATAAAATGTATTTTTTTTTAGTCTTAAAAAGGAATAAGATTATGACATTTGCTATAACATGGATGAACATGGATTGAGGATATTATGCTAAGTAAAATAAGGCAGATACAAAGGGACAAGTATTGTATGATTCCAATTATATAATGTATATAAAGTAGTCAAATTCATAGGGACAGAAAGTAGAGTGGTGGTTGCCAGGGGAAAAGGAGAGGGAGAAATTGAGTGTTATTTTAACGGGTACAGAGTTTTAGTTCGGGAAGATGAAGAGTTCTGGAGATGGATGGTGGTGATAGTTGCATAACAATTTGAATGTAGTTAATGCCATTGAAGATTAATTTAAAAGTGATTAGAATGACAATTTTTTATTATATATGTATATATGTGTATATACATATATACATACATATATACATACATATATATATACATATATATACATATATACATACATATATAGTTATATTTATATGTAATTTTATCACAATAAAAATAAACTAGAAAGAAGGGGATTCTATTGCTTTCATTCTTTACAAACATAATTTATAAAGGATGTTGATATTTTATGATTTTGTTACTTCCTGGAAAATCAAATGTATAAAGAAGGAAACATCTTCTCTAAGCCATCTATTAAGGGAATCACTTTCCTTTTGTTGAAGATTATAAGAGAAACTCAGTGGGTTGAGTGTAAGTTTGCAAAAAGTGGGTAGAATAATTTTCCTTAGTTCTGTCACCTATCTTTTTTTGCAAATGCTTATAGTCACTTAACCAATGTGTATATTTGCCAGTATGCAGGTTACCTGAGTGTAATGATCAACCGTTTTGTCTTCATTCATTGATGTCCATTCGCCATCCTTAAGATATATGGACTTATTGTACCAGATTCCAATTACATTTGACCATGAAATAGGATCAGATGCCACATGCATGTTTTCTCCACAAAAAGTACCTGAAAGGAGGGAAAAGGCTGGTTCACACTATGAAAACTTGGAAATATTTTACAAGGATGCTTTTCTTATTTTTATTTTTTAAAAGTTTCACCAATCATCCAAGAAATGTCTTATAAGAGGAGGCAAACTCAATTGTATCTGCTGGCCATCTTCTTTTTCATTGATGAATGAACTTCTGGTGCTCAGGTGTAGTGAGAAGTTGGCAGTAGGAGATGATGAGCAAGTTTGGAAATCAGATCAATCAACGTTTCAGTCTCTGTCACTTCTAAGCTGATGTAACAGGGCCCATGGTTTGAAAACAGACACACAGAGATAGTCATCATGTACGGACCTTTAGATAAACGTTTGCTCAATTCACTTGTGATATGAGTTCTTGATCAAATATGGTATTCAGGAGAGATCTGCTTTTTCTGGGGATGGAAAGACTCACATTGCTAATTCACTGCTCAACAATATTGGGTAAAAATACCCAATAATCTATCAAAATGGAAGTTTTATTAGTATTTTAAAAATATTTTGTAACAAACAAGTATCTCATAAATATTATTAATCTCTAATTGTGTAAGAAGTACTATTGGCTTTCCTGGAAACTAGCAGTGACTCACCTACTGTATTTGCCATGAGATGGACTCATTTTTGTGCTCCTAAAATTGTTCTTTTGAGCAGCTCATTGGAGTTGAATATAACTTACTTCTCAACTGCACTAGTGTTCCAAAGCTTAAGATATGGTGATATTGTGGGTAACTAAAATTATTACACAGAATGGAAATTTTCTAGTCTTCTAGTTTTTCATCCAGTCATCATTGCATTACTCAACTATTCTGTGACACTGACAGCTGTGATTCTTTTCTCCTGAATGCCAGTCTGATATTATATGTCTATAGAATAGTGTACTGGATATTCTGTAACTGGGGGTTTTTCAAATTTATGATTAGTACTTTGGACCATGTTGAAGCACTTTTTATTGGGCAACATGAACCACAGTAAGAGATGTCTTGATATTGTAACTTTTACCGACAGACTTCCTTTTCTTGGCTCATTCCCCACCATATCTCCTCCAAGTGTTCTCTTTGCTTCCCAGGTAAGATATTTACACTTGAATTGTTGTTTAAAGGTATGTGTCTGGGAAAACCTAATTCAATATATTAATTATTTATTATAAAGACTTAAGTATCTTTAACTCAGATTTTGCATCTTTGTCTTATTCATATGAGAAAACAATATTTGCATCTGTATATGTAAATATAAAATAGGTTTCAACTTGGCTACAATCTAGAATTTATGACTGTTCTTTAAAGTTATTTACCTTTTATTCTGCAACTCATTACAAAGAAAAATAAGTGGCCTTAATATTTTAGGTTAACATTAATCGCAGCAAAGAATAGCTTCTTTTTTGTGTTTGCAATATATCATATGCACATCATATCTTTTAAAAAGTGACAAAACTTATGTAGTATGATTTGAATGGTATTTATTTTTTTCTCTATTCCCACAGGACTATCAACATAGTTTCTGAGCGGATAGGATCCAGTGTCATACATTGCTTAAATATAAAAGTAGTAATTGTCATTTATTCTATATCAGTGGTTTTGGGGTATGGGGAAAAGGCATAAATATGGAATTCAAAAGACATCATTTCCTCAGAAGCACACTCACATCATGCTATTTTCCTGTCATACTGTAAATAACTCTGGTCTAGACTTGAAGAGAGATTGGTGACTCACAAGAATCCCCTTACTATTTCCAGATTATAAATCTCCTTATTCCTCTGAAAAACCCTTCTCTGGTGAAACTCATAACATTCAACTCTACCATCTCATCCCTGAAAATTTACTGTCATTTAACAATTTTCTTCTCATTTCCATTCATTCACAGAAATTGGACCTCCTGAAACAAATTCATCCTGCCTACCCCAATGTTTGCAGCCAACTTGAGAGACTCTAGCATCCACATAGATAACTCCAACTGTTTGACAACTCAGGCTTTTGAACTCTTCCTATTTTAAATCTTTAGTTTCCCACCTCGATGGTCACATTCCATATTTTTATGATGGCTTCATAATGTCACATCTCCCAAATCACCTAGGAGCATTTTCCTGTCCGACCGGGATTCCCAGTTCTTCCAAGTTGCTAAGGTCAGGCACTCTATTTTTCACACAATCTAAGCATCCAATCATTCCTCATTTTCTTTATTTGCCTTCTGTTGTCTTTCTTTTCTATCCATGTTCTGTCATTTCAACAACTCACTTGCTGAAATGTTGAATTCCTTGCCTGCCCACACCCATTAGGTTTGGGCAATGTTATTGCAGAATTTGTGCACTGTATCCCAATCACATCTACTTCTCTCGATAGATTGTGATATATCCTACTTCCCTCAGTAAGACAAGCTATCAGAAGACAGCTGTTTCAACTTCTCCTGCCCAGTCCACAACCTACTTATATTTGTTCTCATTCTTTCTTCCTTTTCCTTTGTGGTACTGTAAAGTGGGTCTTTCTTTCTTTCTTTCTTTCTTTTCTTTCTTTCTTTCTTTCTTTCTTTCTTTCTTCTTTCTTATTTCTTATTTCTTTTTTAAAAAAAATTTTTATTGAGGTATAATTGACATGTAGAAAACTGTACATATTTAATGTATATAACCAAGTAATTTTGAAGATAAGTATACATTCATGAAACCATTACCGCCGTCAGGACTGTAAACATATTCATCACCTTCCAAAGTTCATTCCCATCCCCTTTATTATAACTATTGCTATTATTTCCTGTATGTGGTAAAAACACTTAGCATAAGGTCCATCCTTGTGGTGAATTTAAAGCTGGATATTCACTTGCAAAAATTTTAAAACAGTTCATTATTTTACGTCATACACAACATAGATTACAGATTTCAATAGAAGACCTGAAATTATAAAAATTTTAAATGAAAACATAAGTAAAGCTCATATAGGTCTTAGCAAGCCCAGATGATAAAAGCAAAAATAGACAAGTGGGACTACATTAAGTAAAAACTTCTGTACAGCAAAGGAAACCATCAACAAAAGGTAAAGGTAGCTTACAGTATGAGAGAAAATATTTTAGGCCATATATATAATAAGGGGTTAATATTTAAAAATAGCAAAAACGAACAAACAAAAAAACTGATTAAAAATTACACAAAGAACATGAACAGGCATTACTCCAAAGAAGGCATACAAATTGGCCAGCAAGAATATGAAAAGGTGCTTAACCTCACTGATCATCAGGGAAATGTAAATCAAAACCACAATGAGATATCACCACACATCTGTTAGAATGGCTATTATTAAAGACAAAAGATTTCAAATGTTGGCAAAAATGTGGAGAAAAGAGAATCCTGATCCACAATTAGTGGAAATGCAAATCAGTACAGTCATTATAAAAAATAGGATGGTGTTCTTCGAGGAATTAAAAAGAGGCCATTTTTTCAAAAGCACTCTTTGTCAGCAATATTGTTTAGTCCCTTCTCTAAAACCTTTTCCAAATCTCATATTATTTTTTTCATTTTATATTCAATCACTTTTTTTGTTGCTTTTTCTCACTAGCATTTATTTATGATGATGTTCCTTATATCTTAAAATACACAAACAAAACTCTTGATTTATCTCACCTTCCCATTCCCTTATTGTTCTTTCTCTCTATTTTCCTTCTGGAAAATGTTGCCATCACTGGCTGTCTATAATTTCTCACTCTCTAATATAGTCTTTCATTCACCCTCTTATCATTTATTCTACTCAAACAATAGGATTATACTAGGGTTGATGTACCCTTTCCCCAACTTCCCTCTCTTCCCACCAGGCATGAGACAATGTCTAAAGAAATTTTTGGTTGTCAGAACTGGGTCAGGGAGAGTACTCTGCCATCTTGTGGATAGAGGCTAGCGATTCTGCTAAACATCCAAAAAGGCCCAGGACAGCCCCCTCAATAAAGAATTATCCCATACAAAATTTCAGTAGTGCTGAAGCTGAGGTACTCTGCTTTGAAACAAATTCTATTAAGGTCGCCTACAAGTTCAATTTTAAATTCAATATTTTTTACTATCTTCATACTACTTAATCTATTGGCAATTGATCCCTTTCACTAAGCTGTCAGTGCAGAAATAGTCTTTTTCTTGGTGTAAGGGACATTTTTCTTCTACCACTAGATTTCTCTTCCTTCACCTGAACTGACTGTGGCTACTTGCCTGACCTTCTACTGGCCTCCTAGAATTAGCACATGCCTTGTCACCCCTACATCCTCCCTCTCTCTCTTCTATGCAGTGTTTCATAGCCCATTCTCCAGAGAAACATTTCAAAATATATACACAAGGAAGTCACTTTGCTGTTAAGTCTTCAACAGTTTCCAAGTCTTAGAAACAACTCAATCTTTAGCAAAGCCTGTGAAAGCCCTACTGACTTTTCAACCTCTACTTTAGGACATGCTCCCCTACTTTTCTCTGCTTTAGTCTCAGTGATTTCTTTTAGTTATTCCAATGAATCAGTTTCCATCCTGCCTCAGTATTTGCATAAGCCTGTGCCTTTGTTAGCATGCTCTTTCAGCTTGTTTTACCAAATGAAACCAATTTACCTTTCAGATCTGAGGACTATCTCACCCTAATTACCTAATTATGTCAGACAAGATCAAATCAGCTCAATTACCTTATTGTAGCTCCCTATACTTTTCTTTCAAAGACCACATTCTGTAACATCTACCAGATTCTCATGGAAAACATTATACCTCACTAAAAAAAAATTATATTTGTCTAATTAGATGCCTAGTATCCCAGTTGAAGGAAAGCTTAAAATAACATTCAAGCCTGGTGGTCAGTCTATTTGTTTTCTATCTGGAGTCTATAAAGAGAAGGTATCACACTGTTTGTTTGTTTATTTTTGGACAAATTGGAGCAGCTTATTATTTATTTTAACTGGATATCATGTTTAAAGTTTGTGATAATTTTGTGTTGGAGGACTTAATTTGTCTTCTTGTTTCATTTAAAATTTTTAAACTTTCATTTTCTGAACAAGCTATAAAATTACATGTAAATGTTCCAATAGTTATCTGTCTGTGGAATGTATACGTGTTATTTTATCAATGCCTCAACCCCTTCATATTTTTCCTTTGTATTCCTGGCCCATATTGGATCAGTCTCTTGTTTCTTTGAATGGGAAGGGGTCTCTCTATTTACTTTTCTATCTTGGCTCTTAACCGTGATACTGATTCCTTCTTTTGCCTGGCAACACGGGCTAGGGTATCTCCCAGAACTTAGACTAAGTGGCTTTGACCAGGCTAGTATTAACTAGGTCTTAAAGGGCAATGCAGTTTTCTCACTGCCCACCTTTTCCTTCTTCTTCTGTCATGGTGGCTATGCTTCAGCTTAGCTTTTCCTTACTGTGAAGTGTGAATATCCTCCCACCCACAGTGGGGGAGTAAAGTGGGCAGAGAATCAGAGTGAAGGAAAGAGAAGACTTCTTCAAGACTCTGATTCCAGCTTACTGGGGCATTGTTGGGTATTAGAGAAGCGCTCTGGCTGATTTCTCTCTGAGGCAGAGTTGTGAGCGATGTGATGCAAACCAACACCCCAATAGTCTAATGCACATGGATTCTCTTTTATTTATAATATTAAGTGCCTTCCACTTCTGACTTCTATCTAGCATATAAAAATATAAAACTCAATCATTTTCTTTACCAAAGCTGTTGACTTCAGCCCATAATAAAAATAGTTTGGGTACATGAAAAATGTAATATTTTCTTTATATCATTGAGGTTATTTAGAGGTACATGTTGGGTGAACATAAAATATTAGGGACTTGTTTCTTGTTATACCATTGAGTGTTTTGTTTCCGTTTTCTGAGTGCTGAAATTCTTGTTTTTAATAATTAGTGAGAGTCAGACCTCACATATTTATTCCATTTCTAATAGCTCTTCACAATTCTCTCCTTGCTGTTGGCACCTTTCTTTTAACATTAGTTTTGATATGTTAAAATTTTGTTATAGTCACAAATCAGATAGCTCAGTTTGGATACTGATAAAATACCTTTTCTTGGTAAACAAAAACAGTATATTTTTCCCCATTTAGTCATGGAAAATACATGGATAAATGATAAAGAAGTAATTCCTATCTACATTCTCAGCTTTTCTGAATTATCCACAGGCATGGGCCTATGGAGTCAAACTACTTAGGTTTACTTTTAGGCTCTGCCACTTTCTAGTGATCTGACCTTGGCTATATATTTAATCTTTCTTTATAATATGAAGTTAAGAATAGTTCTTGCCTAATAAGGCTATGATGAGAACTAGGCGAGTAATGGGCATAGTGTCCCCACAATAGTGCCTGTAACAAAGGGAATTCTACTACAGGGTTAGTTCTTATATTTTCTGGGAAGTAATTATGAAACATCCAAACTTCACATACTCTTATAATCAAAACAGGAAGAAAGCCAGCAGCAGCAGCCCAAAATAAGCAGTGGTGGTTGATTATCATCCCTGAAAAGAAAAGAAACATAATTTTAGATTATTGTCAACTCCTGAGATAAAGTTCTATAATAAGTCTTTTTTTTTTAAACCACTTTTACATATATTTTCATCTTCTGTAAAAAGATCTGCAGTATCAGAATGAGGTTTAATATATTGGTCATTGGGATCAAGAGGGGAAGACAGAATTGTGACTATGAGAATAAAGGATTAATGTCTTAATCCCAGGAAGTGTTGAACATGTTATACTACATGATAAAAAAGAATTAAGGTAGCAGATGGAATTCAAATTGTCAATCAGCTGATTGTGAAATAAGGAGATTATCCTGGATTATCTGTGTGGGCTCAATGCAATCACAAGGGTACTTAACTATGGAAGAGGGAGGCAAAGGCAGCGGTGGGTTATGAGGGTTGAGAAAGACTCCACCAGCTGCCATGGACTTGGAAGATTGAGGAGGTGATCAACTGTGATCTGAAGAATAAGAGCAACCTCTGGAAGTAGGAAAAGGTAAAAACATGGATTGTCCCTTAGAGTCTCCCTTCTGAATCTTGATTTTAGCCCAGTGAGACCCATTCGGACCTCAGACCTCCAGAACTGTAAGATAATAAATGTATATTATTTTAAGACACTGTTTATTATAATTTTTATAGTAGCAATAGGAAACTATTACAAAAACACAGGATTATATTAGAATCTTCTGTTACCTATAGAGAGGAAGTATGATCTTGATACTAGTAATTCATGTACATGATTTAGAGATATTCTATAATATCTGATCACTCTGCTAAGAATGGCTGTCACTGGGAGTCAGGCAAATCAGAGCTAATAGACCCTTTCCTTTACTTCTATTTGACAGAGGTTGCTGACTCTAGGACATAGGTTACTAAATTTGGTTGGCACCTCCTTTTCACAATCTGCCTAGTTTATACCTGAATCTATCTTGCTGAATGGTAAGAAAAAGGGGTGGCATTTTAAAGAAAACCTTCAAAAAGCGATTAAATAATTTGTGCAGAATAATACACATGATGTGGTTTGCCTGCCCACTGTCAACATGTTTGATATCAGGAAATTGTGTACAACAATTTTTTCCAGGAACACACACATGACAACGCTCTCTTCTTATTGCTTTTTATTCATCTTTTTTCCTTTCTTCTCTTTATCCCTCCAAAATGTCACATACCTTCAAACCCTAAGATTTGCAGTAATGCAGAGACAGATGATGAAATAGGCATTTATTCTCTTACCAAATCCTCAAAAAAAATCCAGTAAAGCAGATAATTTTTTCCCTGAGTTAAGTGAAAAAAAATAAAAAGAGCTTTTGAGATATAAGGTTGATATATACACCTACATTAAATTTTTTACCTCCATATATAGACATAGCATATAGTGATTTATATAATTTACATAATTATATAAAACAATTACATACACATACACACATACACGTTGAAGTGTATTATTTAAGTTAGTCTACATTATGAGGTTGTCTATAACTTCTGCTATAACATTTTCTGAGGAAAAATTTTGGGGAGTAGTATGTATATTCATTATTTTAATTGTTATGATATTTTCATGATATACATTAACATGTACCTTCATTATACTTCAAAAAAGCTGTTCTAAAAGATTTAAGAAATATCAAAATGTTTACTTGTTGCATCAATTAAACAGTGGATTGACGATTCAGATTTTATCTTTTAAGTCTTTTTTAATGTACAAATTCAGTATAGATTTACACATAAACACATAATTTGTACAAAAAATATTGTATGCTAATTTTCACAGAATTTCTATTGGTATTATATATTCATTATGAACACTATTTTGATAATATGAAAAACTTGTAATTTACTTAATAAGATTTTGCTAAAGTTTGATTTAAGCTGTTAATATTTTTTCTCTAGAAGTAATGTTATTATAAATTCAGTATGAACATAAATGCCCAGTCATTTTTAGGATTTTTTTTTCATGAGTTATCATAGGGTTTGAGCTCCAGAATTGAAAATGATTAAAATTTTTGAACTTTTCTCTTTTAGATGATAGAAATATAATCTTACTTCCAAGTATGTGATTCATAATAGGCATTTAAAAATATTTAATAAATAAATTTATTTTTGTATAGATAAAATAATTGGCTATAATTGGCTATTTGGGACACATGCAATCTATTAATTTAATACAGTGTGATATTAAAAGTCATACCGATCCTAGAGTTAAAATATTAGTGTTTTATCTGGGTTGTCCTTTAATCTCTAGTGCTGATAAATCCACAAGTTCTCCAAAAATCACCTTCCTTTGTTTAGAATAAAATCCAGTGTGTTGGAGATACAGAATGCATTCAAATTCACAGAAATGTGTGATACAACCAGCTCTTTAGCGTTAACAGCATTATTTTCTTTAGAATGCTGCAATCTGCTTAATGGGCTTCATAATTCAAATTTGAAAACATTCTACATTATAAATGGACTTTAATTTATTCTTACAAGAGGACTTTGAAAACGTGTAGTATCACCCACATTATTTGAAATATAGAAATATAATCTGGATACTTTACATCCAGCTATAACATCTTTCTTCTGTCATAAATGGGTGAAAAAACATTGGTTCATAAATAAGATGCATGAAGGATTTGATACAATACTGTGTATCAATGATTTAATGCCAGAATTTATATCCTATGTAAGAATTGAAAGCAACAGCAGGAAAATTTATCGTGACTCTTGAGAGTGATTATGGGACAATTAATATCAAAGGGGATTAGAGATTCCTTAGACTATTTGGGTCTTCCAAAGACTTTGATTGGTCAAAGTTAAGGGCAATTAAGCTGAATGGTAAATGCTAAAAGAAAACCTTGGGTTTTTGAGCCCAAGTTTTGGCTTCTAATCTATCAATAGGTGGAATGTGGACACTTGACCTAAAACACTTCAGAGAACAGAAGCTACAAGGAAAATAAAAGGATAACCTTTGTTTACTTAAGGTTAAAATATCCACTTACAGCAGTCAAAACATGAAGATAAAGGTTAATACTTGGGCATCACTTAAGCATTTTAATAAGGATTGAATCCAGATAATTATGAAGGTATCACCATTGGCTCAGAACTATTATGAAAGTACAGCCTTTGGGCTCTGGGAAAGTCCTCAGAGACACAGTCAGAATGTGGGGCTCAAAGGATGGAAAATAGCAGACAACAGGCAGAGATTTTGGCAAATGGTGAATCCTGCAGAAGTAGCAAAGGCGCAGACATGGAAATTAGAACTGGAGAGCAGAGTTTAGAGGCTAAATAGAGGTTGTGGGGATGAAAAATAAATGAGCCCAGGGTAAGAGACTCTGGGGACCCAGGCTGAAGCTTATTCACTGAAGAATCAGGACAGCGTTAGTTCCAGGGTCTGGACCAGGGCCAAGCCTTCAGAATATTCTAAATGGTTCTATGCTGCAAATCTAGAAACTAAGTAGGTCATTTTAACCTGGAAATTAAAGTTGCTTGTACTCAGGTAAAGGCAGGTTTTCTGAACAGAAGTATTACAGAAACCACAGAGGTATCACCTCATAGACTTCAGCGTCAGTCTCTACTTCACGCAGTTATTTTATACACAATATTAAGGCAATTTTAAGTCAAAATTCTTAGTATTTTCAGATAATAGTACCGGAAACTTGATACACTATTTCAATTTATTTTCCTTTCATTTCTGTTTCAGATTATATTTTTATTAATATATAAGCAGCACATGGATATTTGCAAGTAATGTTTAGTAGGAGGAAAGATCAAGAATGAGAACAAAGACCAAGAATTCAGTCCTACCCTCTGGCATGCCACTAGGGATGCATTCTCATATATTTAATTGTTGGGCTAGGACAGTCTTAGAAAGGGCTTACATGAAGAGCAGCTCCTTCCTTGCTTGAACCAAGGAATTCATAAGAATAGACAAATGGAGTATATTGCCAATCTCTTTTTATCTTCTTTACCTTGGTGAAATTGTCAATTAAAAAATTACTAAAGTATAGCTTACATTCAGTAAAGTACATAAATCTTGTGTACAGACTGATACATTTATAAATATGTAACCACAAGCAAAAGCTATATATATTCCAACACCCAAAAGATCCCTGGGTCCCCTTTCAGTCAGCAACCACTCAGAGTAAAAACCATTCTGATTTCTATAACTATAGGTTAGTTTTATCCATTTTGAAACTTCACATAAATAAAAAATGTATTTTTAGTATCTAACCTCTTTCATTTAATATAATGCCTATGAGACTCATTTATGTTGCACATGAAGTTTACTTTTATTAATAGCTATATAGTATTCTACTCTATGCAGACAACATAATTTACTTATCTATTCTATTATTAATGAGCATTTTGTTTATTTTCAGTTTAGAGCTGTTATGAATAAAACTTCTATGAACATTTTACCCATATGTCTTTTTGTACATATAATTATTCACTTTCTTTTTTGGATATATACCCAAGAGTAGAATTATTGGTTCATATGGTATACATATGAGTTTTCCTTCAGTAGGTACTGTCAAATATTTTTCCAAAGGAGTTATAAAATGTATATTTTTATATTTCTACCAGTTTCATATCCTCACCCATACATGGTATTTTCCATTCTTTTAAAAAGTTATTATGTTTGTAAAAAGATATATCATCACAATTTTTAATATGTATTTGTCCAGTGGCTAATGATATTGAATACATTTTTAAGTATTTGTGAGTCGTTTTGCTACTATCTTTTGAGAAGTCTTTGTCAAATCTTTTATCTGCTATTGTAATTAAGGTAACTGTCTATATCTGATTGGTTTCTAGGAATTTTCTGTTTGTTCTTAATATAAAACATTTTTCAAATGTAAATATTGAAAATGTCTTCTGTTAGTCTGTGGCTTATTTTTTTGAACTCTCTTAATTGTATCTTTTGTTAAACAAAAATATTCTTAATTTACATATGACCAGTTTCTTTCTCTATGGTTAATGCTTGTGTTGTGTATGCATGTGCATGCATCTGTGTGTCCATTCTATTTAAGAAATTCCAGTCATCTTAATGTCATGAGTCATGAAGATATTTTCTGCTAGAAACTTGATTCAATATTGATGAAATATTGAAAATGAAAAATGTTGGATGACATATTATAAGATACTAAGATTTATTATAATGAATGCTATGACACTTAAGACAGAGTACTAATAGCACAAGTATAGATGAATGATCCAATATAATACAATAAAATATAAAAACAGATTTCTATAAACATCTCCCTGATTTATGACAAGCCATGAAATGCTTACTGACTCCCACAGGTAAAATTTGAAACTAGCCTGCCTTCAGTTAGGGGAAAAAATAAATAAATAAATAAAAAACAGGGCTACCACCTGTTTGAGTATGATTGGCTGGTTGTTTTGGCAGAACCATCACATAGTTCATGAAATAAAAGATGCCAACCTTGGCACTTTAAAATCTATTTAGCTACATGGTAATCAGCCCTACATGAAAAATAATTCTTCTTAGTCCTGCCATAAGAATTTCATGAGAATGATCTGAATAAGGAATATTACTTTACATTTATGTAGTATGTCTAAATTTATTAAACCTTTATTAAAAGCATGGAAATAACCAAATAAAAAAATCTAAATTTACCTTTAGATTATAAGGGGTGGTATTAAGATGAGGCTGCATATAATCTCTTATTTAACATTTTAACAATGCTATTAGAAAGTCATTTATCATTAATCTCACTTTTTAAGCAAACTGATACTTCAAGACATTATATAACTTACCCAAGTTCACACAGTTTGTAAAATTCAGCTTCCTGATGAGAACCAGGTATATGACTATACGGTGTGTTTTTGCTTTTAAACAACACAACAAGGGGAAACTTTGCTCTGTGAGGAAGTCAGTCCAAGGAAAGTGCTTATAAGAGACCCAGGAATTTATAACAGATGAAGGGCATGGAAGCATCATAATTAGAACAAATCTAGAGCCTATAAAGATTACAAATCATGATTTTTGATGCATTTCTAGTTCATAATTTGGGCAATGTCTTCAATGGACCTTGCCACTTTTAATTATCCACATTTAGAACAAACTGCAAAGATTAACTGCTTGATTCAGTGGAGCCAAAATCAGATAGCAAAAGCTCTGAAAGGGAAAGTGACCCCATGGACCAGAAAGGAAAAGCAACTACTCGACAGCTTTATTACATGAGTGCATACATTCATTCAATAAATATTTATTGAGGTATTAATAAAAACTATGCTTTCTTCTAGACACTGAAGATACATAGAATAATCAAACATATAAACTACTGTCTCATGAAGTTTGCAATCTAATCCTATGTGCACAGCATATACAGTGCATTTATGGCAACTGCACTGTAAATACCAGACACTTTGAGATTCTGGAAATAAAAAGATAAAGTCCATTTTCCTCAGGAACTTCTTGTTCAAAAGGAAAACTGTCTTAAATATGGGAGCATCCTAATAGAAATTTATCCAGAAGTGATGTGGAAACAATTAACTGACTTGAAAAGTCTGGAAATACTAAAATTATTTTATATTAAATACTAAAATGTAAAATACTAAATATTTCAGATGTCATTTGAGGTGGATGATGACAAATATAAAAAGACTTTTAAATCAAAGTAGGGTATTGTCACACAAACGGAAATAATATATGAGAGTAGAAAAATCACTCTGAATCATGGTATAATCAGATTTTTTAAAATTTATTTTATTATTCTGAAAACTTGGGAAATGTCTGCATGTATGAGTGCATTGCTATCTATGTTGAAGTCTTCATCTATATAGCTTGCTGGTATCTTTTCTTTTTCTTCTCTCCTCTCCTCCTCCTCCAGCCCCATTGTGGATTATGCCTTTGTTCTTCGGAAAAAGAAGACATTATCATTTAATAATTCTTTTCCTCCGACCTTTTCTGAGAAAGATCAATTAATTATCTACAAGGAAACAAAACAAAATAAAGGCAAAGAGAATATGTAGTCATGATTTATTTTGTATTATGTGTTGAGGTGGGGATGTGAAATAAAAAATAACAAAGATTAAAAGCTCTTGAGACAGAGTTTTCTGGCTTTGCCGAAGAGTTCTTAATAAATGCCTGAAAACAGTCTGTGAGAAAGAACAACTAAATGTCATTCAAAAATTGCTCACTATAGTTTCAAGAATTTTATTATTGTTGTTGGAGGTGGATGATATTAAACTGGAAGCATACCTAAGCTTGTCGATAAATCCTTTAACAATTTGCAGAAAGAGAATCTCACATGATCTCTGAAGTAAAACACAAATTACTGAGCAACTTATTTTTATTCCCACATGATAAAAAGAAAGCTGGGAAAGAATTCTGTTAACTTCATCAAACCAGCATGGTTTATATATTGGAAATGTATGATTTGTCATTTATGTCTTACTACACTGCTGTTTATCAAGAAGAGTGTTGATTCAACACCAAGTCAAGTGTTTGTGGAAACTTAATTGCTTTGGTTTTATCTGTTGTTCCTGTCAATTCCTGGCATTGCTCTACCCAACACAATGCTGTCCATATTTATATCACTGATGTCTTCATATAGAGTTGCTATCCAGCCTCAAATATGGTTTTTAAAAAAATTGGGAAGTGTTGGAAAGCAAAGAATAACTTGATTTACATGTGAGCCCCAAGCATGGATGCCAGTTGGCTGCTTCTGTTCACATCTCTCTTATTTTCATACATTGTTCTTTTTATGTTTAAGCTTCTTAGCATAGTAAGAAATGATCTGCAATGGCTTATTTTCTAAAACCAAAAACAAAGACACATTGGTCTAACATATGATATAACAACATGATAGAATATTTTCGATTGGAACTATCCCAGAAAACCCTTGGGAGATAGATGAAGACTACTGTGTTTATAAGCATATCATGTTTGTTAAAATGTATGCATTTAAAATAGAAACTTTAAAAAATCAATTATTTTCCTAGAGGTTGTCTACCAAAAATTTTAGAAAACACAAATATATAAATACTGTGAAGGAAGAAACCAGCATCTACGTGTTTAACGTAATTTGAAAATGACACTTGTACAAGAACAGTTGCATACATCATGGCTGTAACATCCTGAGAGCAAGATTCTACCTAGTCATGTCATCCAACAGAAAGAGTTTGTCCACCTGGTGCTAGCAGAACCAAACACTAAACAAGAGAATTGCAGTGAAGAAAGACTGGCTATTTTATTAAAAATGGCATTATGCAGGAGAACGGGAAGCTAAATCTTATTGGTTCTAGGTTATAGATTATAAGGGCAATATCACAAGATTAGGGGTTTGGGTTCATGTTGGAAGCTGATTGGTTGGAAGTGTGGTAAGGGGAATGAATCATTTCTTCAGTTCTTGAGGACAGCTCTGTCTGCTCACGTGTCCCTTTTCCATGGTTTTATAGAAAAGTATTCAGGAGATCATTCTACCTTAGGGCTAAGGTAGGAGTTGAAATATAATTTAGGTCAAGATGTTATTTTTAGCCTGCCAGAGATCCGGACTATGTGACCATTAGTCAGATCTGAGCTACTATCTTCTGCTGCCAGAGGGGTTGCTGATTATCCAGGGAGAATAGCTATGTCTTTGAAGGGTATAGGAAGATATATGATTTCTAGACCTGAGATTCAAAACAAAATTTAATCAAAGTCATAAGGACTGTTGGTTTTACTACCCCTCTTTGGCTTCTCTATGATTTTTTTTTTTTTTTTTGAATAGAGATGTAATGCTGTGGGGAAATCATTTCTATTTCTTTCCTACCCAATTACAGCCAATGGACCCACCATTTGGCTCAATTTTTCAACTGAACCTTGCTTAGTAAAAATTTCTCCTGGCATTTGATAGATTTGAGCAAAAGTCTTAATTTCAAGTGCTTAATTTCATTGCTATTGAAAGTTTTCATACCTCTTATGTGTGTTTTGTGCTTCTCAAACAAAAGACTAACAAAGAAACTTGTGCTGTCAATATTTGTTAAAGAAAAGAACAAGAAAATAAAAAATGAGAGAAAAAAATTTATTTTAAACAACATACATTTATTATCTCATAGTCTCTGTGGGTAGACATCCAGGCACAGCTTCATCAGGTCCTCAACTCAGGCACTTACAAGGCTGCAATGAAGTGTTAGCCAGAGCTGCGGTCTCATGTGAAGCTTAAGGTCCTTTTTTAAACTCATGTGGTTGTTGGTAGAATTCATTTCCTTGCAGCTGCAGAATTCACAGCGACTTGCTTGTTCAAGAGCAGTGTATGATAGATAGTCCTGAGCTCAGGAAAGCCTGTCTTCAGAAAACAAATGAATATTACTTCTTAGTTATTATAAAAATTAGGCACAGAATTTTAACAAACTTGATTATGTTATTCTATACATATTTCAGATTCTTGATAAATTAAATTTAAATACTTGTATTTCCTAGAACACTGGCTATGCTTACTGACCGAGATGGCAGTAACTGCTTGACAAAACTTTAGACAGATTTCTTCCTGACTACAGACTCCTAATCTACTTTCATTATAGATTTCACTTTAGAAATCTTGCAAGTGTTGAAGTCTTTCTCTGCCTCTGAAATGTAGACCTTCTAGAACCCAGAGATTTTTTTTCAAGGTCTTTGGAATAATTCTGTGTAATGTAACCAATGAGAAAAATAGATCTCCTGTCTCTCAGATGCTGTGGGAGGGTAGGAGCCTAATTCTAAGCAACAATTAGTAAACACAGATGGCCTACTCACATTGACCAAAATAGTGCCTGTGTCCTCCAGTACTTTGCCATTATCTCATTCCGGCATTTAAAAATGCTGTTTTTGTTTCAAAAGTTGAGTTAAATCTCTCTTCCCTCTTGCAATATAGTCTTCACCCTTATTGCAATAATTTTTAATAAAGTTTTTCTTGCTATTCTAAGTAAGTATTAGGTATAATTTTTCTTTTATACTACCTCCAATACTGTTTCTTTACCTTGTCAGTCCCTTTTCGTCTTTTATATTTCAGGTCAGATTTTGTGAAGCATCTATTTTGAAGAGATCACAGAGTAATGAATTAGGTGACCTCAAGAATGCACCTCTTCATATCCAGCCCTGGGCCACATTAAAATTGAAAATGTCACCATCTTCCTATGGGAGTAGAATTCTTCCCTCCCAACTTCAGACTCAGCAGCGGTCTGGATAGAGAAAGATATCCACTACATCCAGCATTCAAAAGAAGCTTGAATTGTAAGATGAAAGAAACAAGAAGGACAAAGGCCACAACACTATTTTCAAGGTGTAGTGGATAGCAAGTGAAAGAAATACTTTTAAAAAATGGCAAGAAGAAGACACTTAGAGAATCGGAGGTGGAGGTGGAGAGGATAGAAATTAAGAAATGTTAAACAATTAGAAAATATAAAAACAAACAAAATTCTCTGTCTCCACCAAGTAACCTATGAGCTCTGTACATTACTGGTACACAACACAGTTGGATGAGGAATGGGCTCCCCAGTTTCTGAATAGTCAGTGGGAAAGTGAATCTTTCCCTCTGAATGTATAGTCAGAGATGATAACTCCCCAAACTGGAGATATCTTAAGGCATACTCCCTTGTACTCCCCCAAATGCCTCTCTTCCCCAGAAAATGGAGAAACTGTCTTATATGGATTATATAGCACTAGTATTAGTACTTCTAGATCTTAAAATCTAGAATCTAAATGAAAATATGGGCTTTAACTTTCAGAAGAGAGTGACTTAGAAGCAAATTGTTTATGACTTATTTTAAGCATTTGGTTTCTCTGAGGATAAACATTAGAAAATCCTGAAGTAAATCTATAATGTGTTGTTTCAATAATGACAGTACTTGCAAAAATACTTTATACATTATCATTTTCCATACAAGATTCCTAGTGATTCTTCATGGATTTTATAATATATTTAATATTATTAATTAACGAATCACTTCCCTCAGGATATGGTTCTGCCTGCCCATTTGCTCTCATTTGCCTTCTTAATCTCTTAAATTTCATTTGGAAATCTCTGCATTTGTGTTTATTGAGTAAATCATTTAATAGCATCTTTAGGTAGGGGTGGATGAGATAACACAATGAACATACTTGTATAATATGTAGCCATTTTTCTCTCTTTTAAAAAACCTGTAAACTGAATTAGCTCCTTTCACTGTGTATTGCTTCTTTTGTTTGTTGACTTTGGTATCTTTTATTTTTATGTTCAAAGTGTTTGCTGATCTAAGACTGTCAGCTGATTTAAGCATTACAGAAGCTGACTAGAAACAGCATATGAATGCGAGATTTAGCAAATGATAAACTTCACCTCAGAGTAATCAATCAATGTAGCTTTTACTTTAGAAACCACCTTGAGATATCGGATTTACCTGTCAGGGTTAGGTAAATTGCACCTATTGAGAAGGGTCTCTAATGGGATGCTTAAGCCCAAGCATGGCTTTTCTTGGCTAAAAAAGTGAATTCCATACAACAAAATTTTAATGCTTATGACTGTCTCTTACTCTCGCTTTCTTACTTTCTCTCTTCTGATTTTGTGTTTTGTTTTTGTTTCTGGTTTATGCACAACCACTAAATAATTCCCATTGGCGAGTAACAGAAGTAATTGACAACTTGGTTTTAGCTTCTGACCATGGTGATCTTGGCTGATGGATGATATCTGTTCTCTACTATGTGAGAGATGTTGGATAATACAGTTTGTTAGTCGTTGTTATTTTTTGTCTGTTTGAGAGCTCAAATAAATGAATAATTACGTGCCTGTTGGAAATGAATGTATGAGTTTTTGTGTTTGTTTACTAGTTCTCTATGTGTTTGTACACCTGAATCTATAATTAAGAAAAGCCATCACCTTCATTGGATGAGTATAAAATGTTCTACCTTCAGAATTTTAGCAAATTGTTATAAAAGGGATGTTCATGGCTACAGAAAATTTTGCTATGTGAAAGACAAATGCACATGACAATTAAAGAGGTAAATGTATTTAGTTTATTGCAACAAAGAGATAAAGATGAAGACCATCTCAAAGAAAAGGTCTGGGGTTTTATAGAGGTTGATAAACAAAGGAGCCATATACAAGTATATGAGTCATGAGAAAAGAGGGAGAAGTATCTTAGTAATCAACAAAACAAAGGAGCAAAAAGTGAGAGCAGGATGGTCCTTTGTGGTTAGACCTTTCTGGGAAAACACAAGGAGGGGATTTCTTGATTGTTGCTGCTTTCTAGAATATAGCTCTTATCTAAGTCAACATTGCCAGTTACATGTATTCATTAATCTCCTAAAATGTTTGTGTATGACAATTAATTCTCATCTATTTACCTTCCATGTTTTTCTCTGTACAATAGAGAAATTTATATTTTGATTAAAATTTTGATTAAAATTTATAACTAATATTGCTAGTAAAGTCTATAAAAATAAGTGACAGAGAAATACATGTATATATGGGTTTTTTTAAAAAGAGAAATAGAATAATGTTACCTTACAGTATCAGTTTGTTCTAGAACATGAAAGCATACATAACAATTAACATATTGGAAAAGGCAAAACCTATCATAGCTAAATCTGAAAAGAAGCTATGGCATATATTGACATTTTTATAAAGCTTGCTCAATTCTAATGGGTTTGCTCCTTTATTTTATTGATTAATGCCTTCCTCTATTAAGAAAAAAAAAATTAACCTTCTATGTAATGTGCCAAGGTAGCTAAGATTCTTTGTCATATCAGAAGTATTTTTAATTATGTCAAAGTAAATGACATCCGTATCTCTCTGTTTTTGTGAGAGGTAGGAGCCTAATTGTGGTGAGTGCCTAAGTTATAAAGAAATGAGATTTTTTCCCGTGGGTAAGACCAATTAGCAAACACAGATAGCCTATGACCGTCTCTAATCTTCTCCAGTTTTTTTATTTTTAATTAATTAATTTATTTTTTATTGCAGCTCACCTCAGCCATTAAAAATCCTACAAATCTCTGCTTTGGCATAGTTGAGTTCAGACATAGTTCTGGTCTCACTCCTATCTGGCAATAACCTTTTTTCCTTCCTTAAAATAGTCCTTTCCAGTAAAAATCTGTCCTTACTGAGTACAGATTTTTTTTGGAAAATTATGTTCTATTTCTAGAAGAAACTTGATTTTCCATTTTTTAAAAATATTTTTTTAAACACCTCAAATGTTAAATATAAAGGTTATCCCTCCCCACCCCAAGGGAAAAAAAAAAGTCTTCTAATTTAAAGTAAGGGATAGTTACAGAATTGGCTGCTGGTATTCTAGGAAGAAAGGAAGATTAGAACTCGAAATGCTGATTCAGCACATAGAGATTATCATGTTATATCCCTTCTTTCATTTTTTTAAAAATAATTTATTCTTGCCCTGTGCTTTATTTTGCATTTCTGAATCCAAACTCTTCTTGTTTAATTTTTCTAATGCAAAAACTCTTCAGGGGGAAGTCATCTGTTTGAGGACATAAAGGAGGGCACTGTAGAAGATTTGAGAGGTTTAACTCTTTTGAATGAAGACTTTTAATCAATTGTTTCTTACATTTTAATCATTTATATATATTATATTTCCAAAACTGGATTATAAATTCATCTTTTAAATTGTATATTTCCCACTGATGGTAGCATAATACTTTTTCTATTTGTATGTTTATCAATTATATGATAAGATAGTAACTATATATATATATATAATTACAAAAGATTTGAGAGTTATTCTCTTCTTCATATTGTAAAATGTTTTTAATTTTAAAAATTATTTTACTTTATTATTACTATTATTATTTTAAGGATAGGCATCATCTGAGCACCAAATATCATTATAATTGCACTTGTAAAGGAAGTTCCACATTTCTGCTGTGGCAGACATGACTGAGTTCCCACCCAAATTTAAGAAGTCATTAGTTGTATGAAATTTTTAAGTGGGAGAGGAAAGAGATTTTTAAAGTGAGCCTTATAGATGTCTCACAAAGGGTTTCCCTAAATCTAAAAGGAGAACTGACTCAGGAATTCCTCTGTTTAGGAGCAGAGAGTGAAATATGCTGTAATTTTAGCAGTGCCAAGGAATACTACAGATGGAATGCAGAGATAGCCAGGCAGACGGTGCCAAAGCAAGAACAACAGCTGCTGGTGAGTGAGAGCTGAGCAGGTGGTAGTGGCATAGGCCACGGCAGCCATCAGCAGTGAGACGTATAAGTTCACATTAGCCGAACCTGGAACAGCTGTCCTGAACCTAGTACAAAATGAAGTCATTAATTTCAATGACCATTTGTTAGTGTGCGCTGGTGTTGAGTGTTAGGTAAAGACAACCAATGGTTATTGATCAGAAGTATGCCTCTATAATAACACAGAATCGATTTCATATTTTCAGTAATCTGATTGATTAAAGGACATATCATTCACTGCATGTATATTTACAGGGATAAAAAGGAGACCTAATATTTGCACTCTGCATTATTGTTGATGTTTTCAAGTACTATCAAAATTATATAATTTATTAATACTTACAGCTAGCTTTTCTTAAGGTATTAAAACCTTCAGCTGCATAAGAAACACCTGAGATATTGATTAAAAATATATATATATATATATATATATATATATACACACACACACACATATATACATATATGTATGTATGTATATTCCTGAGTTCTTTCCCGAAATTGTTAAGCCAGAAATTCTACGAGTGAAGTCCTAATTCTGTCACTAACAGGTTTCATCAGGGATTCTTAAGCACACTAAACTTAGAGCCTCCACCTTAAGGGCATTTGGGGGGAAATTAGGAAAATGAAAATCTGTGTAAGTATAGTTACAAATGAAAGACATTATATACTCATCATCTGTATATGAGATATTTTTGACTTTATATACAGCTAGATCCAGATGCTCAAATGATTTTTCTCCTTTTCTCAGGTACGCTTGCCTTTGCTGGACTTCTCTCTAGAGTAGTAAGATTTACTTTTTGAACAACCTCTTAACTCATTCCTGATATTGATTTTGTTATTAATTGGTTATATTACCATCCTAGAAAATAATAATTCCCAGGTCTGCAATGGGAATTTTATCATAAGCTATAAGTGTAGAAAATGGAGAGATAAGTGAATATGGATCAATTTGAACATAATTGATTTAAATCTAACTAGAAGAAGATTGAGTGGTGGGGGTGGGGGGGTGGGGGGCATTCTGAAACATCAACAGAGACCGGATCAAAACATTCACATGCTAAAAAGTGGAACCTTATTCTTGAGGGAAAAAAGAACATTGAAAGATTTACTCAGGCCATTGGCAGTCTTAGATAGCCATTTTAGAAAGATAACTATTATCACCCTCTTTATTCTTAGGTACGAATATTGTTCGAAGACTCTCAAATCTTAACAAAGAAACCTTAACAATGGAACTCCTCCCACATCTCCATCTTATCTCAAAAGGAACATTGAAAATGCTCCTTTTAAAACTGACAAAGGGATTTTAAAAAGAAACTAATATTTTCTTTAAAAATTAACTAGGGGACCCAGAATCTATAATTTTGAATGTTTTATTTTTAGACAACAATAATAAAGTGTATTGTCCACATTAAAAAAAAAAAAAAGACGTGGTTCCATAGTGTAGTGGTTACCATGTCTGCTTTACACACAGAAGGTCCTGGGTTTGCACCCCAGTGGAGCCATGGTCCATGGTCCACAGTCCATGCCACCCTGAACAAGCCTGATGTCTGATCTCAGAAGCTAAGCAAGGTCGGGCCTGCGGGCCTGGCTAGTACTTGGATGGGAGACCACCTAGGAAGACCAGGTGCTGTAGGCATAAATAATAATAAAAAAGAAAAAGAAAAAGAGGAACCAAAGAAAGAATATCATTCTTATAAGGAATTATATCTTTATGCCATGCTGAAAAACTTTATTGTATCAGATTCTCTGAATATGAAAATACCCCATCTTAAAACTGGACCTAACTAAAAATAAATGAAAGATTAAAAGACATCAACAAGCCTGTGGATTTGTGACAATATAATAAAAAAAGCTCCATATTGTTGGGTGTTTACATGTTAAGAGCTTAGGATATAACATGTCTTAATTCCCACTACTATCCTACAAGGAGAAACTGTAATAATTCTCATTTTTCAGATGAAGAGTCTGAGACTTTAATATTTAAATAACCTGGCCAAGATCCTATCAGAAGTAAGTGGTAAAAAAACATTCGGAATATTGCTTATTAGTTTGTTTATAGGCTTAGACCCACAAGTATCTCATATCACCTTTGCTTACCGTTTAATGGCTGGAGATGTTCAGATGGCCCCACTCACTACAGCGGAGCTGAGAAGAATGGGAGGCAGTTAGAATACTTGGAGAGCATCATTGTCATTTCATAATATACAAGTAACAAAATCACGTTTTGATTTCAAGATAAGATTGCCATAATATGTTTTAATTTTGCCTCAAATTAAAGTACAGTTATAGGGGTATTTAATTTGAAGGGGGAAATTCAAACTAATTTCCAGATACTTTAAACTATATAACACTGTCCTTTACAATCTATTTGAGTTTTTATAAAATTCTCACTTCTTAAATAGTTCTCAAATCACAGATTTTTTTTAGAAGCAATTTCGATACTTATATGTCTTTATTTTTACAGTTAAAGGTCAATTACTCAACTTTTCATATAACATAGGCAGATTTTATATTTCTGATTTTAAAACTTGTACTGGCCAAGTTAGAAGGAAAATTTTCTGCCTTCTTTTCTCTTTAAGAATCACATTTTTTCATATTATGGCTCATAATTAGCAAAATGCTACCAGAATCCCCTATTTATTTAATACAGGGTCTAAATGAAGAATAGCAAAGCAGTCAGTTTTTATTTACAATATTAATTATAAACATTCTGCATAACACACAGTCATACATGAGAAAAATTTCCCCTTGCCTCTTATCTATGTTGTAATTTTCTGATCTTTTCTTTTTTGATTTTAAGTACACATTATACAATCATGGTATTTTACAAATATGTGATTAAACATGATTAAGAATGGTTTTTTTTTGCCAACAAATTGTTACTTTCTGTTAGTACATAATAACCATAACTAAAGAAATAATTAATTTTAATTATAAAAATTTCTATAGGAGTAACTTATTTTTCTGGCAGTGTTCACAAATACTTGAAGATATGCCAAACAGAAATCATGAGAGAGGGTTGTTTGTCAGGATATTAGCCCCCAAATGGGTTATTGTTAGGATCTAGCAGATGTGAGGTGATGATACAGTGGCAGGTCATATTCTCAACTAGATCTGGCAGTCTTTTGAGTAATAAAAGCCAAAGTATGTTTATTTTGACTTAGGCTAGAATATCACCCCCAAATTTCTTTCCCTCACTGACACTTAAGCAGTCAAGGCTTCTGTCGTGGTCTGAAACCAATAGATATATCTGATCCTAAAGATAAATAACAAAAGTAGTATGCTATGTTTAAGAATAGTGTTATGCATAAACTGTCTCTTCAGAGAATTTAGAGACAAAGAGCCATCTGACTTAAAAAGGTGTTTACTCTAAACAGGAGAGTAAACTTGTAATTTTATTTTATTTAGTCCCTCTATGCTTAGAGGATCTGTGCTATTATCATGTCCCTGTTAAGCTTAGAACTTGTTTCTACTTACTTCTGCTTGAAAGAAGCCCACTTACTTTAGGGGAACTAATTCTAGGATACCTTTCTTAAAATATGAAATATTTCTATGTATGCAAAATGAATTCACCTCACCATTTAAAATTATCTATTAATTTGTCCTTTATAGACATTTACTTTTAAACAAAGTAAAAGACTTGGAACTAATCTACTTATATTTAATAAATTCACAGTCTCAAAATGGCATTGCAGATTTATTTTGAAGAAAACTTTAAGATCATAGTAATTAAAACAGCATGGCACTGACATAAAAACAGACACATAGATCAATGGAACAAAATAGCCCAGAAATAAATCCATGCCTATGTGGTCATTTAATCCATGACAAAGGAGGCAAGATACAATAGGGGTAAAGACAATTTATTCTAAATGGTATTGAGAAAACTGAACAGATACATACAAAAAAAAATAAATGAAACTGGACCACCTCCTTACACCATATACAAGAATAAATTCAAAAATGGATTAAAGACAAATGTAAGACCAGAAACCATAAAATTCCTAAAAGAAAACATAGGCAATAAGCTCTTTGACACTGATCTTAGTAATATTTTTCTAATGTATCTTCTAAGGCAAGGGAAACAAAAAAAAAAAAATAAATGGGACTACATCAAATTATTATTATTATTATTATTATTATTATTTTCCACAGCAAAGGAAACCATCAACAACAACAAAGACAACCCACTGAGTAGAAGATATTTGCCAGTGATACATCTGATAAGGGGTTAATATCCAAATTTTATAAAGAACTCATACAACTCAACAACAACAATAACAAAAATAATCCAATTAGAAAATGAACAGAGGATCTGAGTCGGCATTTCTCCAAAGAAGACATACAGATGGTCAATAGACATATGAAAAGATGCTCAATGTCACTAATCATCAGAGAATACAAATTAAAACCACAATAAGATATTACCTCACACATGTCAGAATGACTATCATCAATAAATCAACCAATGACAAGTGTTGGCGAGGATGTGGAGAAAAGGGAACCCTCATACACTCTTGGTAGCATTGCAAATTGGTATAGCCATTATGGAAAACAGGGTAAAATTTCCTCAAAAAATTAAAAATAGAGCTAACTTATAACCTAGCAATTTCACTTCTGGATATTTATCCAAAGAAAACCAAACACTAATTCAAAAAGATATATATTTTTAAATATATTTTGAATGATCTATTTACTGCACTGTTATTTACAATAGTCAAGATATAGAATTAACTTCAGCGCCCATCAATAGAAAAAAAAGAAGTGGTATATATATAAAATAAAATATTACTCAGCCATAAAAAATGGTTGGAATCTCAATGACATGGATGGGCCTAGAAGATATTATGCAAGTGAAATAAGTCAGATAGATAAATATAAATACCATACTATTTTACTTATATGCGGAATCTAAAGAATAAAACAAACAAACAAACAAACAAAAAATGGAAATAGACTCAGATACAGAGAACAAACCAGATCAATATGTAAATACCCGAAAGAAATGGATTCTTTCCAATAGAGGTAAAAATTATTCTACCTATTTCTGAATAACACATATTTATTCATTTAGTTTCTACGATTTTAAATTGAATAAACCAACAAGAAATTTGATTCATACTATGACTTTTTCTGAATGTTTGTATTACCAATTTAAGCTATTTTTTTCTCTGTTAAAGCAAAAAAATGATTTAATGTGATAACTGCTTTTTAAAACAATGTTTTTTCAAAAACAAATTGATGCTTTACAACATTTTTATGGGGTAAGATAAGATATTTTATAGAGTAAGATATTTTACAAGACCAAGTCAATCGTATTTTATTAGTAGCTTTCTAAGTATGTCTTTTGTTGAAGAGTTATATACCCAAGAATCATGTATTCGAATCTCAGAATCTCTTAAACTATGCTCGTTATCTCTGCCTATTAATTGTGGGATCAATAGGTAGAGGGATCCCAATGGGTATGTTTTGATATTTTAAATTTTGTATCCACGAGTTAAATATCATAAATGCATAAAATATTCTGTATACCAATCTTAAAAATTATCTTCCAGGCCTCTCCACATTTGTATCTCGAAATCTCATGTTCAGAT
This sequence comes from Eonycteris spelaea, assembly GCA_003508835.1. Taxonomy (NCBI): domain Eukaryota; kingdom Metazoa; phylum Chordata; class Mammalia; order Chiroptera; family Pteropodidae; genus Eonycteris; species Eonycteris spelaea. The sequence continues at coordinate 135,867 of PUFA01000284.1, forward strand.
AAATATACTTTTATTTGAGTATTAACATGTGATGTATTCCTCCTGATCTTTGGATTTTATAGTAGAGACAACTTATTATAAATTGTCCAAAGTTAAATAAAAATACATTTAAGAAATGGTTTGGGGAGGTCTTCTGGTAAATATGTTTATTGATAGTACATGCTGAATTCCTATGCTTAAAACACACAACATGATAGACAAAGCATTATTAATACATATTTAGAAAGACATATTCATGCTCTAAAGCAGAATAACTTTATCAGGGGAGAAATGGAATGAAAACATGCAGAATAGCAACTTGAAGAAGTAAGCTTACATGGTCTGCTACTAGAAATGATTCATAGCATTTTTGTATTTAATTCTCATTAGAAGCAGCTCTAACAATGCCCCACCCACTGGGAAAAAACAGAGCCCTCGCTCTGAAAATAGAGGCTGGAAATAGCTTTGACCTTGGTTAGAAGCTTATAATGAGCCATATCTCTAGAGTGTCAAGAAAGGATGTGATGATCCCTCAACCAAGAACTGGGCCAAATGATATAGTGACTCTGGAAATGGAAATATTGTGTTTTCTTAAGACAACAGTGCAGAATTAGAAATATAATTCTAATTGGCTCTCATCTGAGGATCTTGGGGTCCTAGAAAAGCAAGTGCAGAGCAAAAGGGAGGAATGAGCATAAAGAGAAGACAATAAATTTCTTTCCAAAATAAGGCTGCCATAAGAAAAATTAATTTAATGGAAGGATCCCAATTAGAGATCCCTCCTGAGGTAACATAAATAAAAAAGTAATCTAAGAAGAAAATAAAACCAAACTAAATAAGCTTCTCAAAAAAAATGACTAGTATTCTAAAAATAAACAGAAGGCTATGAAACAAAACAGTTGGATATGTATCAAGAACTGTTGAATAGGGAAAAAAAACATATTAGTAATCACAGGAATAAGAAAATACAGTCACTCAAATGTATTACCCATCACTTGCAGAACTAATCTTCAGCTACTTCGAGATAGAATAAATGGAAGTGCTTTTGTCATAAAAGTGTCTGGGATTTCCCAGGGTTATTATTCACTTAAGGAACCCTGATTTGGATCACCCTCAATAAAACCTTGAATCTGCCTGGTAGAAAAAAATTAAGCACTGAAGCTAGATGTCAAGATTCCTGAGTAAACAAAGTATCTTCCCCTTAATCCAGACTAACAGCCCTTAACTCATCAATGTTTTGAAAAACCTACATAATATAAGTGTTCTGTGAACAACAGGGCTAGGAGGGGAAAAGAGCAGATACATATCTCAAGAATTTATTTCAAAGTCAAATAAACTAGCCATGTATTTAGATCACTTAGAACTTAACTGCCCAACTCTGATAATCTATTATTACTTGCAGGGTCCTCCAGGCTAACTGGGCCACTATTATTTCATCTAGATAATGATTCTAAGAAAAAAAAAAAGTCATGTCTCAGTTGATGGTTGGAATATTATTTGCAGTAGCTTAAATGGTTACAGAACATTTTTAAAATCATTTTTTTGCATACATGACTCTACTTAATGGTAAATAGGAAGAAAAATGTAGGTGCATCCCATTTTAGGCCCTCAGGGTCTGGATTGTATGGTATGTTGGAAATGTTCAATGAGCCAAGAAGCTGTCAGCACCACGACTGCCAGTGCCAAGAGAGGCCTGAACAGACTGCTCAGTGCTGGCACTCTTTTCTCCCTGACAGTGATACCGATGATGAGATGGACACCACTGCTGTTGTTCTGGTCCTTGTCAGAACAAGAAATCATAAGTAAATTTATTCAAAATAGCTTTTCAGTATCTTCTAGGAACCAAATGCAAAACATTCTTAGTTTGTGTAAGATAGAGTGGGATTAGACAGGCTGAAGATTGCTATCGCTAAGAATGGTAGAGACAACACTTAATCTTCTACAGCTTTATTTCTTTAATAGCAAAGAAGATAAATGGGAATTTGAGAAGAGATTCATTTTCTTACCTAATTCCCTAAATTATATTTTCAATCTATCATTAAGTGATTTCTATAGCTATTCAAAACAAATACAAGGTCAGATAACTTTGGAATTTATACAAGTATTCATTGTTTATAGCCAATGGAGGAAAAAATCCCAAACATGTAAGTAAAGAATAATTAAGGCACCAATCAAATCTGACCCAATTTGTTAAATTGGAACTGACAACATTCTGTCAAGACAAGCCTTCAGCAACAAGAACATTATAAATAATTATTCAGTAATCAATCAGGTACAAAAATTATTACTAAACATAATTGATATTAATTTTGATATGATTTAGTTTGTATAGTATGGCAAGGATATATTTTGCAATTTGTTTTTCTTATTAAGATCACAGATTGGATAATATTTCTTGTATACTAATAACAAAATCTATTACAGAAAACACAAATCATGATATTAATAAGGTTCTGAAAAATTCTTTTACATCAAAGCAATTTCTGTGCTACCATAATACCTGTGTGACCCTCTAATATGTCTCAGGAGGATTAATATACATACATATATGTATTTGTACAAGAGAGCAGCTCTACCTTCTGCAAAAGTATATATTCATGCATGTACTAGTCCTCTGGATTACTGAAGGAAATATTTGGCATACTAGAGGAATAACTTGCAATACAGTGTGCCTACAGTGCAGTTTTTTTTTTGAATTTTAAGGAGTATTAAAACTATTAAATTAAAAAAGAAAAAAATTTCCACATGGACTATTAAAAAAGAAAAAAATTTCCACATAGACTATTTAATCTTCTGCAATTCTAATGAGTTTAATTACATATTAATAATGATTTACTGAAAACTTTCTGTGTTCTAGCAATAGTTTAAAGTAGCAATTAACAAATTCCCAACTTGAATATATGTACATCAAGGAATAAAAAAGAAAAAAAACAGATTTATATCAGAAGTATTAGATAGTGGATTCTGATATCGTGAAACTTGACTACTTCACAGTGGCATATAATTTAGAACAAGAAAAATGGCTGGCTTCTGACTAAGCAAGAGAGTCTGTAAAGACCAGAGCCCAGTGAAAACCATTTTCAACAATTTTAATTTTTTTTTTCAATTTAGAAATATTTAGTTTTAACTTTAGGTGTCTTTTTGCATACATGACTAAAGATAATACCAAGATGATTACCTATCATGTTCATCTTTACACAGCTAAATTAATTACTCTCTATAGTATCTAATTACCTATAAAAAATAGGAGAAACACAATGAAGGAAAAAAGAGATATAATGTATTGGTATGTACTTTGGAGAGAGTACGCTAAAAGGTGTGTTAGGAAGTATAAGGAAGGTATGCTGATTTTGTAGGAAGTCTCACAAACATTGCTCTCACATGCAATTATAATTATTGGTCTTAAGTACTAGAACATTGCAACTCAAAAAGTGTTTCATGAACTAGTAGCATTAGTATTGCCTGATGCAGAATCTCAGCCCATTTGGATATTCAATACTTAGATTATAGAGATAGTTATTTCTTCTTATATCAGTGAAAAGTATTATTTGTTTCTTGTATTTCTGGGGGTGGAAAGATATATATTTAGAAGAAATGTCTTGGTTTTTCCTCCAACATCTATAGGTGGCTGAGATGCTGTGTGAAGCATTGAGAGTCCAAGTGTTATTAGTTTTTATGCACTGTAAGAGAAAGCCTAGCAGGAAGTAAAAGGAAGGGGAAGAAATGTTTCATTAAAGTGTCTGAGAACTTGTATGTGTGTTTATTTACCTTTAGACAAATGGCTGAGGAATTGACAGCTTAATACTCATATATTCTATAGCTGAAATTTCCCCTAAAGAAAAGGGAGCTTCATTTTAGGTGACCTTTGAGTGATAAATGAAGAATGAAAGATCAAACTTCACCCTGACTTTGTCAGATAGGATTGAGAACTAAAAGTGGTTAGCAAGTTCTGTAAAGTTTGTATTAAAACAAACAAAAACAAAAAACAAACAAACAAAAACAAACAAACAAAACAACCCTCTAAGAAAGAAAATTCCTGTTTAAACTATAATCAAAAACTGACAAAACCTCCCACTTCATTAAGAAAGAAACGCATCACTCACAGTGAATTCTGATGGTCTTAAAGTATCTGTTCAGGGGATATGTGTCTGTGTGAGTTTGTGTGTGCACATGGTAGGTGCAAAAAACTGTCATGAATACTGCCATGAAAATCAGAGTTCAATGACCATTAAACTTTTTTAAAAAAATTTATTTCCATGACCATCAAATTTTGTTTGTACATTTTTTCCTCCAGGATGTCTCATATTTTGAAATAATATATAATTTTTAATTTGAGAGTAGTCAAAGGAATTAAATGTAAAGACTCAATTTCAAACCCTGGGTGTGCTATTTACCATCTGCGTAATCTTTAATCTTTCTTTGAACTTCATTTTCCCATTTACAAAATCATATTATTATAACATGATCAAACTATCTTCTTAATCTGAAAATCATGATTGCATGATCCTTCCTCTCTAAGTTCTGTTGTAGTGACTCATTTTCTTTCTTCAATCAACATGTATATCATAGTGCCTATAAGAACTGCTGAATAATTCTTTGAGATAAGATTAATTTCAACTAATTCACAAAGCATGGGGATATGTTTATTCTACAGCTTTTGAGTACCCACTATTTGTGAAGTATTGTGGTAAGCCTTGACAGAGTCTAAGCTTCTTAATGAGAAATCCTTTGAAGGAGATGAAGACACATGGAAAAAACTAAAATATGATTAAAATGTAAACATAATAAATTCTCTTTGAGTTCAGAGTAAATCAAAATTGCCTTAATAAAATGTGGTTAGGGCTGAAGGAGAATTAGATCTGCTTCATGGTGTAGGTTTAAGGAGTAAAAGGATTTCAACAATTAGTATATTTGGGAGGAGGATGTTTTAACACAGTGAAAATATTGATGGTATAATAGTTTGTAAAACTCAGTTTCCTTGGAATGTAGAGTTTGTGTGGAATGTGTTTTGACAGTTGTAGGTGGAGAAAACTTTTTCACTATTTGAAAGGTATTATTTTAAGTCTTTATTTTTGTTTTTAGAAGAATAGGTTATTGACAGAGAAAAACAGGCAAAACAAAGTCTCAATCTTTATTTCTGTATTCCTAAGTGGCTCAAATAATGACCTTATACAAAGTAATGGATAAGGTTATCTCCTACATAAATACTTTTAATCTAGAATTACTTTGTACTGTTCTTTCTCTGCTGAGAGGATGTTCAGGCTTGAAATTTGTATTGAAGCAATTGATCTTAATACAGAGGGTGTCAGAACATGTAAACCATTCTGAAAATCATAGTTATGAAATGAAGTGAGCAATCAATATTATCTTATGAATTTGCTATTATTTATGATTAGAAAAAGAAAAATCAAAAAATGAAAAAAGATTTCTACTTTATGGTTTTTCTATAGGCAAACAGGTTATATAAAATTCCTATAAATAATGGGATAAATATTTTCATTATTAATTCATTCTTTTTTGTTAAAAGAGATAATATGGAAGTTGGGAATTTAATTTGTCCTTTGTCCTTTTTCTTTGTAAATTTTTTTCTTCTTTTTTTCTTTTATTCTTCCTTTTTAAAAATCATGTTGATGTTCTAAATTGTATTACAAAGCTTATATTCTGAAGAATGTCCATTTTGCCTCTTTGGGGATTTAATATTTTACCACCTTTGCATCATTACACAAATTAACCACAATATGATCTCTTTCTCTGGGTTACCGTTGCAATTGTAAATAGTATAATTGCTGTAGTGGCTTGTACAACTCATTAGTCAGGGACAGTTTAATTAAATGTAGTGTGATAATTGCCTTTCATAGCAAATTTAGTGTGTGGGACCTAATAGACAAACAAAATAAAAGTGTCAGATTTTTAAATTTGATTTTTGGTAGTATAGAAGTCTTAAGTGATTGCTCAGATCTTCAGAGGAGCTAGAAAGAGTAGAAAAAAGGTCATATATGCTGTAGTACATTACACACACATACACACACACACACATACACACACACGCACACACTGAAAAAACATTATTAGGAAAGAACATGCTTCTTTTCTGACTGATGCTGATAAAGAGTGACAAACTGACAAGTTTGGGAAAAAGAGTCTTCCATCTAGACACAGAGCACCAGATTGCCAGTGAGAAGGCTAAATCCTCCCATCTCACATCTACCAGCTCATCTCAGCCAAACAGAAGCTAGGTAGCAGCCTCTGAAATGCCTACTCAGGATTCAGATCCTGTGACCTCTTCAGTTTCTGGCCTCTGTGCAGAGAGTACCAGCAAGGGAGCTAATCACTCCAGTATGTAATGTGGACCTTACCACCCAGCAGTACCTGAACTGAGGTCACTCCTTTTACAGTTATTTCATGTTGCAGCTGTGAATAGCTATTAACTAATGAGGACTTGTTTCCATACTGATCGGGTGGGGATTTGCATTGGAGACCTAGTAGTAAAGGTTACATAATGAATTCCTGGAGAGTCATTCAAGTCCCCACTAGCCTTGCTAGTTTTAAAAGAGATTTTTTAAAATCCCTGCAAATTCCTTTCTTCTTTACCAGCTGTATATTTTTATTCTCTGTCTGGTCTTCATTTCTCTCTGCATAAGCAGTTTCAGGCTTTATTTAAGTGCTGAATTTTCAAGTGTTCGTGACTTTGTGCAGGGCTCACCACACATCACTCACGCCTTATTTCACAGGGTGAGCGGGTAATTAGCATCTTTCACAATTAGCCAGGATTTGCTCTGCTAATTTCATTCCCTGATGAAGGTGCTAACTTGGCGTGAAACTGTAATATGTTGGGTGATTTATTAAGTCTTCACTGATGGGTGGATATCACATGTCATGCCTTTACTGTTGAGAAAGTTAACAGCATCCATTTGTAAGAGATGGTATTTGAAAAGTGATGTTGGTGTGATTGAATGTGTGAATGTATAATGAAGTCAATGCAGATAGCCCCTTTCTGATTAAATTGTATTAAAATGATGTGGCAGTTCCTTGAAAAGAGATTCTTAAGAAAGAAATATGCACTCATCTTTTAAGAATAGGTGTCACTCATTGTGTCACTGGGGACTATAGAGTAAAAACTCATACCTGTGTTTTTTTTGTTTTTTTGTTTTTTTTTTTTAAGCAACAAATAGCAGAAGACACCATTCTGTTATGAGGGCCCTTCACCTAAACACCCTGTAACATATAACATCTAATAACACAGGGAACATCCTTCTTTAAGAAATTTTCAAACTGAGTGATTTGGCACATATATCATTAGATTTACTGTAATGAGTTTCCCTTAACTTATTTCCACTCTACGTCTTTAATATTTAGTATGAGAATTTATAATCAATCAAGAAATACTATCTCTACTGAAAGTAAATTTTCTGACAACCCTGTTTTGCCTGTTGCTTTTCTTTACTTATCCTAAGTTTCCAAAAGAAGGTGTTTTTTTTTTTTTAATTTTCTTTATCCAGAAGAAATCTGAAGAATGTCTCATTTACCAGTGATTAAAGATAACATCTTCAGGATAGGGAAAACTAACATCATGCGCTCTTGATGAGATGCTTTAGAAAGGATATTTTGTGCAGATTTTTTCTCTAAATTTAAAGAATTGAATATTAGCTACTCATTAGGAAAACACAAGAGAAATCAATAAATACACTATAAAATTAGTTTTTCCAAATCATTCGGAAGTATTCTTTCAAAAGGTCTGTGTCCGGAAAGACAAAGAATAGTTTAGGACTGATGTCAGATTAAAGAACACTAAGAAGACATGAAAACTAATACAATGCATGATTTGTATTGAATCCTTTTTTGGAGTAAATAGCTGCAAAATAAATTATTGAGATAATATGGTAACTTTTGAATATAGATTTTATATTAGGCAATAGTATTCATCAATTTTAAATTTCTTTAATTTTATAAGTATCACATGACTGGGTAAGATAACATCTTTGTTCTGTGAGGACATATGCTGAAATACACAGAGGGAAAGGATTATTACATCTGCAACTTACTCTCAAATGATTCAGTCAATAGATAATAAATGAAATAAATAATAAGCGATATTTGCATATACATACATATTGTACATCTATTAAGAGAAAGTGAAAAAGAAGACAAGCCTATGTAGCAAAGAGTTTACAATTAGTGCATCTAGAGGAGGACATCTGAGAATTTATCATACTCTTGCAATTTCTGTAGGGTTAAATTTTTTTAAAAATAAAAAGTAATAAAGAACACTTACATGATGTTACATTGGATAACATAATAAATGGCATTCACTCTAAATGACATTTTTTTATTTCAATTTTTAAAAGTCCTCAAAACTCAAATAGGTTTAGCTTTTAAGAATAGAAGAATTATATCTTCAATAATTATAGAATTTAATAGTCTCACATACTGAAAATCTTAGCCTTTTCCACTTACATAAAATCACAGAGGACTGAAATATTTAGAATTTGAAAGAATATTTAAAAAGATTGAATACAATTTCCTAGTAAGAATTCTATATACCAATCCAATCTATAAATTAAGGGTGATGTTAAAATAAAAGACATTTGTCAACATATAAAGTTTCAGAAAATCTATTTGCTACTTATTCTTTCAGGAAGCTAATTGAGGGCATAATCTACTATTAAAAAATAAAACACAAACAAGAAAAAGAAGCAAATGAGACCAAGTATCAAGGAAAGCAAAAGAGAAGAGAAATAAAGAGAATTCCCAGTATTATTTTGAAAGAAAATCCAAGAAGTCTCAGGATTATTGGTTTGTAGTCATTTAGGAAAGGGGAATTAAAATAAGAACAATCAAGAGAGATGTCCCCCCAAAATGGGACCAATGGATTGTTTTCTATATTTGAAAATATTTGAGAGTTTTCACAGTTCCGTCTGAGAGTTTTGTAATAGATAAACAAGAAATTTCTAAACAAATATCAACAGCTGTTATTTCTACCTAAACTCAGAGAATGCTACATAATCAGAGATTTTTCTCAGTATGGTATTAATCACAGCATGCTATTCAATATCTGAGAATATTTTTAAGCATAATAATGTAATCAGTGGAAATCTTTAAAACATCGTGATATACCTCTGAGAGGATTGAAGTCAAAGTTATGGTTAGTGAAATGATTTTTTGAGTGCTAAGTCCTCATCCATTATAGAAAGTTAATAAACAATATGTAAAACTAAATCAAAATTAATAGTATAAATGTGTTATACAAAAATATAGAGGTAATAATAGATTAAAAAGGCACTGAGGAATGGAATTTAGAAACGGTGAATAGTGGAGCATAGTTTGCTATTTTTCATTAAAATATGAAGTGCTATTTGATCTTTTAGGAATATGTACATCTATCACTTGGGTAATAAAATTAAAATTAATCCCAATAATCACAAAAAGTAGAACACAGATAAATATTAAAAACAATGTACTTATTAAGTATTAAGCCCAGTACAAAGAGATTTGCATGCATTATCTCATCTAAAATTCAAAGCGATACATGAGTATTTATTATCTTTTCATATTATCCACATTATTGCTTATGAGAAAAGGGAACCTTGAGAGTTCAAGAACTTACCAAGATTACAAAATATGACTGAAATAAGTAGTATTCAGCCATGTCTGTCAGATTTCCAAACCAACTCTTTCAATAAGTGTAAAATGTTACTGGATCCATCTCATTAGTTCATTCAATAAATGTGTACTTGGACACTTACTATGTTCTAGCCATTGAGTAAAGCACAGAATATATTTAGCGCTTAGCTAGTGTCAGATAGAGAACCAGGTGACAATAGTACCAAGAAAGAAAGGAGAAATGATTGTTGAGCTGTCAGAGGTTAAACTAAGGAATCGATTTTTCTTAGAAGTATTTGATTAGCTTCAGAAAGGAGGAAGTCCTTCACTGCCTGAAACAGTAAGGAAGGCAATGCTATGAAGGCAGAGACAGAAATGAAGCGGTACAGCTGGAATAAATAGTTCAGTGATTAGTAGACTTTATTTTTTCTTGCTAAGTGGTAGATGAGTAGTGGTTGTGGTGGGAGGAGTTTGAAGCCTTGAGAAGTGTGGTAGATGTATCAGATCCCTTATTGGATAGTAAATAAAGGAGCTGGTATAGAAAATTTGAATGATGGCTAAGAGTGTTGTCAGGGACCATACATTTTCTTCAGACGCAGGTAGCAATAGGATATTAGAAGACTGGGTGTTAAATAGATCCAAGGTTAGAGTATTTCAGGGTGTGTTGGGCAAAGGAGTTGAAAATGCTGGTAAGAAAATGGTCAAAATTTATCACCAGTGGTAATAAGATTGCACTTGAAATGAATTGGGATAGAATATTTATGGTATATCTTTTTTGTTGTTGTTGAAAGAGACAATCGGTCTATTATAAAGGCAGATATAATAGACATTATTTGATACAATGATGAGAAGTTATATATAATCATAGAATATACACAATATATTAAAAATCAAAACTATTAAACCAAACATGAGTCAGTCATTGCCCTTCTCTATAAAATATTCCCTTCTCTGTAAAACATGGCATTTGTTTAAATTATTTTGAAGGAAGATATAATTAGAATCACATAGGACTTTTTCTACTAAGTTAAAAATGTTTTCATATAATTTTATATATGTAAATGAATAAATTTTTTCTTGCAATTTTTTTCACTGTACTGAGAGTATATGTGTGTGTGAGCTTGTGTTATACAGACCCATGTGCAATCTGAAGACCAGTTATGGGTTATGCATGAGTCACACGTTCCTAGCCTGCTAGGTTGGGGAAGGCAAAACTGCTGCTGTGAGTTTCCCTGACACACTGGACAAAGCTCTGGTTACATGTCTGCCTGGCCGACAGTAGCTGAGAAGCAAAGGGGATTCTCATTCAAAATGCTCCACTACTAGAATCTTGTTTGTGGTAATTGCAGTAGCTTCTGGGCTCCAAATCTTTGAGACTGACTCTAGAAGGTTGTCTACTTAGTTTTGCAGGACATTTAATCAGTTGCTGTTTTGTACATAAAAGACAATCTTTTGCATTAAAAATTATACAGAATTATTTTTTCCTTGGTAATTTGTTTTGAGTTCAACTTTCTTTTCTATTAAAATATATATTAAAGAGGAGAGATCTTATAAATGACTTTACTGTACATTTTGCAGAAAATATTTTTGTTTTAATCTTTTTGAAATAATAAATATAATTTCAGTAAAATCTTTTTACTTAATACTTTTATGACTAAAAAGTAGGAGAAAATGATAGGATTAAGATTTATCTGTTTTTAAAAATATATAAAGAATTATAAAACCCTGTCGCTTGTTCTAACTAACAGGTTCTTGAAGTAAAAGAGCTTAGGTTTTGTGAGATTTTAATATCATTAGTAAAAATAATATCCACAAACTTTATAGCAGAAAAGAAAACTAAAGTATTTTTTTCCTTATTTATTGCTACACATTCACCTTCAAAACATTTTCTGCTTTGCATTTGATATATCAAAGAAATTAGAAACAGTGATTTGATTTCTATTTATATATAAAATTTATACCACTAAGTTACAGATTAGAGAAAATATTTTTAATGAGCTGTATAACCTGATATTTTCATTCAGAAAAATAAAACTAAAACTTAGAAGAATCTTTGACTTAGTTTCAGCTCTAGTTTCTAGTCTAGATTGTCCCACTAACTGTATGACTTGAATAAATCATTTACTAAGTTCAGACCTCAGCTACTCATTTGAAACACTGACGTGCCACTTTATCCTGAAATACAATGATTTAATTCTTTCTTTTAAAAGGCCAATTACTGCTTTGCTATAAATTCAAAGTTCTCTGCTCAGTTATCATCTTAATGGCATCTTTTTAAAATGTGATGCATTTAATCCATTTTGAAACTCTCTGCCAGGGCTGCTATTCATATATACAGTGCTTCTTTGAAAATTAACTGCTTTGTGTCCATTATGGCACTCTTCTGTTCTTTTTTTTTCTTTTCCTGACTCTTTTTCTTTGCCCCACCTCTGAAAGTCTCCATGACACTGCCCTTGGCAGAGCTGATGAGTTCATTATCTCATTCTCTTTCCTCTCTCTCTCACATACTCTCTCTTTGGTTTGTGTTCATTTTTCTCATTCTGCATTAAAAATAATGCTGTGGAATTATATTTTGGGGTACAGAATATTGCTAAATGGAATATAACAGAATGCAATAAATTAATTGGCTTCTCAAGGTGGAAGAAATCTACATGATTTAGATTTTTAGAGATTACTATAATGTTCTAAGTATTCTAAAGTGAGACAGAACTAATGAGCTATTCATTCATTTTTATATCATTATATTCTATGACAACCAGAGTGGATATTAGAAAAAAAAATTTTCCCTAGAGTAATTAGGTAGAAGACAAAAAAGCAAGATTGGATTGTGAGAAATAGAGAGAATTAATACCAATTTATTGTCAGTTTTCTATTCTCCAACCACAAAGATTATAGTGATATTATCTGTTTTCTTAATGCAGCATTTCCATTTTTAATAAAAAACTTAAATCAACATGCATACTATTAATTGTACTCAAAACATTTTAAAATATGTGATTTTAATTATGTAATTGCAAAGTCCATCACTAATCTGACTAAAGCAGCTGTATTACCTAACTTCTTGAATAAGACATATATCTGGGAAAAATCTAGCTTTAAACAAAATAGTTGTCTTCTTATTACTGATTATCTACAATTTCCATTTCTAATGCTTTTTTTATATCTTCATTAATTTTTTATAGATGACTTCCAAATTTTATTCCCATTTGTAACTTCTTACCTAATATACATATCCTATTACAGATTACTCAAGGACTTGACTCACATTTTTAATGTGAGAATCTATGAATCTGAATAATTTATCTAAAGATGATATTATTACATTCCCTTTAAAGGAGGTTCTCTTTTAGGTTTCCTACAGTGCTATACTTAGTCTCATCTCCTATTCAATCTTTTATGTTGGAAAACAAGGAGATAATTTTCATCCATTCTTTTCTTTCAAAACTTTTATCTAGTGTGATTTCAAGTCATGATGTATTTTTCTTCACAATATCCCAAGGAAAATAGATCTAGAATTTTAGGAAAAGAGTTACGAGTCCATAGTTAAAGAAGGAAAAAAAGATAAATGACTGGGTGCAGAACACATGACATTCTAAAGATCACAAATGTCTTTGGAAGAGGTCAGGGTACTGTGGGACAGTGAAGAAGAGTAAAAAAAGGGAAAAGAATTGGGATCTTGAAATGTCATATTAGTTCAGAGAAAGGAAACGAAATAATCTTGGGAATTTGCAGTAAATCGGTCGGTCTATCAAGGCTACATATATAAGAATGAGAAGAGAACGGTTGCAGTGATCAGATGTACATTTAGGAAGACAATAAGTAAAATGGTATGCTTCTTTGCCTTGTTGATGTAAACTACAGTAATAAATTTTCAGTTACATCATGTTTAGATGTCTAGATTTACTGGTTAATTGTTTCTTAACTACCTGGCATCTGAACCTCTTTACAATATTTGGCTCTAATCACCCTTTTCTAAAGTATATGTAAAATATTTGCTTGATGTTTTTATAGAATTTAGCTATATTTTGCACTGGCCCAGGTGGAAGCAATGTGGGTAATTCATGGAAATTTTTGAAGCTGCTTTTGTGGCATCTATTTTTTCTACATCATTGATTAGAATTTGAGATATGTAATAAAGTTTCTCATTTTAATTCATTAAAATATTTATTCGGGAACCTCAATAAACAGAATAGATAAGTCTCTCTATTCTCAAGGTGCTTATATTCCAGGGGAAGGAGTTCTCAAATAAATAATAAATGTAATAAACAATAAATTATAGAGTATGTTTAAAGATTGAAAGGTATTGGGAGTGTTGTGAGAAGCAGATTACGATATTAAATATGCTAGCCAGAGTAGGCCTAATTGAGAAGGTGAAATTTGAGCAAAGATCTGAACGAATGGGGGTGTTAACCAGTCATCTGAAGGATAACCTTTCTAGACAGAGCAAACAGTAAGAAAAAAAAATCACTAATATAAATTATGCTTGACTTTTTCAAGGGATAGCAAAGAGCCAGCTTGACTAGAAAAGAGGTAGCAACAGGGAGAATAGTAGAATATGAAGTCATTATATATTGGGGGCCAGATTATGTAGGGCATGGTAGGCAATTGTGAGAACTAGGCTTTTACTTTGAATATAATGAAGACTTTCAAAGAGGATTTTTTTGGACAAGGAACTAATTAATCTTTTCTTTTTCTTTTTTTTTTTTTTTTAGAAACAGTTTATCCAAATATAACAAGCATACAGAAATAGACACATAATATAAGAGTTCACCTAAATAAACTATCATAAAATTCAACATACCAAGGTTAGATCATGTCCATGATATCAAGGCAAGGACCTAGGAGTTAATAAGCAATCCAGAAGTACCCTCATATCCTTTTCCAATTTATCACTTGCTTTATTATGTCTGTCAAACAACTGTATGGATACAACTGGAGTCAGGTAAGAGGCATGAACTCCATATTCTATGGAATTCCTCAATTATCACATAACTATATTTAGTCCAAACAGTGAAGAGCAACATAAAACCTGTTTTCTATCCAAAGATTTCGTATACCATCTTACATAAGTGTTGATTTATTGTGAATCCTACTCTCTACAGCTTACACTATTCCTGCAACACTATTATATAATTCCTTAGCTAATATTCTAACTTATTTTCTACCCCAAGAGTTGTTTTTCTAAATTGTATTTAGGAAATTTTGCTGCAGTACTTTCAAATTTTCAATCATTCCGAAGCTGGCTCCTACTCTCTTTACTCTCCCATAGAACAATCATCTTGTGTTATTGCTACTGTACACTTTTTTCTGTACTTGTTATAAGCTTGGAGAACATGATCATGTCTTCTTAGCTTCTAGGTATATGTTTGGGAGACATGACACTACAATAATGTACTGAAAAAAATCAGGGTATTATAGAACATTTGACTTACTGCTGTTCTTCCAGGTGTTTTGGATGCTTTTTGGAAAATGTAACATATTTTTTATTTTCTCAATTTTTAAATCAATTTTTGATTTATCTTTTTTTAAACTTCTTAAGAGAAGACCTTTTGTATTTTCTTTTATCGTTATTTCATCTTAGCACTTTGAACTTGATTGATATTCCATTAGTTTAGAAATCGATCATTAGTTGAATGAAGATTTATGTTTAATGTAGAAAATTCAGATATACATGTAAATCTGAATTATAAATATAGAAATCAGCTTTCTATTGAGAGTTTAACATATGGAAAGCACTTGGAAGATAATGAGGTGAATAATAAGGTCTGTGGCCTTATATATTTTAGAGACTACCTCATTGGAGTAGGCAAAATAATTTTAACTCAATAAATGTGTGAATGAAATCCTTTATGATTATTTTGGAAAGCTGTTGATTATTTAGAACAATGAGTAGTTTAGTAACTAAAATCCCTGTTTATTTTTATATGCACGAAAAACAATAACAGAGCTTACAATAATAAATTTTAATCTCATACTGAGGTTTGACTCATTAGTGAGAAAATAAGATGTTTCATTGTCTTATTACAACGTTTTCATTTAAAATTTAGTCATCTATCTATGGAATATTTCTTTAAAACATAAATTATATTTTGGGATGGAATAATAATTAAAATTTATAAATATTATCAGGAATAGCTATCCATTGCCTGAGAGACCACATCAAGGACTATAGTCTATAGATATACCTGTGATACTATATGGACAGTCAAGGAAAATATGAAAATTAAATAAGTATAAGATTTTAGCAAATGAACCAAAGCAAATAAAGAAATCAAATAAAGAAAATAATTTTAATTCATGACAGCTTGTTTAATAATTTAAAGAACTAAAAACTCATTATTCATGGTGACAGAATGGAAGGCAATATCACTGCATAGCTTTGAGGTTGTATAACTGCTATGATATATTTGGATAGTGTTCATGCCTTCTTAATATACCTAGATAAGATTTTTTTGAGTTCTAAGAAATACTTATAATAATGACTTCTTCAGAGTACAGTTAGGTGCTATTGGTAGCTTGATGACCAGCAAAGTAATTTGCAAAACCGTCTATTTTGAGAACAGAATTGGTTACAGGAATGGCATATTGCCCCTAAAATGTATGCCAATATTTGACAGAGTACTCACACATCCAGGATTCTTCAAAATACTATTGAAACGTAGATCTCCTTGAAGCTTTCTTAACTTGGCTACTTCTCATGGCTATAATTGATAGGAGAGAGAAGTTAAATGCAGGGGCACATTTGACTTATATTTCATAATATCACTTCTCTAAGAAACAATCCCTTATAGCACTTCTGTGGAGGCAAAGTCACATCCAACACCTGGACCAATATCTACAACTAACTCAAGCCAGGCATCTGCAGATACACATGTTTTAGTATCAGAGTAGTTACAGAATTACATTCTAATATGATTTTCCTAGAATTATATACTTTATAATTGGGAAAACTATCCAAAGTCACTCAATGTAACTATCTGTTACATTCAGTGTAAATGTCCGTTACATTTTAGACTGAGAACCAGAATGGCTAAATGACTTACTCTTGTCTATGGTTAGCCACATGGTATATATGAGAGAGAATTGCTTAAAGCCCATGTCCTGACTTAATCAAGTTTCTTTTTCTGTGATCTGTATGTCAAATGGTATCTGGAAAAAAGTAAGAAAATGTTAGCTTTGCTAGCCTAGTGTAAGAGTAGTTAGCTATCTCTAGATAAAGGCATACTTTTGATTGTGATAATTCGTCAGACTGTATGAGTAGATTAAAAGAATACTGAACAGTTGAGGTTGTTAGTCACTAGTCAAACACTACCTGGAATGTTGCATTTGATTTTAGGGGAAAAAAACAAGTGGAATACAATGGAAATCTTGGAGCAGTTTCTAGACAATATTGCCAGAATGATATGGGGATGTGAAATAATATTACATTAGAAACAAAAGGTAATGTTCAACAGAAGAAATATAAAATGCAAAGAAAGACTATCAAGATGTCTTCAGATATTTGAAAGTTGGACAGCGAAAGGTGATTAAACTTGTTCAATATAATCTCAAGGTATAGAACTAAGATATAAATGTTATAGGGAAAGTGATTAAGGCTGATCATGGGGAAGATGATTTTTAAATCTTGTAGATCAGCTATCTAAAAATAGAATCATTACTCTGGGAGGTTGTAAAATTACTGTTATTGGGGTTATTCAAGAAAGTTGGGTAACTACTTGCTGAGAACATGTTTGAAAGAATTCAATCATCAAATGGGGGAGGGGCTAAAAACACAGTATGATATCTTTTCATCTTAAATACTGTTTGGGAAATGAATGAGCATGAAACCTGGACTGTCACCACCCACAAAAGACTATTTGTGCCTGATTAGCTTATTTATATGCCGAAATCCAAAGAACATGAAAGTGCATTTTGTGTAGTCATTGAACTAAGCATACCGGAACACTTGGGTCTCTAAAGTGAATTCTATGGTTAGTATTAAAGTCATTAGTTGTGAATAAATTTAAATGTCATTTGACTCTTCTTTCTGAACTTGCGTGTGTATGTGTGTGTTACTAACAGCTAATTGATGACTATATTTTGAGTTGTTAATCTATAGTATATTATGGATGTATAGAGATTTATGGATAGTTTCTTAGCTCAAAGCACTTACTTATACTTATTTTCTTTTTCCCTTTCCTTTCCCTTTTCTTTCTCTAAATATTTCTATTCTCCAAATATTTTTGTTTTTTACTTCACACTATAAATAGTTTTCAGTCCAAGCTTTGTCATTTATTAGTTGTATGATCAAATTACTAATCTCTTCAAGTTTTAGCATGCATATATGTGGAAGATAATAATAGAACCAACTTCATGTTGAGGATTAAGTGAAATATAGCTCACAGCATGCAGTAAATATTTGTTCATTCACTACTAGGATTATATTATTGTTCAAACTCACTGTCAAACTCTCATTAAACTCTTCTTATTCTGGGTCCATTAGAACCACCAACAAACTGCTACTCTCAAGCACACTGCCACCACCCTTTCAGATTTGTAATTATCCTATCTTGTTTTGGAAAAGGATGGGCTTTATACTTCATTTGAAACCTCTACACATCCATACCTTTACTTTCACCTCTATAATGTAATAAGATTTTAGATCTGGTAAACACTACAGTTTATCCAATCAACCACTCACTTTAAAGATGAGGATACAAAAGCCAGGGTCTGACCTTTTAAGATAATAGAGCAATAAGTTAACAAGAGCATGTTAATAGCAGAATAAAGTGCTCCTTTGGTATAGCATATCTGAAATCCTTAGCTCTAAACAGTTGTTAGTGAGTTTGGGCATATGGAGAAAGAAGAAGAGGTCAGTCTTTGACTTATTGCCCTCAACTGAGTATAGGACAATGTTTTGGATAATAAAGAAGGAATTAATAAAAGAAGCTATCATATTTTTAGTGCCTATTATGTTCTAAGCAGTAAAATAGTTTCTCTATACAGCAGGCTATGTAGGCTGTATGGTTCCTGGGCACTAGAAAATCTAGTTTAAACAAGTCTCACCAGGATGCTTACCCCTGAGATTACTCTATAAGAAAGTTGGATCTCACCTAGAAAGATGGCAAAATTCCCAAATCTCCATAATATAAAAAAAAAACTTTAGTCTCAGAGAGGGCGAGAAAGCGAGTAATATAACTTTTTTCTACAAATATCAAGTTTTGAATCCTAGATTTTCACTTTCAACATTGGACAAAAGGAGACATTGAAGCTATATATTCAATCAGTATGTTACTTATATTTAATGCACCATCTTTTATAAGAGCAAAATTTTATTTTATTTTTTCAAAATTAACACCCAGTATTCAAAAAAGAAAGAAAGAAAAGAAAGAAAGAAAAAAAGAAAGAAAGAAAGAAAGAAGAAAGAAAGAAAGAAAAAAAAAAAAAAAAAAAGAAAAGAAAGAAAGAAAGAAAGAAAGAAAGAAAGAAAGAAAGAAAGACGGAAGGAAGGAAGGAAGGAAAGAAAGAAAGAAAAAGAGAAAGAAAGAAAAGGAAAAGGAAAAAAAATCCCTCTGGTATGTAGCATCTGCTGGTTTCTGTAGTATAAATGCACTCACCACAGCCAATTTTACCTACGCACCTGAATTTGTTGATTGCAAAGTTAAAAGCCATATGCACATCTGTCTTGTATGAGCCTAGTGTAAGTTTTCATTGCATGTGATATGGATATATGGGTATTTTTTAAATTAAATTTATTGGGTGACACTGGTTAATGAAGTTATATAGGTTTCAAGTGTGTAATTTATAAACATATGTATATTGCACTGCATGTTCATTACTCAGTCAATTCTCCTTCCATAACTACATGTTTAACCCACTTTGCCCTAAACTACTTCTCTCCCTCCCCCTCTTCCCTCTGGTAACCACTAAACTACTGTGTTCACAAGTCTTTGTCTTGTTCATTTGTTGCTTTCAGTATTATATCCCACATATGAGTGAAATCATATGGTTCTCAACTTTTTCAATCTGCTAAGCAAAATAAATAAAGTCTAAGATCCATCCATGCTGTCACAAATGGCAGTATTTCATCTTTTCTTATGCCCAAGTAATATTCCATTGCATGTACGTACCACATCTTCTTTATTCAGTCATTTATTGAAGGGAATTTTGTTTCCATGTCTTGGCCACAGGAATAATGCTGCTATTAACATTGAGGTATATGCATCTTCATGAAAAAAATGTTTCCAATTTTGGGATGTAGATACCCAGAAGAGAGATTACTGGGTCAAATGGTAATTCCTCTCTTAATTTTTTTGAGGAAACTCCATACTATTTTCCATAGTGGCTGTACCAATTTGCATTCCCACCAGCAGTGTATGAGGGTTTCTTTTTCCCCACAACCTCTCCAATACTTGTTATTACTTGTCATGTTAATGATAGCCATTCTAATAGGAGTGGAGTGATAACTCATTGTGGTTTTGATTTGCATTTCTCTAAAAGCTGGTGAAGTTGGCCATTTGCATGTCTTCTTGAGAGAAGTATCTATTCAGGTCCTCTGCCCATTTTTTAATTGGATTGTTTGCTTTTTGGCATTGAGTTGTATGAGTTCTTTATATATTTTGGATATTACCACTTATCAAAGACATTATTTGAAAATACCTTCTCCCACTCAGTTGTTTCTAATATCTTCTCCCATTCTTTAAATCCAAGGTCGTGAGCTTAGTACCTATATTTTCTTCTATGAAATTTATGCTTCAGGTTTTATATTTAGGTCTTTGATTAATTTTGAGTTAATTTTGGTATATGATGACAGCAATCTAGTTTCAGTCTTTTGCATGTGGCTTTTTAATTTTCCCAGCACCAACCATTTATTGAAGGAATTTTCTTTCACCATTGTATGTTTTTGGCTTCTTGTTGAAAATTATTTCTCTCTCTCTCTCTCTCTCTCTCTCTCTCTCTCTCTCTCTCTCTCTCTATATATATATATATATATATATATGTATATGTGTGTGTGTATGTTTATTTTATTTTGGGGCTCTCTACTCTGTTCTATTTGTCTATGTGTTTGTTTTTCTGTCAATATCATTCTGTTTTGAATATTGTTGCTTTGTAATTTAATATGAAACCAGGCAGAGTAATAGCTCTGGTCTTATTCTTTTTTCTCAGGATTGCTTGGCTATTTGGGATCTTTTGTGATTCCACACAAATCTGATGATTTTTTGTTCTTTATTTTTACAAAATGCCATTAGAATTTTGATGAGAATTGCATTAAATCTGTATCTTGCTTTGGGTACTAGGTCATTTTAGTTAATTCTTCCTATCTATGAACACAGTATATATTTTTTCTATTTCATTGTGTTTTCTTCAATTTCTTTTAATAATATCTTATGGTTTTTAGCATATAGGTCCTTCAACTACTTCGTTAGGTTTATTCCTCAGTATTTTATTCTTTTGTTCCAATTGTAAAAGAATATTTTCATTTCTTTTTCTGAAAATTTATTGATAGTGTATAGGAACACTATAAATTTTTGTATTTTATATTTTTGTATTTGTTTTCTGTTTCTTACAGTTTTTTAGTGGAGTCTTTAGGGTTTTCTATATATAGAATCCTGTCATCTGCAAAAAGTGACAATTTGACTTCTTCTTTCCCAATTTGGATGCCTTTTATTTATTTCTCTTGCCTGATTGCTCTAGCTAGGACTTCCAACACTATATTGAATAAGAGAGGTATTGCGAACAGCCTTGTCTTGTTCTTCATCTTAAAGGGAAGGTTTTTAGTTTTTCATTATTAAGTATATTAGCTGAGTATTTTGTATGCAGGTTTTATTATGTTGAAGTACTTTCCTTCTATACTCATTTTATTAAGTGTTTTAATCATAAATGGATGTTCGATCTTGTCAAATGCTTTTTCTGCATCTATTGATATGATCATACCATTTTATTTTATATTTTGAGAAGAACAGGTATTAAATCATCTTTGAATGTTTGGTAGAACACACTAGTAAGGTCCATTTGGTCCTGAACTTTTACTTTTTGGGATATTTTTGGTGATTGTTTCAATTTCTTTACTGTTCTTCAGTCTATTTAGATTTTTCAGTTCTTCATGATTCTGCCTGGGAAGGTTGTATACTTCTAAGAACTTGTTCATTTCTTCTAGGTGATTGAATTTGGTGGCATATAATCTTTCATAGTATTCTTGTATGATACTTTATATTTCAGTGTTATCTGTAGTAACTTCTCCCTTTAATTTTTGATTTTGTTTATTTGTGTCCTTTCTCTTTTTTTATTAGTAAGCCTAGCCAGGGGTTTGTATATGGATATTTGATATAAGTATATATGTATTTGTAATTGTAAAAATGAAGGCCTGAAAGAATACACAAAAAAATATTTTATTGGTTTATTGCTCTGTAGAGAAGAGTGGATTTAAATTAAGTCTGAAGAAAGTGGGTTTTTTCATTTGATTCTGTATATTTTTATATCTTTAAAAATATTTTGTTGCTATATAATATATACATGAAAAGTACATGTGCAGTAAATATAGAATTCAATTTTCACAAACCAAACACTCCTATATAATGACTATCTAGATCCAAAAACAGAACATTATCAGCACCATTCATATCTTTGCTAGTCGTTATTCCCCAACAACCCAGGGGTAACATTATTCTGATTTCTAAGAGTGTGGATAAGTTTTGCGTCCTTTTATAATTTACATAAATGTTATGATATATATTATGCTAACTACTTAACTCAAATATTCAATGATTGTGGTATAATAATCATTATTGATAATGATATAATAAACATATTTATATATCATGAATTCCTTTGTATCAAACTTCTTTTATGTAACATTCTTGTGGATTCATCTTTAAACATATTAATATAGATAATAAAAACAGCAAATGATATTATGTGTAGTTAAGATCATTCATTCTCATTGCTGTATAGGATTCCATTGTGCGAATATGTTTCAATTTATTAATTATTCCACTATCAATGGCCTCGGGTTATTTCATAAATGGAGGTTGATACTTCAGTTAAGCTCTTTCCTATTTCCCCTCAGTACTACCTTGGAAGCTCAAATTTAACACCAGATTGTGAGCTTCTATGTAATCCCTTAATATTTTAGATTCTTCAGAATAGAGGATATTTCTCTCAGAGACTAGTAAACTATAATTCTTGTGATCATATCTCTTTAGATAAATTGTGTACAGAGAAGCTTTACATTTGAGCTAAGTAAGAATACAACTATGTCACTAGGGAGGAAAGCTTGATGACTTTAATCTGCAGTTTGTATGATGGACTGTTCGAGGACACTATGAGAAAAGTAAGGAAAGTAGCTGTGAAAATATATTGATTGTAGACTAATGTTCAACTATATTATCTGGGGCCTGAATCAGCATTGCTTGAGAGCAACACAGAAGAATAGAGATTCCAATTACTTTTTTACAGGAATAGGTGGTAAATTCAGTTTCCTGAGGGTCTAAGGAAGCCTTTAGCTTCCAGGCTATGCCCAAAGATCAGCATTCTTAGAGAACATAATCAGCAGAGATGTAAAGAGGAACAGTGACAGTCTGATTTAGAAGAACAATAGGCGAGTGCTGTTTCTATGGGTAAGTCTCGCATAATTCAGAGATTCCTATGTATTTCCATAGAGCCTTCTCTGTGACTATTAGCTCTTCTTTAAAGCCAGTGAGAGATGCGAGCCAGTGATATTCAGGAATTAGTGATAATGTGTTCACAAATATACTTATAATCCAATAAAGTTCTAATTATTTTTGTTGAATCCATACCTCACTTATAATGAAAAGTGAATACATGAAAGAATTGGAAATACTAAAGAGAAATATTATAATTCTTGGAATTTTAATGAGTATGCACATAATTAGATAAAATAATAATGTTTTGATTTTGTCATCATGATTTTCCTTAATTTTTGTTTAAAATAGAAATTCCAAAGACTTTCTCTGGACTTAGCTACATTCATGAATGATGGTGGGGTATGAGAATCTGAGCAATAACTTCTTTCTATTTGATCCATGCAGGTAGGGTTGGAAACATAGAGGTGAGCCATATAAATGTCTCAAAATAAATTCTGAAAAAAATGGATTAAAAATGGTGTCTTTTCTACTATAATGGACGAAATTTGTTGGTTGAAGAAAAGATATGTTCTAGAGATATTACCCTTTCCTCTACAACCCTCCTTCCTAACTCAAAATGTGGAAAGGCTGATATATCTCAAACATGAGCATATCTATACCAGACCTTTGCAGAATCAATTTTTCAAAATTTGACATAAATATAAACCTTAATCTATATAGCCATACTTATTGAAAGTACCGCAACTAAAGAGGTTTTATAAAAAATGTAAATGTATAAAATGCTTCTTTTATTTAGATTATAGTTTGATGATAAATATTGCAGCATGCTTATTAATTTGTTCAACTATTTAATAGTTAAATAAGGAGAAATATTGAAGTGATTTAGACATGATCTCTACGCCAAAGGAACTTTTAGTCTTGTGCCAGAGAAAAACATGTAAGAAAATAACTCTGAAAAGGCCTTTTTTTTTGGTCATAAATGATGTATGTATGTATTTCTAAGGTAGTACGTAAGAGGTTCTATATAACTCACTACAAAAAAATATATGCATATATACACTTTCTAAGGTTTGGTATAATGGAGTTCTGGTTACTAAAAATTTTCTGAGAATTCCATAAACATATAGAATTTTTTAACCATTAAAAAGTGTGGGTGTATTATGTTTGATGCTGTAATTAAAAATGTTTAATTTTAGGTTGCAAGATATAATGAGAAGTATTTTTTTCATGTTATAACTGTAGAGATCTAACACCAACATTATTTTATTCAAAAAATTAAGAAAAAAAAACTGGTTTAAAGTATTGCTTAATCCAAAGATGGAGAAGTAGGAAAGCTTTTATAGAAGACATAACAATCATTATGTGATTTGAAGAATGAGTTTTATAGACTGAAAGTGAGAAAGGTATTTAAAAAATATAACTCAACAAGCACAGTCTTGGAGTTGTGACTGTCACTAGATGTAAAAAGCTTGACAAGAGAATTAGAAAGAATAGGCCATTATGAAACTGGAGTGTTGTATAAAAATGAGGAATCATTAGTATACTTAAAAATGAGAGTAACTTTACAATTTTTCTTTTCTAAAAATCAGCCTGGCAAAGTTGTGAAGTGACAATATTGTAGAAAACCACTAGCACAAATAAGATACTATTACAAAATGGCCAATCAGGGTGACAAATACAATAAATTCTGTACTGCTGGCTAAATGACACTAAGGGAAATGAAGGCTCCAGACAATTCACCTTGCCAATTAGAACATATGGACCTCCATGATCCAAACATCAAAACCAAGGAGTTTAACAAATCCAGACTGCACCTGAATTTGTAAATCAGAAACCAAAGTTGTCATTACAGGAAGGAATATTGTTTTAAAATTCCTTGACGTGAAAACTGCAATTCAGCAGTAATTTTAGTAAACAGGTGAGAGTTGGTTGTTAATTACCAATGCTGATGTCAGGCTATTTCAAGAAAAGCAAAAAAGAAAGCCCAAACTTAAAGTATAAAGACTGGCAGGAATTAGGTGAGAGAACTAGGCTGAGGCTGTGATTAGGGGTTATCTTTTAGGATTGAGGTTAAGACTAGTATTCATGACTTCATTATAAGCACACTTTAAATGAACTTCCACACAAAATTGAGTTTGATAGTCAACTTCAATCGGATACAGAGTTTTCTAGAATCCTAAATAGATCCTCTGAGCAATACTAGAGACCTGATGTGAGTAAACTAGACTTTTATCTGTTGGAGAGCAAGAGGATCTATTGCACAACCTGTGAATATTTCTGGACTATTTTCTCTTAATTTCCACATAACATTAATCTCTAACTCCTATAGATTCCAGTACCCATGTACAGCTCACATTCATAAAAATCTTTTCATCTTCATTACAGGAATCTTCTTTGAGTCAGTATTAAGTCTCACCTGTATTGTTCCAACAACTTCTTAAGTTATCTAGAAGTATACATAACCTCCATCTTCCATTCTCCACACTGTAGTCAGAGAGATCTCTCTTGGTTAGCTTTCCATTTTTTTCCCATTTAGGGTAAATTCTCAAAGACTTCATTATTCACAATCATTTCTGACATTGCCTCACCCAAATTTCCTCTTTCTGTATTACTCTTCCTTTTCTCTCCAACCATATTGAGTTTCCTCTATTACTTGATATCTGACTTCTCTTTTTTCTGCCTCAGAAATTTACACATTTACCAGAAGCATCCACAATACCCTCACCAACCTACCTCCCTTCCTAACATAGAGCAACACCTTGCCAATCTTTTCCTCTTTCCTCAGAGCCTAAAATGCCATTTCGTAAATACATTATTTCCAGAACCTGTTGCTTCAAACCAAGTCTAGAATCTGAATTTTTACTATTTTTTCACATATCACACTAATATATTGTAATGGTTATAGTCCTCATTAAACCCAAATTCCCTTCCATTCAACATTACACTCCTAGTGCCTAACACATAGTAACTGACTTAATTCTTATTGACCCTTTCTGTAACTTGAGTAGGGACTAGCCTGAAAAACAAATGACATGTGGACATGTGTCATGGACAGGGGACAGGCTTGCTAACAGTGAGGGCTTGACCAAATCTGTGTTCTCAAGAATGGAAAAAAACTTTTTTTCAAAAAGTATTTGTGAATGGGAATAAATGTACTTATAGACAAAGAAGATAAGGAAATAGTCCTGTTCTTTAGATGGAATGAAATGCTAACAGTGATCATAAGCAATATAGGAGACAAGAAAAGAAAAGAGGAAAAAAAGAAAAAGAGAGAGGAAGGAATTATGCTGATAGTGTTAAGGTTAAGGGATCTATAGAAATTTCTTAAGAGATATTCAATAGGTATACTTGCATTTTGAGCTAAAGAAAGAAGAAAAAGTTAGAGATATAGATTAGGGATTTATTTTATATGGTCAAAATAGTAGTTGTATTTTTGGTTGGTCAGCAGATTATTTAGTAATAGTGGACTGAACATGTACTCCTGGGAACCTTATAAGTGTTTGCTATTCATGATGACACATCAGGCCTACAGAGTTAAATTATGTTTTGGAATAAAATGGGTAAAAAAAAAAAAAACAAGAAAGGACTTATTTTTTGAAACTTTTTAATGATTTTCATCATCATTGTTATATTTATCTAAAGCTTTAGCTTTGCAAAAACATTTCAAATGTAGGGATTTGAAAACTAAAACACAGCCACATTTTGGCTTGTCACTTTTTTCATTCTCTAAGAAGAGACAGTGGATTATAACTTAGGAAATGCCTGGTACCTTGCAATAAAACTTTAAATTATGTGTCTTCGAGCTTTATCACTAAGTTTTCCTGGCATTGTTTTAGAACCTATAAAATTTTTATTACCGTGTCATGTTGTCTAATACTTCTAGATCATGTGAACAGTTTGTACTAGTCTTAACTTCCTTCCTTACCTAGGCACAGATAAGAAACAAAACAGACAAGAAACAGTGAATTATCTGCCCCCTTGCTATAGGAATTCTTTCTTGAGACTTCTCAAACCCACACATATTTGAAGATATTTTACTCTCTTTCATCTTTTTACACATGGGCGGTTTATGATGATTACAGTGTGATCTTTGTACACATGTACACCATTTATGCAAGAGCAGTTTTGGAACATTAAACAATTATAGTATTATTTATATGATTACAGTAATAATGATTATTTTTAGCATCTTGATTATATGTTTATTATACACCAGACACTGCATGCATTTTACTTGAATTATCTCATTTAATCTTCATTGGAAACTTATTCAATGAGAGCTATTATTTTTTCTTATTTTATGGATAGGGCATTAAGGCTTAGAGAGTTAGTATTGATTTTTATTCAAATCACCTATCTAAGAATATAGAGAAGGTGGGATTCAAATCCAGACAATCTGACTTCAAAACATGAAGACTTTATCATTATATTTTATTCCACACCTTTCTGACTTAAATAAGGTTTTTACTCCTAGAATAACTTAGAGCTTCTTAATCATTACGTTTTAGAATTTTGGAAGCAAAATGAAAGAATTTGTTCCTCAATCAATGCTCAAGTCATCAATAAATATGCACAGAGACAGCAAAGTTTCACTTGCAGTTTAATTTTATTCATTAAGATGCTGAGAATGTACATGAACTAGAACTAGAAGAATGCCCAAATGATCCATGCCTTATTAGCAGGCTACATTTTTTCTTCTACCTTTCATAATAGGTGTGTTCATTTCCAGACATAGTTGCATTCTGGATGTGGAGCAGGTGTGCCAGGGGATAGGACAATAATATTCAAATCTTGATTAGACATCTCATTCTGTCTATATTCTGACTAAGGAAGCAATCATATTTTTTGCAGATAGCAACTTCCTGAAAAACAAGAGTTGAATCATTGTTAGTGATTTGGGGCCTAGGGATTTATCTGGCCTTTGGGGTCTGAAGCAAATATTACATTCATATTTTTTCCCATACTTTTTCTCTCTTGCATTTATTCATTTACCCATATAAATTGCTATTATGAAATCATTCCAGAAGGGACATTTTCTTGAAAATGGGTCTTGAATATACCACAGTAAATACAAAAAAATGGATCTTCACTTTCATGAAGCTTATAGACTAGTGGGAAATGCAGTCCTACAGATGCCTAAAGGGGCAACTACAGTTCTGAGTGATAAAGTGTTATTATAGAATAAATAGGTGTGTCACTTAGGGAGAGGGAGGGGATTCATAAAGTTTTCTCACAGGTAATGGTTTTTAAGATTAGCCTTGAAAGAGTAGTTATCCAGGTGAAGAAAGAAGGATAAAAAAGAGGACTGCACATACAAATGAAAGTGAGAACATGATCCTTTGAAAATTGTGTTACTGAATTATATAAATATAGGATGAGGAGCAGGCATTTTAAGCCTGATTTAGTCCCAGGGTTATAGAGAACTTGTGGAAGGTTTTAAGTAAAAATTTAGAGCTTTCTTATATCCTATTAGTTCTCAAAATGGCCAAGTCCACATAAAAAACAAGTAGTCTGTGCCTGCACCCTTGCAAACTAGGAAGTATTGACAAATAGAAACTGAATGTTGTTTTCTCTCCATTGTAAAGAGGATGTCTATTTATTTAATCCTTCTGAGTTACTGAAAAGTACAAACATAATCTAATAGCATAACATGTGTTTCTCTTGAAGTCTTACTAGTACTTGTTTTATTTGATATGTGGAGCAAATAAAACATTTGCTAGAATATCTCAAACCTGGTTTACTATCCCCATTAGATTACGTGTTTATCTCTGTATACTTGGATCATTTCAATAGTCTCCCATAAGCTCTACCTGTGTTCATGCCTTCTAACCATTCTCCATCCTATGCTGTGGTACTTACTTTAGTGATTTACCTATATGCCACTCTTCCTTGTTACTCTGTGGGCAATATGGAACCAATTAAAGCTCCTTTCTCAATTTCTTCCATTAATTGAGAAGCTCATACATTTACTATTTAACACAAACTATTTTCAGATTCGATAGCTAAGATTGGGCTGCTGAAGGTAATCCCAAGAATTACCAAGAAAGATGTCCCAGTTGTCAATGTATACTTCAAGTCCAAGTTGTGAAAGATGGAGTCCGCCTGGCTCACATACAGTATTTAATGCTTAGCAGGATTCCCCTTGCACTTCCTTCTCCTCTGCCTCTAGTGTACAAAGGAGCCAAGAGGGAAAACATTCAAAATGAGCTCTTTATGACTAAAGATATCATCAG
Source organism: Eonycteris spelaea (assembly GCA_003508835.1). Taxonomy (NCBI): domain Eukaryota; kingdom Metazoa; phylum Chordata; class Mammalia; order Chiroptera; family Pteropodidae; genus Eonycteris; species Eonycteris spelaea. The sequence goes on from PUFA01000284.1 coordinate 165,262, forward strand.
AGAGAAAAATCTCCCTGGGGGAGAGGAGATAAGAATACCCGAATGGGACTCAAAGTCTAACTTTGTTGTTTGTTCCCATAGCTTGTGGAATGAGACCTGGCTAGATATCCTGCAAAAAGTCTCTGATTCATCATTATACCTAACTCTCAAACTGAGAATTGTGCAATATGTTCTTCAATTCTATAGTAGTTACCCAACATTTCAACTTCTCAACTTTATAAAATTCAATATGAGTTAGAATGATCAGAAATTTTAAAAGTATATTTTAAAAGTTTATTAAAGTTAGAAAATAGAGCTATACAATCATTGATTCTTTTCAACTTGACCAGAAGAAAGTTTAACACTACATTTTGATGCTCAATTGCAGTTATACATTTTTTGGTGAAGATTGGTATGTGAGTAAATGGAAATTTTTAAAAAGTGAAAAGAATTAGGATTTATATGACTATTGTTCTGAAGTCACTAAAACTAAGGAACTATTAAATCAGTATTTATATTGAAGTGCATCGGTTAACTTTTGATTCCTCCTCCCTCTAAACAGGTAAATAAATTTCATTCATTTTAATTTTCTGAAGTACTAAGAAAAGTAGTCATTAATCGATGTATTTCCTTTTTCTCGACTTTTTACTTGCTAGTTTAGTTATTTAATAAATTAATAAATTACCAAATTGAAGGCTTAGCTAGACCAATATATCTTGCTCTTTTTCATTTATTTGTCTTATGTCCGTAATTGTTTCCCATGAAAGAGCTTCTAGGTAATATAATAACAATTTTGTTGTTTTACTTTTCCTTTTTCTGTGAAGAATAATTTACATTAAATGTTGTTCAAGACAGTATAGTCAAAAGTAGCAAAAGGATTCTTGGAAACTTCTGTAAAATAATAGAATTAAAATCTCAATGCTTTTTAGCTTAAGATTAAAATTTATTGAAATGTGTTGAAGTTTCCACAAACAATGTATGACTCTCAGAAAACAAAATTTCGATTGGGGTAGAGATGGCGCCACCTGACTGAAGCAAAAGAACCACTATCTGTTATATCATTTTTGTTATAATTGACAAGTATAAGTTCTGCAGCTGCTCTATGTTTAGGTAGATAATCTCTTTATCAGGTGTCAGTAATAATCACTCTGACAACAGGCTTCTGGCTCTACAGTAGATGGCTGGTTCCCTAATTAAGTGCAGGTGTCCTGTGGTGGCTGTGGCTTTTTCTAAACTTAATGTGTTTGTTTTCTGATTTCAGAGCTGAAATAGAGCATGCTTGATTGATGATTACTTGGACAATACTGCTAGTGTTGGTGGACTTAAGTGGATATAATCTGCATTACTAAATAATGCAGATTAGACAAGTAACATTTTTTAAAATTTTCTTATATAACCCTAATGACTGTAGTATTGAGATGTATCCAGTTTACAGACATTTTATAAAGATGTCTATGTCAATGTTTCCCAATTTTTTACCAGATCCAGTAGAAAACTGATTGAAAATAATTGGTGAATACAAATGTATACAAACACTATCTGTAGATTAAATGAATAATAACTTGTGTAGCTTTATCTACATATCTATCTATCATCTATCTATCTACTTTTCAATCTATCCATCTGTCATCTATCATCTCTCTAATCTACCATCATCTATGTATCTATCTGCTTGCCTACCTACATACCTATCTTTATACACATATACATATGAATGTGTGTGTGTGTGTGTTTGGGTGCACATATAGATTATTTTCTGGTTATATTATAGTTTCTTAAACTTCTTAGATCTTCAAGTTGCAATTACTCCCCTATGGAAGAACTACGAAATTTAAAGCAAAAGAGGTCTTTATGTATGAAAAGTTTTACAATTGATGGTCTAGGTCATCAGAGAGTGAGTTTTCCTTATATGGAATATAAACAAAGAAAAATTGGTTTGCAAGCAAATTATACAAGCCTGAGGTGTTGTAGAGTTCTCTTTTCTATCTCCTTATAAAAATTTAACTTGCTAAAGTCAATCTGGAAAGTTTTGTGAGCAAAAAAAAAAATGAGACAAAGAAAAAGAAATAAAAATTTAGGTATGTATTGCTTGACTACCAGATCCATCTAATTAAAAGTTTGTTTCCTAAGCTTATTCAAAGTGCTATTAGCCAAGCAAACATATAGGTCATCAGACTTCCCTAATTTCCTCTTTTCATTGTCTATGTCTGCTCCTTAGTTTCAGATGTGGCTTCTTTTTCAACTCTGTACTTTCCTTGCCCTCTTTCTCCAGCTGCCCCTAATGATTTGAAAGTAAGGGAAGTATTCAAATCTGTATTTGAATTTATTATGTCTATCATATAAAAGAGCTTGTTTTCAATAACAGAGCAATTGTATATAATTGCTTAATTAACTATATGCCTTCACAATCTATTTAAGCATTATTTAACAAATCAGATTGATTTAAGAACATTTACACAGTGATTGCTCTGCAGATTTAGAACCCCTATAATTTGGTTCCAGAGTTTGTGTCTTAAATTCATGTCTCTGCTTAGTTACCTGATATAGTTCATGGACATTGTATTATTTCATAGAAATCCTGTGACAATCAAAAACAATTCTATATCTCTAAGTGTTTCAAAAACCATAGAGTAGTTTAAAATACAAAGATATGACTCAATAAAGTTTTTAATGTTTTTAGTGAGCAATAATTATCTTTTGTAGTGATCAAACTAAATTTTTGTTCCCTGTTCTTTAGGTCTTAGCTATGGGACTCTTCCAACATTCATCAGATTACCCTGTTGCCTGTTTTTATTGTCATACACTTATGTCTTAGTTTTAGATATGGCCTCTTTTTAAAATTTCCCATTGAAGATAACAAACACATAAAACTAAAGGGTTCGACTGATGTTAGGAGTCCTGCTTGGAGTGAATTAGGTCCCTTGATCCATGACCTGCTATCTATTTCATTTCTTTGGTCTCTCTTAATTCCTGCCACATTAGGATAGATGTTCCTATCAGTTCGGATATCTTTGAATTGAAGATTCCTGATAATAATAAAGTTTTTTGCATCATTTAGCATTATTGTTTCAATTAATAGAGGACTGATATCTAAAATGATGACATGTTTCCACAGAAGCACCTTATATATTGGGTATTTCCTACTGTTGTCAGATCCTTAGGAGGGAACCTGGTTCCTCAAAGGGTGTCACATGACCAAGAAATCAATATGTTCTGTGTAAGAGTAGATGGTAATTCGGCTTCATTCATTGGGAATCCTTATACTTACTGTGCTTTATTTTTCAGAGATGCTGATTTTTATTTCAGACTTCTAAATACAGCACTTGGCCTGTAGTTTTGTGCAGAGACCAACTGGTTTTTCAAAATTATGGCATTCAATTCTACATTTGCCATTCTTGAAAAAACAACTATAGGTGTCTTTCATGGCACATTTCACTGTTTAAAGGAAAGAAAAGCACATATATTATTTACTCACTTAATATACGTCTCAGTGTTCCAAACTTGGTATAAAACAATGTTGACATGATAATTATTATAACATTTGCATATACTAAGACTTCTTCCCTGGAATAGAGTTTAAGAAGACATTTATTTTTCAGGCAATAACAGTTTTGCAGTATATTCTACTTCATTGTCAGTTCTTTCTCCAGGTTTTAGCTGGGCCAACTGTGGGTAAAACTTAGTTTTCCATGAGAATTTCTAAATAGGTATCATTAGACCAGAGTAGTTTTGGAATAGATATCATATATCCCTATGGCTACCTACTCACCTAATTTTTTTCCCCTGTATTTCAAAAGAAATTAAACCCTCAAATAATTTTGACTTTAGGATTCAAAAATGGGAAAATTAATTTCTGTTGTTTAAATTACTATTTTGCTTTTATCTTTAGGACTCTCTCTTATGAGAAGAAAGAAGAGAACCCTAGCAGACCCTGGGATAAAAGAGATTCTTTGAACACATACAACAATATGAGGCTATTCAGGGTAAAAAGGGGTCACTGAGAGTACTAGCGATGCCATTCATAGCCATCCTGAGACACAGTGAAGAGGTGAACTTGGTCACTGTGTCAGCATCTCCTCATGTTTCATTTTCTTAGAATCCTCTCCTCTGTAAGTACTCAAGTCTGCATTATCACAACATATACCAATTAATGAACTCTTCCATAGCATGTGTAGAAGAGTTAATGTTTTACCTCTTCAAGAAATGTTTACATTTATAAATTAGATCACTCAGGGAGGAAGACCCCCAAAGTAAAAGCATTAAACATAATGATTAATTATCAGGCACTAGCAGAAAAGGTGTGGAATAGTGCTCTCTCATTCTCCAGGATCTTGCCATAGAGGACCCAATTGTGATGATATTGATAACTCAATATATTGATGCCCTCTGATTTCAGTAAAGTTTGTTAGCATAAAATTGTTACTTTGGGTAACTAACTACACTTTATAGAAAAAAAGTTAAACTCATACTATATTGATTTTATTGCAATATAATTGATTTTATTGTGATTGTTGTTCCACTGTAAATTAACGATGTCTCCTTATTTGTATTATATAGAGAGATGTTATTTATTGCCTTTAATGCTAGGGGGAAAAGACATGATCTCAATGGCTTAAAAATGCATCTTCAAATTATATTGTCCTACATGAGGGGTGTGAAGCATCTATATGACTTAATTGGAATTTACAAGAAACAGAAGATGACAGCTGTCAAGCACCAGTTTGAGAGAAAATAACATTATTTAAGTGGAATTGTAAATTAGCATTTTTCAACTAGTAACAACAAAAATGGCTTCTCTCTAGATAACAGCTATTGCATCATATAAAAATTCATATTTATGCATAAGAAGAAATTGCAAATTTTTCAACTTTTAGGTGAAACCATGCACACATACAAGTCTTGTAGTTTCTGAAAATACTGAAAATGTCATGAAGGTTTCCATTTTTTTTTTTTCAAAAGCAGGTGACACTAGGGACACATGTAAATCATAATAACAACTGGAGATAATATTTTATTATCCAACTGTGGTCATCTTACATACTAGTCTTCTCTATTTTAAGAATAACTCCCATTTGGGGTTAATAAAAATAAAATCTGGTTTTAATTCAATTTGTCCTGAATTTAGAAGGCTGCAATACAATAATCTTCATAATTTTTATCTGAGAAATTTTATTTTATTTATAAAATAATAGAAACCATTTGGATATTTTATTCAAAATACTTAGGCATTTTATTTTTTAAATTTACTCAAAGATAGACTTATTTTTAGTGCACTTGATTTCATCTGTGCTACTAAAGGATGGAATTGGAGTTCAAATAGTAAACTATTGAAGTTCTAGTCCCCTCCTAAATTAGAAGTGGCTAGACTTCTCATTTTGTATGTTTTGTTTTTAAGATAGTGAAATTATTTTCTTGGGTATATGTTTTTACAGTGTTCTTGCATACACAAGAAAAATACTTTTCTTATTTCAAGTAGTCTGAAATGTGTCAAAACAACTCTTCTAATTATCTCCATCAAGACACATTTTTTTTGGCTACTAATCCAACCTAAGAGTAATGAATACACAAGGAGGGTGCACAACCCGAGCACATGCAATCCAACAGGGCAGATATTGCCTTCATTGTCTCCTATAATAGTTGTCAAAGAAGATTGTTGTCAAAGAAGAGTTTCTTCCTCCAAAATGAGGCACTAAGAGGTTATTTTCTAAGATATTTCAATACAACATAAAAGTAATAATATTTATGAAGAACCTCATGTATCCATAGTTTATATTAAACATTTTAGATATTCACTTATTATTAATTCTCATGATCATTCTCTAAGGTATACTTAATTATTATATTTAATTCACAAGTGCAGAAATTAATGTTGAAAGAGTTTAAATAACACGGTATACTTATACAGCCAATTAGTGGCAGAAACCAATCTGAACCCAGGTATCATTAACTGCAATGACCATATTCATTTTATTATCTGGTTAATATTAATTATTATTTAATTAGACATAATGTAATAAAGTTATTAAAATGCTCTTAGATTCTAAATCAATGAAAACAGCAACTTTTTAAAACTGGAATTATTAAAGTAAATTTGCAACATAATATAGCCAAAGCTATCATTTTTGTATATTAGTAGAAAACCCACTGTTATTGTACTACTCACAATGCCCCATTATTTCTCAAGGATCCAGATGAATATACTTTGATATCCTATCTAGCTTACCTTTCTGGACAGCCCACTCAGACTGAGAACAAAGCATTTGATCAAGTCCTTAAACTGTCTCCCACAATGATATGATTCACCAGAAACCCTTACTTTTCAGGAAGATCATAAGTCTCTTCTTGTGATTTACTTCTGGGACCATCACAAACCAGTCTCTTGGTAATTTAGTCACTCCTATACCTCCAGTTAACATCGACCAAGACTCCTCTCTCCAGAAAAATATTTTACCTACTTAATTAATATTTTACCTGGTGGTAATGGGGCCAAAAGGAAAAATAAAACAAAGAAAAGGACAGGAATCTTCATGACCGGAGAGAGTCAGTCAAATCAGCAGCTCTGGAGTCTTTCGGTAAAAAAAAAAAAAAAAAAAAAAAGGTAGAAAGTGTATCTTTTTATATTTTTTTCCCTACAGTAGTATGAATTTAGTCATTATATTTATCAAAAGTGAACATTCCTGCTTAGCAGTGCCTGGGGCAAAAATGCTGGACACTGCTTTTTTTTTTTTCTTTTTTTTAATCTTGAGAATGTAAAGGGTTAATGAAATCCCCAGCAAATTATTATAATTTTTAATAACTAGTTGTCTAAGAAATTTTATAGCATCGGAAATTTTCTATAGGAGGTTTGAGGAATATAAATATGATAATTTAATCTTCCTTTTCTTTTTTTCTGTTTCTTATAAAAGCTATGCAAAGTAAATAAGCTTCTGAACTTTAAAAGTAGCAGAAATTCTTGTCTCTTAATTTATTTCTTTTGTCACTAGACTCCTTTTCCCCCTGTGATCTATAGTCAATATTAAAACTCTCTCTACTCTTACTGAAATAATTTCTTTTCTCTCATATGCAATGTAGATCTTAGAGAAACAATAGCTATAAGAGAATTCCACAATAAATATACACACTCACACACTATACAAATAATAATGCATGTAATGTATTTGCTAGTGCCACATGATGACACCTTCAATAAATAGTAAGTAATTTTAATAAGAGAATGAATTATTTTGGTGTCTGTAAGGAGCTATTTTAGTTATGGTTATAAAAAAGAATGTTTAGCAAAAGATCCAAGTTAAATTTTGCTTTGTTTTACTTTGGGTGTTCCTTTTATCAGATTATCGGAAATGGTGGTTACTAAGGTCCATTAAAGAGAATAATAAAATGCCCATTTAAAGGTATCAGATTTCTCTATTATTAGTGAACAAGAAAATTTTTCTATGAAAGATAAAAAATTTAATAAACCTCATTATGCTTAATTGCTGAACCAAAAACATGGAAACTACAAGATGATTCGGTGCCTATTATATATTAAACTGTTAATTCCCTTAAATCAATCTCTGTCTGCAATTAATTTACAAATATTTGGGTTCTCAGAGCTATCCCTGCTCTTAGGTCAGGTTCAAAGCCTTGGTAATTATTCAGAATGAAGGTGGATAGTTCCAGATTCAATGTGACTCAGTTCAAAGAGTACTATTAAAGCTTTGGTGCTCATCCAAGCCTAATGTTTTTAGGACATATTCCTCATTCTCAGCACACTAGTTATTGCAAAGGCTGCCTACACTGCTCCAGGGATTACAGAAACAGGTTAAAGGGGAAACTAGCACGAAAATAACAAAAGTTGTGTCTTTTTCAATACCTCCTCCTGTGGTAGGCTTCTTTCATGAACTGTGCAGCCTCTTATGTATCTGGGAAGAGTACTTGTCTAGGAGTTATGGTACCTGATATCTTTTCCATATGCTACTGACTTGTGAAGAAACATTTTGATCAATTTACCTATCTGGGCTTTATGTCCCTTTATCACTCAATAATAAGAGCTAACGTTTGTTTTGATCATTTACTATGTTGGCACTGCTTTGAACACTTTATGCACATTAACTGATTTAATTCTTATAACGTCCTATAAAGTAGGAACAATTATTTTTTTAATTAATTATTTAATCAATTTTATTTATGGTGACATTGGTTAACGAAATCCAATGTTTCAGCTGTACACTTTAAAGGTAAGGCATATATATATGCCTTCACCTCTTATAGTTAGATTTCTTTCACCTCTTATAGTTAGATTTCTTTCTGTCGCCACATATTTGACCCCCTTTACTGTGTCTTCCTCTCCCTTCTCCCCACCCTCTGGTAACCACTAGTCTATTGTCCATGTCCATGGGTAGGTACAATTATTATTTCCAACTTATATATGTTTCCACATATATATTGAAAATATATTTTGGAAATAATAATTGTATCTACCTTACAAGATGTTGTAAGAATTAAATGAGTTAATGTACATAAAGTGTTCAAAGCAGTGCCAACGTAATAATTGATCAACAAACGTTAGCTCTTATTATTCAGTGATAAGGAATGTAAAGCCAAGATAGATGAATTGATCAAAATGTTCCTTCACAAATCAGGGTGATGGATACCAGAGGCCCATCTCTTGACCACTTTATACACTATATAATGAATGGTCTGATTAAATTATCTTGAAATTTCCCTAGTAAAAACACTTTAACTCTGATTTCTTTCATTGCTTCTGGTATAAGGCATAGATAAAAATATTTGTAAATGTAAAATACTAGATAGTTATATGCGATATTATTACTATAAAATAGTTTAGATAGTTAATCCTGTTAATAAGATTTTCAAAAATAATTTCATAATTTCTGTAATAAATTTGTTGAGCTCACTGAATATTTTAAATAATAATATCACATCACTTAAGCTGATATTCATAAGGTAAAACATTGCAATCATGTAATCATTTAATTGCCAAGTCCATCAAATGTGCTAAACAAAAGTACAATAACAAAATTTTTTTAAGAACCCAAAGAAGTAAAACTCTCTCTGTGTGATATCAGAGTTGTAGCATTGATTTCTGATACTAGAACAGAGAGAATCGAGGGCATCTAATAAAGATTAACCTCAAAAACAACAGAAAAAGGATGTATCTTATCAAATGTCATAATATACTACAAAGTTATAGCAATAAAAATAGGATAGTATTTCTTAAAAATATAGGTAAATTGATCAACAGGCCCACATGTATGTATACTCATTAGTTTAGTTTTTAATAAATATAGCATCTCAAATTGACTTAGAAAATATGACATATTCACAAATGATATTGGGATTTGCAACCTATTAGGAAAAAGTGTATAAAACCCTTCGTTTCCTAATATATACTAATTCCAGATAAATTAAATTATATACTTTAAAGTAAAAATAATCAAATGTAATGTAAAATATATGTGTGTCTCTGTGTGTATATGTATGAACATACATATATGTGTAGGTAGAATATATCAAAAATACATAAAAACATTTTATAATCTTATCACAGGGAGGCCCTTTCCAAGCAAGGAAAAAGCCTTAAAAGCCCCACAAAGGATTATATGATTTAACTATATATAAATTTACAGTTCTTTATAAATGAAAGCAAAGTTTGAATAAAATATTTGCAATATATAATAGCCACACATGGATATAAGTATATACATAAAAAACAACTACAAAATTATTTTAAAAATACAAAGTCTTAAAGAAATTTGAGTGATAGTAATGAAAAAGAGTCACTAGAGAAGAAATACATAAGTCTAATAAACTTATTCAAAATATTTAACTCACTGGGAATTAGGAAAATATAAATGAATATAATTATGAGTTCTTTCATAATCACATTACATTTTTTTGTTGTTGTTGTTCTTTAAAGAGCAATTATGAGTTGTGAGCCCATTGAGGAACAATAGGTAGGTCAGCCTGGCTGTCTACAAATTACAAATTCACATATACTTTCACCTGGGAATTCTGAAACTTCACATGCTTCTGTAGAGAGTGTGCAGAAAATCGTATATGAAATTGTATGTACAGATGTCCAACACAACATAAAGAAAAACTGGAAGAATTGAAATAAGCATAATTGGGGAGTGATTAAACTAACAATTTATAATGGTTCATGCCTTAATGAGCTATGTAGTCACTGAAAAAAAAATTGAACATGTGTAGAGAGAGAGAGAGAGAATCATTTGTAATATCTTGAGAAGTTTGTGAATTTGGACATATCAAAGAAAACTGAGGTCATACATAAATTTCTATGTCCCAATATGTGTACCACATACCCCAGGGAATATTTAGACTCCCTCTTGGCCACTTCTGTGTTTCTAGTCTTTCTACCTACATGTTTACTTTCTAAAAGTGACATTAAAAATAGAGAGATATAGAAAATAGAGTAAATAGAAAAAAACAGATTTTTAAAAAGGCGTTCCTTGCTTTTCTTGCTTTCAGATCTTAGATAGTCCCCTGAAAGTAGTGATTTTACAGAATGTAAAGAGAGAATAAGAAAAATGCTAATTAGGAGTTGAAATACCTAGATATGGCGAAGATAAGTATAAATATAGCAGATGACAAGTTTCTTTTGCCATATTACATTACACTAGAATTTAGAATTATATTGATATTCTGTCAAGAAAAGACCTGGCTCTGGACTCCCTCACCGCATTTGTACTTTGGAGTACCTTCCTAGAATATTTCGGAATCCCTTGGATCATTCAAGGCTGGAAAAACAATCTGAGTAAGGTTCCCCACATCCTGAATGCCCCTGAGTAGGCACTAGTGCTGTTTCTTCTCTTGGGGCAGGTTCTTGACTCGCCGTCTTCCAGCATAATGCCTGGTGCTGACCAGATGTCTTAGGGAGCTCTGGTTTTCATGCCTAAAAGTCACTCATGGGACCCCACAGTGAGGCCCTAGTTAAGTATGAGGCCTGAATTGATACTGCTGGTTGGTACAATACTTATTTTGCAGTGTAAGGAGCAACTGGGCAGTTAGAATGGTGTTAACACCCTAATATTGCACAATTCTCATTCAGATGGTACATTAAAGAAATTCAGAGCTTAGAGCTATCCTTAGATTCGATCTGCATATTTGGGCGTATGGAGTGAAGGCTTCTTTCTCTTCTGTTTTCATAGCAATGCCAGCTCCAGTCTATAGCATCCAAGAGCAGCAAGAATGGTGGTAGATTTTCTTGGTGCTCCACTACTGCACCCTTCTTCTCTATCCGGTTAATTAAGGTGATCGTTCTACTTCCTACCTCCCTCCTCAGGAGTACCAGTTATCAGGGGGTCTTAAGAACAAGTAATCTTATCTTCTGAGAATTTTCTAGATTTATGTTCCTCATTTTGTAATGCTATTGGGCCCTTTGATCAGTAAATGTTTTTTCTTACTTCTAAAGAATGTGATGACATCGAACTCCCCCTGGTTTAGTCATAAGCTCTACTGAAGGAGAGATAACATCCCTTGCTCAGTTTTTGTTCCAACAACAGACTTTTCTTTAATCTTTTAATGCAGGGGTCCCTAACCCTAGGCAGCAGACCAGTACTGGTGCGTGGGCGGTTAGGAACCATCCTCACAGAAGAAGGTAAGTGGCAGAATAACGCGCAAAGCTTCATCTGTATTTGCAGCCATTCCCCAGAGCTAGCATCACCACCTCAGCTGCATCTCAGATCATCAGGCATTAGATTGTCATAGGAGCACCGGTTGGGGACTGCTGTTTTAATGTGATAGTGATGTATGGAAGGCAGAGGAATAGTCATATTAAAACAGTTTACATTCTAGAAATGTGGTGATTGAGGCCTAAAACTTTCAAGAAATGGTTAGACAATGTGCTGTACAAACTACAGGCTATAAAATTTTGAACAATAAATTTAACATGACCAGAAAACCAATTATTATTCACATTTCCTTCATATTCTGGGTAAAACTTGAACTCGTAACCACCAAAAGCTCACAATAATATTTGGGATAATCATTGGAAAACGGAATTCAATGACAGCAAAATGGGTGATTCGGCATCATGAAATATTTATTTTAATACAAATAGTTTCTGAAGAGTCATGACATTGTGCATTCCTGCCTTTTGTATATGTGCGGGAGCCACAAAATTCATGAGGAACAGGTAATTGACAATAATGGATATGAAGAGATGTCACCTGAACACTATGAATAGTCTTCACAAGCACCGATTAGATAATAAACAAATCTATTACATTCTCTACTAATTATTATCAATCTTCATTGACACATAACTATACTCCATAGGGACATATGGATTTTGTATTATGTTTTCAAATAAAATAATTATGTAAGCAGGCACTATGTAAGAAATATTTCCTGGGATCCTGCACACCCAATTAGCAGCTCTGCTAGAACATTGTTTTTGTACTTGAGATACTCCTCCTCAAATTAGATTGAGAATTATCATATAGGAAAAAATTATTTCCAAGAACCAACATCAAATTTATGCATTATTACATGTAAACTTCTAGCCTCCTGAACTGAGTTAGAGATAACTACTCTCTGTTTTCTTTACATTTTTAATGATTTTGTGCAATACTAGAAATTTTTATTTCTTATACATTTTGTAAAACTCACCAGTAAAACTATTTAGTCATTGGGTTTCTTTTTGAGAAGAATTTTAACTAAGATTCTATTTAATAGTTATAGTATTATTCTTTTTAAATTTTTTTTTATTTCTTCTCTCAGGTTTGTTGTATTTGTAAATATGTATATTAATTGCATAAATTTTCAAATTTATTGACGTGTTTATTTATATTCTTTTCAATATTTGTAGAAACAGTATTAAAATTACTTTTATGTTTTTATAATAGACTATAATTTTTGTCTTCTAATCTTTTTTCATGTCTTACTGGAAGTAATGGAGGTTTGGTGACACCATGATAAAAAGGGGTGGAAGTATAGAACTAGACATCTAGATTTCTAGGCTTAATAATAGCATAAGTATATTTGCCAAGATTGCTTCCATACTACCCCAATTTCATATTTTTTCCCAGTTTTTTGAGATATATTTGAAAAATAACATTGCGTAAGTTTAAGATAAAGAACATGATGATTTGATTCATATATAATGATTTTATCAGTATTATTAGTTAATATCTCCATCACTTCAGATAATTATTTTTTTCGGTGAGAATGTTTAAGATCTATCTTTCTTAAATATTTAAGATTCGTATTTCTTAAATATTGCAGCTTTCAAGTATATAACACAGTACTGTTAACTATAGTCAACACACTGTACATTGGGTACCCAGAACTTGTTCATATTATAATAAAAGTTTGCACCTTTGACCAACATCTCCCAATTTACCTCACCCTCTAGCCTTGACACCTTTCGTTCTACTCTCAGTTTCTATTAGTTCAGCTTTGTTGGATTCCATACATATGACATCGTACAGTATTTGTCTTTCTCTGTCTGAAAGCATAATGCCTTCAAGTTCATCCATTGCAAATGGCAGAATTTCCTTTCTTCTTGTGGCTGTGTAATATCCCATTATATATATAATATCCCCATATATATAATATATATATATATATATAATATGTATTATATATGTATAATATTCCATTGTATGGTTTTCTATTTCCCTTAAGGGAACACCTAGCTCTTTTCTTGTGGGTTCCCAAAGACCTCCTAGTCCAGTCTTCAAGTCACCTCCTGTTGCTTATCTTACTCTAGCTTTGCTGTAATGTTTCAGTTCTCATGCACTCCCTCATCTCTGAGCATTGCATGTGCCTTTCCCCTCTTCCAGAGTAACTGTAAACTTAAGATAAGTACTTCTCATCTTTCAGGAATCTTTCCCTCTCAGAGACCCTCTTTGTTTCCATCCTATCCCCTGCTCAGATAGGGACTCAATCATGCAGCAACTTGTTTCCCAAGTTTCCCAAATCTTAGCCCTCATGCTCCTATTACATGTACATGCTTGATGCCTTCACTACCTGCTAGGCAACAAGACCTGCACTGGATTTTCAGCTCTCAGCACAGGGCCTGACACAAATGTGCACATGTACACACACACACACACACACACACGAGAGAGAGAAAAGAAAATATATATATATACATCATACACACACACACACACACACACACACACACATATATATCACATTTTTTTAATCAATTTTCTTCAGATAGACATGTAGTTGTTTCCATATCATGATTATGGTGAATAACGCTGCTATGACATGAGAGTTCAGCTATCTCTTTGAGAACCTATTTTCATTTCCTGTGAATGATACCCAGAAGTGGGATTGTTGGGTCGCATAGTACTTAAATTTTTAATATTTTGAAGAACTACCATACTTTTCCATAACAGTTGCATTTATTTATATTCTCATAATAGTGCACAGGGGTTCTTTTTCTCCCCTATTTGCTAGCAATTATCTCTTGTTGTTTCGATAATAGTTATTTCAATGGGTGTGAGGTGATATCTCATTGTGGTTTTGATTTGCAATTCCCTGATGATTAGTGATGCATAGTAACTTTTCATGTACTTGTGACCATTTGTATGTCTATTTGGGAAAACATCTAGTCAATGCTTCTGCACATTTTTAGATGAGCTGTTTTTTGCTACTGAGTTGAATAAATTCCTTATATATTTTAGATATTAAGTTTTATTATATGGATGGTTTGTAAATATTTTCTCTCATTCCATAGTTTGTCTTTTCATTTTGTTGATTGTTTCTTTCGTTGTGCAGAAGTTTTGATTTGATATAGTCCATTTATTTCTTTTGCATTTGTTGCTTATGTTTTTGCCATAATATACAAATAAAAGGTTGCCAAGACCTGTAAAAAGTTTTCCCCCATGTTTTTTTCTAGAAGTTTTATAGTTTTAAGTCTTAGAGGTTTAAGTCTTTTTTAAAAAATAAATATCTATTTTGTTTGAGCCATTATACAATTTTGAATCTATCTTGTAATAGCTAGCATTGCCCTAACTAATACAATGTAAAAGCCCATCCCTCCATATTCCAACTAGGGATTTGACTCCCCCACCCCCATTCTTCTATTTTATGTATTTTATTCATCTCTATTGAAATATAATACATAATTAGTTGCTTGCATTTACATTGTACAATTCCAATGAGGTTTTTTTCTATTGTAGTTGGCACACAATAATATACCATTTTCAGTTGTACAGCATAGTGATCAGAGATCTACACAACTCACAAAGTGATCACCCCGCTAAATCTAGTACTCTTCTTCACCCTTACTTATTTATTACAGTAATATTAAACATCTTTCCCACGCTACACTCTACTCTCCATATCTATTCTGCAACTATCATTTGGACTTCTTAATCCCTTTGCCTTTCTTGTGTCCCCCCAAACCCTTCCCATCTAGTATCTCTCTAAATATTATCTGTATCTACAAGTTTATTTCTGTTGTTGTTGTTGTTGCTACTTTTGTTATTGTTGTTGATTATGTTCTTCAGATTCCACATGTATGTGACATCATGTGATATTTGTCTTTCTCAACCAGACCCATTTCATTCAGTGCAAAACTCTCTAGGTCCATCATGGCAATATCTTTTTCCACCCCTTTCCTTTTACTCTGTGTGTCTTTTAATCTGAAGTGAGTCCCTTGTAGGCAGCATATGTAGAAGTCTTGTTTTCTTATCCATTTAGCCACTCTATCCTTTGGTTGGAGCACTTAATTCTTTTCCATTTGAGGGATTTGTTGATAAGAATGTAGTTATTACCATTCTTTATTCCTGTTTTTGATACATACTTTTCTTCTTAAAGAAGTCCCTCCAACATTCCTGTAATACTGCTTTGGTGATAAATTCCGTAAGCTTAATTTCACCTGGGAAGCTCTTTATCTGTCCTTCGACGCTAAAGGATAGCTTTGCTGGATAAAGAATTCTTGGTTGTAGATCCTGGGTCTTCATCACATCGAATATTTTGTGTCAAGCCCTTCTGTCCTGCATAGTTTATTTAGAGTAATCAGCTGCCAGTCTTACGAGTGCTCCGTTGTAGGTAACTAACTACTTTTGCTGCTTTTAAGATTCTCTCTTTGTATTTAAACTTTGGCATTTTCATTATGATATATCTTGGGGTGGGTCTCTTTGGTTCCTGGTTTTGGAAACTATCTGAGCTTCCTGGGATTGTATGTCTATTTCCTTCACAGGTTAGAGGGTTTTTCTATCATTATTTCTTCAAATATATATTCAACTTCTTGTTATCCTCTTCAAGTAACCCTATGAGATGGATATTTTTACCTTTAATAGTGTCCCATCCCATAAACTCCTTAAATTATTATTATATTATTGGCTTCTTTTTTCTTACCATTCTATTTGAGTGTCCTTGGCTTTCTTGTCTTCTAAATAGGTCAGTTGATCCTTTCTTTATTCACTTTGTTTAGTCCATTTAATAGACTTCTCATCTCAGATACCAGTGTTCTTCATTTATGACTGGTTTCCCTTTTATAATTTCTATTTCCATTTTTATGTTTTTTATCTCTTTGTTGAAGTTTTCATTGAATTCATCTGCACGTCCCATAAATTAATTGAGCATCTTCATAACCAGTGTTTTGAACTCTGCATCTGTTAGATTGCTTGACTCCATGATTTCTGGATCTCTGTTGTGTTCTCTCACATGGTTTCTGTTTCTTTGTCTTCCCATTTTAGCTGTCTTTCCATGTCTGTTTCTACGTACTAATCAAGGCTCTTAAGTTTCCCTTTCATATTAGTGTGGATTTGTGTGGTAGGTGTCGAGTGGCTCAGTCCTGAGAGGGGTTCAGCTGCGGCCAATTTAGTCCAAGCCTCTGCCCCTCCAGGGCCACCTGTTAAGAGTCAGCAAGCCACAGATGTTGCACTTATAGTTGCCTCCAAAGGCCACACCAGAAACTAGGTCAGCTGTCGCCTGTGTGATTCTAGTTGCTGCTCAGCAAGGGGCACCTGGTTAAGCGAGCACACACCTGGATGTGGCTTGAATGGGACCCCGAGTTAGGGAGGTGGAGTTTCAGAGAACCCTCTGCGCTGAGTAACCTCTGTTATCTAGTTTAATGACGTTTCTGCTATGGCAGCACTGCTTCGCACACTGGGAGTGGGGAGGGTGCACAGAGGAACAATGGATACTGCTGGCACTTCTGTACAGAATGAATCTCATCTTGGCCCTCACTCTGACAACTCAGTGCTCCCCTGTAAGTCCTGTGCCCTTCACGCAGCTGAACTGGCACCAGTGCTCAGAGAGAGTAGGTCCACCCCGGCGGAAGTCCACTTGCGGACACAGCCCTTTAAGAGATGTTTGCAGCTGCCACAGCCTCCATCCCATTCAGTTGCTTCGACCAGGCAGCCTCACATCCTCACGGAGACCTACCTCCTGCCACGGCAAGGTGATTTCTTAGATTTCTTCCTATGTTGTATGGCTTGTTCATCAGATCCCACGCAATTTTCCTTGCGGTTGCTCCTTGTTTCTGACACAACTTTGATTTGGTTGTCAGTACAATACTGCTTTTTGCTGCATTCCATAAGTTTTGGTATAATCTTCTGTAGTGAAATTATTTAATTCCCTTCTCTTATATTTTGTGTATCTATTGTAGGTTTTTGCTTTGTGATTACTACTAGAGTTATAGTAAACATCTATGAGTCTATTTTTATGCTGATAACCTTGATCGCACACAAAAACTTTATTCTTTTACTCTTTCCTGCTTTTATCTTTGTGATGTCATAATTTGCCTCTTTATTAGTGAATTTGTGTATTATTGTAGCTATAGTTATTGTTTTTGTTCTTTAATCTTTATACTAGAAGTAAATTATTTATGAACCACCATATTACAGTATTAGAGTATTTTGAATTGACTAAATAATATCTTTACCAGGTGTTTCATATTTTCATATGTTTTCATGTTACTGATTTGTGTCCTTTCACTTCTATTTGAATAATTCTTTTTCAGTATTTATTGTAAGGCAAGTCTAGTAGTGATAATCTCCTTCACATTGTTTGCGTATGGGGGCTGTTCTTTTTCTTTCCTTTACTTCAAAAGGACAACTTTGCTGGATAAAGTATTCTTCGTTAGCAATTCATTTTTCATTTGGGACTTCAAATGTGTCAACCTACTCTGTCCTGGTCTTTTTCTATTGAGAAATCTGCTAATAGCCTTAGGGGGATTCCCTTGTAAGTTACAAGCTTCTTTTTTCTTGCTGATTTTAGGATTCCTTTTTTGTCTTTGATTTTTGACAGTTTTATTATAATGTGTGTGTGTGTGTGTGTGTGTGTTTGAGATGTCTTCAAGTTGACTTTGTTTGAGGACCTATGAGCTTCATAAATTCGGACGTGCAAATTGCTTGACAGATTTAAGAGGTTCTCATCCATTGTTTCTTTAAATAAGCTCTCTGTTCCCTTCTACCTCTCTTCTCTTTAAAGAACTTCAATAATATACAGATTGTTTCCTTTAATAGTATTGTGTAGTTCACACAGGCTTTCTTCACTCATTTTCATTTTTTTTTTTCTGGAGAATTTGAAAGTCCTATCTTCTACTTTATAGATTCTTCTTCTATTTGATCCATTCTGTTATTGATGCTCTCTATTGAATTTTTATTTGATTCATTGTATTCTTCAGCTGCATATTTGTTTGGTTCTTTTTATAATTTCTATTTAATTTCTTATTTTGTTCATGTATTACATTCTGATTTTGTCTAATTGTCTTTCTATTTTTCCCCCTTATTGAGCCTTTTAAAAACAGCAATCTTAAATTCTTTATCAAGTAAACCACAGATCTTTTTATCTTTGGAGTCAGTTACTGGGAAATTATTATGTTCCTTCAGTGGTGTCATATTCTTTTTTTCCTTATAAGTTCTCACTTTTATGGCCTCACAATGAAACATAATAGTCTATTTTCACCTCTTCCCATTTATCGATAATTTTAAAAAGCTCAATAACTCAACAAAGGATTTTATTATCATTTTGAAGTTATGAAAATGGGCTGTACAGTAATGACACCTAATTTTCCTAATCTCTCTTTCAAATATGCATCTGTTCATAAGTATTGTAATTTTGTGTCAGCTTGGCTTGATTTTCCTTGGGAGAGTCCTTCTTTTTTAAGTCTATCTTCTTATTTCTCTAAAAAGATGAAGATGCAATGAAAGTAAAACACAGAAAAATGGCTTAAGATTTTTGTTTCTTTTCCAAAGTCTGCCACAGCCATATTTTATTGTTTTGTCACTCTCTGTTCCTCAGTTTCTTTAATGTAAGATAAAGAATTTGGATCTCAGTGATGCTTTATCAGGCTTGTAGCAAAGAATTTAAGATACCTCTAAGAGAGATCTGGCCTTTGGCATCTCTGAGGTAGTCTCTAAGCCTGAGCATATCATACCTGATAGGAGTCTTTTTCACCTTGGCATCTTGAGCCATACCAGAAAGTCTAACAGTGTGATTTAAGGTAGGAGCTTTAGTTATGCAGTATCAACTCAAACTCAGAGGGTCTGGATACTGAAATCATTAGAGAGACCTCCTCAGCTATTTATATCAATATAATTTCATTTCTGCTCTGAATCCAGTGATTCAACAATCAGTGATTGATCTAGATTTGACAATGAACAAACCCTTTCTCAATCTGTAGTACTCTCTGTAATCATATTACATTTTCTGGTTTGTTCAGTCTTCTACTCTTTTAGCAGATTATTTCATCTCTCTTCACTTCTGAAACCCCCAGAAAATTTTGGTAATCAGTAGAGAATTTTATCAACTTCCATAATTAACTCAGTTCTATTCTATGTTCTGGTCAACTCTGAGCTGTGAACCCAGCAAAAGATGACATCTTTGTTTTTACATTAGACTTAAATTTTGCCTACTGAATGATCAATTTTCTCTTCTCCACTAGTTCTCTTTTACTGTTTAAAATGTGTTTAAATTTTCCAATTATAAATATTGGAAGAAATTTCTCTTGATCTCATTTTGACCTCTAGCAACCACATCTTTTTCCCCCCTCCATTTATTGCCAAGCTCTTCAAAGTAATTTCTTATATATTTTCTCTTAAATTTCCATCCTCTTATTCTCTCGTGAACCAGGTTTTTGCCTTTCGACTCATTTGTAATTGCTTTAGTAATGGTCTTCAAACACTTTCACAGGTTAATTCATTGGTTATTTCTTGGTCTTTATTTTACTTGGCTTATTAGCGACAGTTGATGCGTGCTTTTAAGTGGGGTTTTAGGATACCATGTTACTTAGTTGTGTCTTAACTTTCTAGTCACTTCTTATTAGTCTATTATATTAGTTTCTAATTATCATTAATCTTCAAATATTTCTTTCCCTTCAGTTATAGGGGTTAATCCTAGAAATTTTATCTGTACTTATTTCCATGAAGATCTCATTCAATCCAATGTTGTTAAAATGCCATCTAGAAGTTAACAATTCCAAATTTTTAATCTCCAGCTAGAAGCTTTTTTTCTTGAATTTTAGACAAATAGTCAATAGTCTATTTGACATTTCCAATTAAATATCTAACTTAGGTTTATCCAGACTGAGTTCCTGACATGTACACTATTGCTAAACTTATACTTCCAAAAGTTTTCACTACTCATTTAATGGCAACTCTATTTTTACAATTAACAACAACACAAACAACCAAGTGAATAAATATGTAAGTCACATCTTCACTTTTTGTCACCAGCAATGTTTTTGGCTCTACCTTCAAAATTAATTGAGAATTTAGTTATTTTTCATCATACCTACTCTCACTATTATAGAGAGGAAAGTCCTCTAGAGTATCAGAATGACAGAAATTTAGAGAAAAAAGGAGATGGGAATTGTGTTGCTATGAACTGCATATAAGCATCACCTTAAACAATTGGGAGATATATAGATCAAGATTTAAATTCCCATTTGGGGACTGAAATAATATAGATCATAGCTTTTTTGTATTTAATGAATATGTTGTCATTACTATTTATAAATAATAAAACTTACAGCTAGTTTAGTTACTTGCCCAAGATTGAGGGTCAATAGTAATTCTGTAGTATTAAAACTAAGGACACCTACTTTCAGAAATTTCTGTTTTCAGCTCAGCACTGAAATGAATTCAAAACCATAAAATTTCAAATAAAATGTTTTCTGCTTAAGACAGATAATGAGTAGGATAAATGTTTCATTATTTTCTGACACTTATTAATATCTACAATACTTTAAAGCCTGTTATGGGTTTGAGAGATAATGGAAAAGGAATATAATACTTCATAAACCCTTATAGTTTACTAGGACTCTAGCTGTGGAAAAGCTCTATAAAAGCCATAGCACAGTGGAATATAATATAATGAGCAAGTACATGATGCTGCCAATATCTCAGTGAGAACTCTAGGACTGGGTATTTTGTACACTGTTCTTTGTCTCTTATTAAACAACTAAATTGGGATATTGAGAAATGAAGATTCTGGACATAGGTCTATCCCTGACAGTAGACATAGGAAAAAATTGGGTGTATCTTTCTTCATTTCATAGTACTGGTCAACTGTTTTTACTGTAAGTCCTGTCTGGTCAGTTTCAGGTGTTCAAAAGAGTAGACTTCCTCAGCCCTGTCAGTCATTGCTAATTATCACTTCATTTACCCACTATCAGACTGGAAAATCCCTCCCAGTTACAGCTGCTATAATTAAATTGTACTTCTTCCTTCCCAGTGAATGCTGTTGGCACTGTGGGGATCGTCTATTCTCATATTCATCAAAAGGTTGCTTTTCTTCATCTAATTTCTCCTACACAGATACAGATTCCACAATGGCCTTTAAGCTCTTGGTGTCCCTCCCTTCTGCCCATCTATGTGGTTAAGGTATGTGGGGCTATCTTGTCACCTAGTTTGTTGTAAATTTTTTTTTGAGTTTGGGTTTTTACTATTTAGCTGCTCTATTTTAACTCACTATATTGCTGCTACTATGTTACAGTTGCCACCTCCAAAATACCCTTTCCTTAAAGTTTTACTGTCAATCTTGAATGATTTTGTCTTATGTCTTATTGACTTCAACTTTTCAACTTGTTCTCATCCTTGGAGCTCTTGATATATTTCTTTCTTTCCTTCTCAATTTTTTGAATTTGATCCTCATGCCTGAATCTTGATCCTGCAGAAGTACAGACCTCGGCTATCCTTATTGCTTGTGGATTCTACATGAATTAAACATTTTTTTTTTGATGTACACATCATTTTAATACCTGGTGGCTAAATGATGCCTTTAAGGTAGAAATTCTCACTAGCTTTAACAGATTTCCAATTAAAAAAAAAGTCAGTGATCTTGGATTGGTAGTTAAGTTAATTTTAAAGAACATGATAATTAACAAATATGTAGAATATTGCTAAGAACCTTGTAGAATACTGATAATGGGTTGATTTACCTTTCACTTTTAGCTGAAAAACAAAGTCTAGTCTCCATATTCCTTCCCCAGCTTCAGCATTACAGAGACTCATTGTGCTGTTTAGTCCTTAGATTGAGACTGAAATAAAAGGTCTTCATGCATTTTCTTACCCATCCAGGTACTAAGAAAATGCTGAGCTAATGTTTTTATGAATCTAAATTCTTTAGCCAAAGTTCAAATTGTTTTCAACTCAGTTTAATAGTATTAGCATTAGTATTAGCTAGTATTACATTAATATGCATTTTTGCATGAGCAGAAACTTGAGAGAAGAGAGGAAACACCAACAAGTATCTCCCATGCTCTGCTGTAGCTCATGCATTCATTTCATACTTAGGTGTCCTGTCTTTTAACATCGATAACATAATTATGACATTTAGACAATTGATAAGCCTATGGGTACTAATTTCCATGAATAAATTTTCTCATGAGTCATGATTAAGCTGGAAAATGTTCAATTGTGTAAGCATGGGTGAACCATGACACACCAAAAGTGGTTCTAATTGTAGCAAACATGGTATCCATATGATAGTAAATTTAGCACCAGATATGCCTCGACAAAAACATTTAACTTAGAATAAGAAAGGTGAAACTTCATTCCGTTGAATACATAATTAGCACCTACAAAGGAAGATATCGACATTGGCTTATATGTTTGTTTATTTATTACAGAAGTTCTACTTATATTTCTATCTCTGCATTGGTGCACACATGACTTCTTTGGTCAGAGGTACATCTTCCTTTCCGAGATTAATCCTCTTCATAAGACCTCTCAAAGCAGCAAATCTTATTTGGTGAGAAAACATATATCAATTTGCTTTTCCTCTTTAAGACAGTGTCTCCTACAGCGACCAAAAACGTTTCGCGCACATATCAGGATCCACCAAGGTACATGTGGCTATAGTAAAAGAAGAGTAACTGAAATTACTGATCTCTTATTTAAGAACATATAATTTCTGATTACCAAAAGTACTATATACATTGTAACAAATTTGAAAAATATCAAAGAAATAAGAAGACATTTAAAAATATATACATAAAATTAAAATTTGTTTTTGATTAATACTTGATTGAAGGTTATTTATTACTCTTCTCAACAAAATTGAACATTTTTTTAAAGCTACAAAATAGTCCCTTGATATTATAAGTGGCAATCTATTCAATCTTTTAGCTAGGTCATATTTGAAATTTTAACATTTTAGAATTGTGATAAATAAGTTTATAATCGATATTTTAATAATTATATAATATATATTTAGGTAGTTGTGAAAGAGATAGATTCTAGGGTTTTTAACTACTGTCACCAACAATGTATATAAATTTTGCCCCCAAATAAAATGGTATTCATTCAATTTTAATTTTATGCCTTTGATTATTTGTATTAAAGTTTTTCATTTTTTTTCTATTTAATTGTTTCTATATTTTACTTTTTATGTTATTGGTATAATGTTATTGTTAAAGTTTTTAAATTTTTCTTTTTTAAAATTTAATTTTTAAAGGCAGTTTAAGTTTACAACAAAATTGAGAAAATGGTACAGAGATTCTCCAAATATCTTCTTCCTCCACGCATACATGTTCCCCATTATTAACATCATTCACCAGAATGTTACATTTCTACCAAAGATAAGCCCACACTGACACATCATAATTCCATAAATTCTATAGTTTACATTAAGGTTCACTCTTGATATTGTACATTTTATGGGTTTGAGCAAATATATAATGACATACATATCATGCAGAGTTTTTTTATTGCCTTAAAATTTGCACTCTACCTATTCATCTCTCCCACCAAATCATCTGGCAACCATTGCCTTTTTTTATTATCTTCATAGTTTGGCTTTTTTAAAGGATATCATATAGTTGGAATCATATAGTACATAGCTTTTACAGATCGATTTGTTTTCACTTAGTAATGTGCACTTAAGATTTCCATATGTCCTAATCGCTTCATTGCTCATTTCTTTTTAGCACTGAATATTATTCCATTGTTTATACCATAGTTTATCCATTTACCTACTGAAGTACATCTCAATGTTTCCAAGTTTTGGAAAATTATGAATACAGCTTCTATAAACATCCATTGTAGGTTTTATGTGAACATAAATATTTCAGCTCTTTTGGGTAAATACTAAGGAGCACAATTTGCTAAAACGTATAATTAATGGTATGCTTAGTTTTGTGGAAAAAGTGCTTAAACTGTATTCCAAATTGCTGTACCAATTTGCAAATGTATATAAGTTCCTGTTGCTTTATGTCCTTACCAGGAATTTGGTGTTGTCAGTATTCTGTATTTTGGCCATTCTAATAAGTGTGAAGGGGTATCTGACTATTGTTTTAATTTGCATTTCTCTGATAACATATGATGTGGAGCATCCTTTCATATGCTTACTTGCTATCTGCATATCTTGTTTGTGAGGCATCTGTTAAGGTCTTTGGTTCATTTTTAATTGGGTTTTTTATTTTATTATTATTCCATTTTAAGAGTTTTTGTATATTTGGTAAGATAATGATCTTTTATGATATGTGTCTGTTGCAACTATTTCTCCCAGTCTGTGATTGTCATTTTATTATCTTGGCATTGTTTTTTTTAAAGAGCAGAGGTTTTTAATGAAGTCCAGCTTATCAATTCATTTTTTCATGAATTATACCTTTGGTGTTGTATCTAAAAAGTCATCATCATACACAAGGGACATCTATGTTTCTACTATGTTATCTTCCAGGAGTTTTATAGTTTTGTGTTTTACGTTCAGGGCTATGATTGATTCTGAATCATTTTTTGTGTAGAGTATAAAGTCTGTGTCTAGATTTTTTTTTTTTTGCATGAGAATGTCTAGTTGTTCCAACTTCATTTGTTGAAGAGACTATATTTGCTCCACTATATAGCTTTTGTTCCTTGTCAAAGATCAGTTAACTATATTCATGGAGTCTATTTGTAGGCTCTCTAACCTGTTTTATAAATCTATTTTTCCCTTTTTTCACCAATATCACACTGTCTTGATTACTGTAGCTTTAAAGTAAGTTTAGAACTGATCTCTTGAAAATACTGAATCTTCCTATCCATGAATATAAAACTTCTGTTTTTTTCAGGTCTTTAGTTGCATTCATCATAATTTTGTAGATTTTCTCATGTAGATCTTGTACATATTTTATGGATTTATTCCTAAGTATTATATTTTGAGGGTGCTAATATATGGTATTATGTTTTTAATTTCAAATTCCATTGATTATTATTGGTATATAGGAAATCAATTGACATTTATATATTAACCTTGTATTCTACAATCTTGCTATATTTACTTATTAGTTCCAGGAATTTTATTTGTCAATTCATTCATATTTCTACATAGATAATCATTCATCTGTGAACAATAACAGTTTTATGTCTACCTTCCCAATCTGTATACCCTTTATTTATTTTTCTAGCCTTATTGTATTAGCAAGAACTTCTAGTATGATGTTTGAAAGCAGTGAGAGGAAATATCCTTTCCTGTAGCTATTTTATTGAAAAAACTGAGTTTCTCACTGTTAAGTATGCTGTTAGCTTTAGGTCTTTTTTAAATTAAATATATTGAGGGTGACATTGATTAATAACACCTCCTCCTTCATATTTATTACAACATGCTACATTCCATGTCTATTCTGTAACTATCCACTTGTACTTCTTAATTCCTTTGTCTTTTTTGTGTCCCCCAAATACCATCCCATCTAGAATGCCTCTAAACATTCTGTGTATCTATGAGTTATTTCCATTTTTGTTACTGGTCTTGATACATGCTTTTGATACATGCTTTTCTTTTCTTCTTAAAGAAATCCCTCCAACATTTCCTGTAATACTGGCTTGGTGGTGATAAATTCCGTAAGCTTAATTTCACCTAGGAAGCTCTTTATCTGTCCTTTGACGCTAAAGGATAGCTTTGCTGGATAAAGCGTTCTGGGTCTTCATCACATCGAATATTTTGTGTGAAGCCCTTCTTTCCTGCAGTTTATTTAGAGCAATCAGCTGCCAGTCTTACGAGTGCTCCGTTGTAAGTAACTAACTACTTTTGCTGCTTTTAAAATTCTCTCTTTGTATTTAAACTTTGGCATTTTGATTATGATATGTCTTGGGGTGGGCCTCTTTTGGTTCCTGGTTTTAGAAACTATCTGAGCTTCCTGGGATTGTATGTCTATTTCCTTCACCAGGTTAGAGAATTTTTCTATCATTATTTCTTCAAATATATATTCAACTTCTTGTTATCCTCTTCAAGTAACCCTATGAGATGGATATTTTACCTTTTAATAGTGTCCCATCCCATAGACTCCTTAAATTATTATTATATTCTTGGCTTCTTTTTTTCTTACCATTCTGCTTGAGTGTCCTTGGCCTTCTTGTCTTCTAAATAGGTCAGTTGATCCTTTCTTTATTTACTTTGTTTAGTCCATTTAATAGACTTCTCATCTCAGATACCATGTTCTTCATTTATGACTGGTTCCTTTATAATTTCTATTTCCATTTTTATGTTTTTTATCTCTTTGTTGAAGTTTTCACTGAATTCATCTGCACGTCCCATAAATTAATTGAGCATCATTATAACCAGTGTTTGAACTCTGCATCTGTTAGATTACTTGACTCCATGATTTCTGGATCTCTGTTGTGTTCTCTCTCATATGGTTTCTGTTTCTTTGTCTTCCCATTTTAGCTGTCTTTCTGTCTGTTTCTACATACTAATCAAGGCTCTTAAGTTTCCCTGTCATATTAGTGTGGATTTGTGTGGTAGGTGTCGAGTGGGCTCAGTCCTGAGAGGGGTTCAGCTGCCGGCTGAATTTAGTCCAAGCCTCTGCCCCTCCAGGGCCACCTGTTAAGAGTCAGCAAGCAATCCACAGATGCTATGCTAAGAGTTGCTTCCAAAGGCCACACCAGAAACTGAGGTCAGCTGCTGCCTGTGTGAGTCTAGGTTTCTGAACAGTAAGGAGCACCAGACTCGCCAGTATGTTCCTGGATGTGGTTTGAGTGGAGCCACAAAGTGGGGAAGGTGGGTTTCAGGGAACCCTCTGGGTAGAGTGACATCTGTTAACAGTTTGATGACTTCTCTGTTAAAGCAGCGTTGTGTCTGGCACACTGGAAAGAGGGGAGGCTCAATGGATATTACAGGCATTTCTGTACAGAGCAAGTCTCACCTCAGCCCTCATTCTAACAACTCAGTTTGTTCCCCTAAGTCCCTGTGCACAGCCGAAGTCACTGGTGCTCAGAGTGGACAGTCCATCACCACAAAAGTCTGCTCACAGACGTAGCCCTTTAAGGGACATCTACAGCTGCCACAGCTATAGCCTCTGTCCCACTCAGTCCCTTGGGACAGGGCAGCCTCACATCCTACCTCGACCTACCTGCTGCCATGACAGGGTGATTTCTTGGATTTCTTGAATTTCTCCCTAGTTGTATGGCTTGTTTCTCTCTGATCCCAGTGATTTTTCTTGTTTGCTCCTTGTTCTTGAGTTAACTATACTTACTGATTTTTCTGCCTGCTGTATCTGTCCATTTCTGAGAGGAGGAAAGTGTTTGAAGTTCCAATTATGAAAGTTTTTTTAAATCTATTTCTCCTTGAGGTTTCTATCAGTTTTTGCCTCTTATAATTTATGCTTATTGTTAGACACACATATGTTAAAGATTTTCATGTCTTCTTGGAGAATTACCAAGAGATCTTTTGAAATTAAAGATATATAATTTTATCTGTCATATTTGCCACAAATTGTCTCCACAGTTGTTTTTTTGTTAATGGTGTGATTTTTAGACAATATCAATTTTATTGCAAGATAATGCATAATAATTTTTTAAAAATTAAAAATCATTATTTTAGCATGCAGAAATATGCTGGAGTTATCAACTTATTAATGTACTAGTACTCACTACAAGATATTTTTGCATAAAATCTTTTATTTTTATGTTTTATTATAATATTTTTCTCTTCAAATAAAAGATAATTTTCAAATACACAGTTATTTGACAACCTCATTTCTTCTAAATCAAATAATTATCTCTTACTATTTTTGGAAAAGTTCTTTCTATGCCTTGAAATCATTTTCATTGTATTTTAATTAATATTGTTATATTCTATATTCTCATGAACTTTAGAATTGTTTTGTGTTATCTATTCTATTTTGTGAATATATATGGATTTTTGTGAACAAAACATAATGAAAATATATAATATAAAAATTATGTGATTTATTGTATTTTATGTATATATATTTTTTAAAAGAAAGCAAAACTTGCAGAAGAGTGCTCAACTGAGAGTATTTTTAAAATTAAGACCTTGTGTAAATACTACCCAGGTTAAGAAATAGAAAGAACTTCACTGGCATCACATTTGTGCCTCCTCTCAATCATATTTCATTCACTCTTTAGTTTCCAAAATAAGTATCTTATAATTATAATACTTATAATAGTTGTCCAATATAACAATATATAACATATTTTATATTGGTTATAAGTCAATATTGCATAATATGTAATTTTTTATATAATAATTATATTTTGCTTGTTTTAAAACTTTATGCAAATGTTACACTACAGTACATGTATTTTCATGTCATGTTTTTACTTCAATTTTTTATGTTTGAGATGTATCTGTTTAGTGCAATTGTAATTCTTTCATTTTCAATATTATGTAGTATTTTGTTGCATACACATATTACACTTTGCGAGTATGTACTGATGAATATTTAGTTTGTTTTCAGTTTGGGAACACTTTCATACCTGATTCTTAGGATTGCATTTTGTTGCATACATATATTACACTTTTTTATTATCTATTGATGAATATTTAGATTATTTCCAGTATAGGGATACTTTTCTACTTAACTTTCAGGGTATGAGCTCATGCATTTCTCTTGAGCATCTCTCTAAGGGTAGAATATAAGAACATAATATCTACCCAGCTTCAACTTCAGTAGATAAACATGATTCCAAATCATTTGTGCTACTTTAATCTTCCATCAGCATTATATAAATTGCAGTAATTCCAAAACCTAGCCAGTACTTGATCATTTTCATTTAGTAATTCAGATGAAATGGTAATGATACTTCATACACATTATTTCATCTCATATCTCATAACAATTTATTTCTGATAACTGAAGAATTATAACTATTTTGTGTATTTATTGACTCCATAAGTTTTTTGACTCCAAAGTGATCAATTTTTGCATGTTTTTCTCCTGGTTTGTCTATATTTAAAAAAATATGATTTGTATAAGTTTTTCACATACTCTAATTATGTACACTTTGTCTATTAAATGTATTCTTAATATTTTTCTCAGTATAGAACTTTTTACTAATGATTTTGATTTTTTTTAATTTCTAATTTTAATGTAGTCAATACTATTGCTCCACATATACCTAGTTTATTAATAAATTATTCTATATTAACTTGTATGATTTATTTTTGCCTTTTATGCTTACATCTACAGTCCACTTGGAATTGAATTTGGCTATGGTAAGAGATAGGGGTCAAATTTCATTTTTTTCTCACTTGGATGTGCAATGAAATTAGACCTACTTATTTAAAAGTTTATTTTTCCCACTGTTTGCAATACAATCTTTATCATTGTCAACTGTCTGTACATATGTGGGACTTTATCTGGATTCTCTATTCTGCTCCATTGATGTATTTTCTCTGTAACACAATAGAAAATTAAAGAGTGAATTGGATATGATTGAGAGGAGGCACGAATGTGATGCCAGTGAAGTTCTATTTCTTAACCTGGGTGGTATTTACACAAGGTCTTGTTGCTCAGTTCTTCTTTTGACAATGATATCTCAATTATTATTTAATGCTTTACATTTCCATACAAATTTCAGAATCACTATGTCTTTTTACAAAATAAAACAAATGAAAGAGTATTTTTTGGAATGTGATTAGGATTACATTAGCTATAGGTTAATTTGAGAAATAGTGACAGTTTTGTGATGAAGAGTCTCCTAATTCATTAATATAGTGTATTCTTCCTTGAATTTAGGTCTTTTATTTATCAATAATTTTTTTAAAGCTTTCTGTGTAGAGCTCTGTGTAGAGTTACTCCTTTTCAGTTGACATTTTTAATGCTATTCTAAATTGTATTGAATTTATAATAAAATTTTCTTCTAGTAACTAATATATAAAAATTCAATTGATATTTTATCCAAAATCTGGCTAAACTTACTCAGTATTTTTTTAATGTATTTGAGGATCACTTTGCTTTTCCTACATATGTGATCATGGAAATGGAATGACGACAGTCTTTCTGCTTTGTTCAAAGCTTTATAAAATTCGTAACATTATTTTCTTAATGTACTGGCTAGGACACTTTTGCAATGCTAATTGAAATTAATGATACAAGGCACTCATTTATTTCTGATCTCAAAGGATAAATTTTCATTACGTTGCCATTTAGTAGAATGTTTATTGTAGAATTTTTTTTTGTAAAAAAACTCCATTAGATGCAGGATCTTAATTATATTATTTGCTGAGAGTGTTTAAAATAATGAGAAATTTTACCTAATAATTGATTTATTAAGTTGATCATATAAATTTTCTACTCTAATCTGTTCATGTGGTAATATTGATTTTATAAATCTATACTAATATTGCAATCCAGCAAACTTTTCTGATATTTCTGGATATTGATTTCATTTTTTTATTTTTTAAAGATTTTTACACCCATATACATGAGTGTTGTTGATCTTACTCATTCATGAAATGCCCTTATCAGTTTTACCATCAGGTAATATTTATCTTCCAAAAAAAAACATCTGTTTATTTTATATTCTCTAGAAAAGTTTGTGTGTAATTGGTTTTATTATTATTTTTTTTAATGTTTGGTAGAATTCATCACTAAAGCCATCTATGTCAGGTTATTCTTTATAGGAAGCTTAATAGTTACAGATTCTATTCTATTCACGGCTTTAGAGGCATTTAGATTTTGGTTGTTTGGTTGTTTGTTTTAGTTAGATTTAGTATGCTGGAATTATCCATTACATATAAATTTATTATGTTGGAATTATCCTTACATATACATTTTGAATGTATTGTGAGAAAGCTGTTCATAACATCCTTACGTGGTCATTTTGATACCTATTGTAGTGTACTAACATCTCTGATAAAGTTTATTTTTGCTTTCTTTTTTAAACTTTTATTAAAGCTTTGTTAATTTATTTAATAAGATATTTTAAGATCTACTCTCAGCAATTTATATATATATATAATATATATACTACAGCATTAACTATAGTCAAAATGCTGTATATCTACACATTAATTTTAAAATCTTTATTAATTTTATTAGTCTTTTCAAAAAATAAAATTTAACCTTTTTCATTTTCTCTTCTGTGTGTCTTCTAATTTATTAATATATGCTTATGTATATGTCCTTGTTATTTTGGATTTAGTTTGGTTTTCTTTTTCTAATTTCTTGAGTTAAATTTTTAGTCACATTTTAGCTTTAATTCTTTTCAGATATATAGATTTAATGGTATAAATTTCCCTGTAAACAATACTGTAGCTGTATTCCATGAACTTTGTTTTACCTCGTTTTTATTAGCATCCAGGTGAAATATTTTCTAATACCCACTGATATTTATTCTTTTAATTAGATCATATTTTATTAATATTTGTGTTTAAATCTTCTAGATTCTTATATCTTTGTTGTTTGTTTTAGTCTGTTTTTTGTGTAACTAAGTTGTATAATCATTGCCCATTATTATGATGTTTTCTACTTTTCTTGTATTTCTATCTTTTTTTACATATTTTGAGACTAGATTATTAGTTGCATTAAACTTATAATTGCAATAATATCCAGTTAAATTGAGACTTTTATTCTGAATAATCATTTTTGTCTTAGTAGTGCATTTTTTACTTATGTTTACTTAATATAATAGTAACAGTTACTTACCATGCTTTTTGTTTTTATGTTACATCTTTTCCTATCCTTTAGGTTTACAACTTCTATTTCTTTGTGTGTTAGATGAATTTTTTATAAATTATTCACTACATTCAAAACTATGTTTACTAAATCCAAAATATTTCCTCTAAGTTTATATATTTAATTCTACATTTATATTTATGATAGCAGTATATGTTAGGTAAAATATATCCTGTAATTTTTTCTTTTTCTTTTTCTCCTTCCTGTATTCTTTTGTACCTATTGGTTGTTATTTATTATTCTACCACCTAATTTACTATTTTACAGTAATATTGTGTTTATATTATTCCTCCACTGTTCATGTAGAGGTTTCAACTTACCGAAGTTCTACTGAAAATCATTGTTTTTATTTTATTTTTTTCTGTTTGTAAGCATCCATGTGAGAAGATAATTTTCTTTCTGTAGGAACATAAGAATTTCCCTTAATATAGGAGTCCTGATGTTGAATTCTTTGTTTTTGACAGAAAATATCTTTATGTTACCTTCATCCTGGAAGGTATTTCCATTTGATACACAATTATAGATTGTAGCTTTTTTTTTTCCAGGACTCTGGAGATATCATTGCATTGTCTTCTGACTTTCTTCTTTGCTCTCATTGAGAAATCAGCTCCCAATTTAATATTTGATCTGTTGAAAACAATCTGTTATTTTCCTTACCTTTTGCTTTATTTTATTATTTTATTTTTTTAACAGTTTACCATGTTCTTCCTTCCTTTCTTCTTTCATTTTTCCTTCCCTCTCTTTTTTTTCTATTTTTCAGTCTTTAGATTTTCCCTTGTTTCATTAAAGATATTTTCTTCTAATTTATCTTTCATTTTTATTAAATATCTTGCCAATTATGTATAAAATAATGCTTAACACACTCATTATATATTTTATCTTCCTTTATCTTTCAGTTCTGAAATGTTATTTTTGTTCTTTGTTATAGTTTCCATTTATATGCCAGGCTTTTAATCTTGTTTTTATTTATTTAAACAAATTAAACAGTTATTTTAAGGTTTGTGCATGATAACTTTATTATCTTTTGTTAATTTGTTCTTTTATGTGTTGTTTTTTTTATTTTTGATAATATAGTTTTGTTTTCATCTGTTCTTGATTTTTTTGTCACATACATTGTTAATTAAAAAAATTGAAGAAATAATTCTGGCCTAGGATTTGATTATCTTTCTCCAGAAATTATTATTGTTTTTTTGCTGGTAGCTAGAACCACCATTCAATCTCTTGGATGACCTTAAACCACTTATGAAATTTGAAATAATTTGAAAATAAGCATCAGTCTCTGGGAGGTCTGAACTAATGTAACATTAACTTAGATCTAGTTTATAGATTTTTTGAAATCCACATCCCAAACATGCCATTCTTTCTGTAGTTCTTTCTCAGGCTCCGAATTAATTTTTTTTTGTCCAGATATTACCATAAGGCTATCAGATTGATGTTTTTCAACTTCTCTCCTGCTTATTCAAGAATCGGTGGATGCTTGTAGGGAGAACTGCCTTAAAGATTGATCTCAACCAGAACTTTTATCTGTATTTTTAACTGACCTGATAACTCTACAATGCCTTTGAGCTTTTTTTTTCTTTTAGTCTATCTACTAGTCTCTTGAAGGGTTATATGAAAAGAAAAACATATAATTGTATAGTATGGTTTAACGTTATGTTGCTGTGTGAAACAGATTGCTATAATTTTATAGTGTGTCTTAACATCTGGTAGAGCAAAGAAAAATTTAAAATTTTTTTCCTAATCTTTGTATAGTATAGATCAACTGGTAGTTCTTTCTAACTGCAGACCGAAGATGGGCTCATAGGCATGAGCTTCGAGCTTAATTTTTAATTCTGTCATTTGCTAGTTATGTAACTTTGCTCAAGCTGCTTAATTCAATGAGCCTTAGTTGCCTCATTTGTAAAATGGAGGCGATAGTATCTATACAGAGTCATTCTGAAACATAAGGAGTCAATATGTAAAAATGTTTACAACAGTGTCTGGAATGTAATAGTTTCTCACAGATTTGAACTATTATTAATTAATGGTGAACAAAAGACTATAATTGACATTAAACCATTTTGCGTGCAATTATTAGACCAGGCAGTGAGCTTTATCCTGAAGATAAAACAAAACATTGAGGCAGAGAGTTAAATACACAAGCATAAACAGAAAGATAGATTTGATTATGCACCACGATAAAGAAATATATTGAGTTCAATGTGTAAATAGACGAGTGTTCACTTTTTGTGGTATGGCATCAAGGGAGAGTGATAGGAACATGTAAACCCTAAAAAATAAGTAAGAGTTATTCAAATGAACAGGATGAATATAATAAGAACATGAATCAGGCAGAAAAAGTAGTATGATTTTCAACCAAGAGTTAAAAGCCAACATGTTATATTTGAGTCCAAAAGCTAATAATAATCAAAATAGTTTTCATTCATTGCAAATCTATATGTCAGGTACTGTGTTAAATATTTGCATACTTTATCTCATTTAACTGTCATAAAAGTTTGAGCTAGTTGCTGTTCAGATAGAAACCCGAAGCTTTAAGTGACCAAATAATTTGCCCAAGTTTGTAAAATTAGTACATGCTTAACCCAGGATTCAATCCTAAATTATTCAAATCCAGAATCCACATTTTAATATTTAATCCATGGCTTCTAGATTAAAAAATTGGACATTTACTCATGAAAAGCACTCTGTAGGTGTCTGGATATTGCTTTAAATTAGATACTGTTTACGGTAGATTTGGCTGTGTCTAGGAGACTTAATTATTTTACGACTACAGAGGAATATGAAAATGTGAAAAATAAAAGTTGCATGTTTTGTGAATGACAATTTATAAGATAGAATTCTGTTAAAATAAATATTTTTACATATATAAAGAATCATGAGTAATATGTACTTGATAATGTACTCTATATATAATTAATAAATGATGTTCTGGACTGCAAACTAAATGTAAGAAAATTTTTACTTTAGGCAAATTTAAATAAAATAATTCTAGCCACTCTATTTGAAATTATTTGTCAATTCCCTTCACTTTAATACATCATCAATAATTGAGAATTTAATATCACTTTCTGTTTCCCTTCTCTTATCTACCTCATTCAGATCTTAGAATTAAATCTTTTTCTTTTCTATTCCTGAAGAATCGTCAGTTTGGTAAGGGTTATACTGATATCTTATGCTGTGGCTGGCATAAGACACATATTAATTAATTAATTCATATTAATTAACACCATCATGTAAATGTCATAATAGGTCATAAATGGTTCTAAAATAAATATCTGTGTTTTCTTTGTTTCTTAGCTTATTCAAAACTATTTAAAGGGTTCAAAAATTAAGACTATTTAAAGGTATAATTCTTTAAATCAGGTGGATAAATATTTAGAAAGAAATTACAATTAATTTGTTATCCTTAACTAATACAATTAATTAATACAAATGAATCATTGCCACAAGAGTGGCATAGTGTTTATTGGTCACAGTGCATCTTTCTGGATTGGTCGAGAAGTTATTTAGCTAATCAAAATCCTGGTCAATTTGAAGAGGGGTTTATTTTTATGGGCCCCACTCTTCCAACATTTTATCATATTTCTCAAGTAACAAATTGCCTTGGTGACTGACTCACCTTGATTTAACTAAAATGTAGAACATCAGGACTGATGCTGTCTTTTTGCCAATATTTCAGCACAAGTGAATGTTTCACTTTTTAGACTCAGCTCTCATTCACCACACATATGTCATAAAGCTGCCAACACCACTGTATTCCTGCCATCTTCTCTGGGGGAATTTTATGGCATAGTCTGAGACATCTTAAGAACTGGCTACAACTTAAGAACTGGCTATACAGGAATACCCTGTATTCCTCCACTTCTATTTTCTCTCTTTTTTTTCTTTCTACTTCTATTCCTCTTCTTTCATTTCTTGAAATATTGCAACATGATATTCAATATGATAAACACTTTATTTACATTATTTCTTTTAATCTTTGCACAAGCTTATAATATTAATGATATTACCATCCACTGTTGAGGTAAGAGAACTAAAGCTCCCTCCACAACTACGAAGGAGCCCCAGTTTCTTAAACCTTGTTCTATTTGGTGGCAAGTTCATTCCACAAACTACTATAGTATGTTGTTTTTACTATCTCTATGGGTTATCTTATGATTATACTTCCTTAAAATATAGCCCATTCCTTCATGCTTTAACCATCGTCAGCATTGATCTCTATCAATTTTCTACCATTGGTCTCTTCAGCATGTTATTATTCTGTTTGGACCAAACACTCATTTCACATCTTCACAATAAAAGATATTTTTATTGCTTCTTTTGTGACTTTAAGTTTTTACCAACTGCCAAACCACACCATTGTGCAACCGATATATGCTTTTCTTTGAACTCCTTCAAAGCCACCCACTCTGACATCCTGTATTACCCTTTCTGGTTTTTAATTTAATTTTTTGGTTGATCAAAGCCCCAATAGAGAACATTCTGTGCATTCCAGTAGACATTATAATTTAATATCTGTTTGAATAATCCAAAAACAAAGGGAAGCTTGTGGTCATATTCATAGTGTTATCATAGCCTTATTTAAAAGTTTTCTGCAATGCTCAGAAAATATAAAGTTTGATGCTATATGCTATACATCTGAAGTTTAGCCATTTTCCCATGGGACCTTGCTGTTTTGACTGAATTATCTATTCAGTCTTTTCTTTAAACCCAGTGACTTCTATAGGAAGCATGATGAAGTATAAAGAACAAATATACTGGAATTTCAAAAACCTAGATTTGTATTCAATATATCACATATAGTCATAGAAATGTGACCTTGAAAAATTATCTCCTTTAATGTAATTTTCCTCTTCTATAAAAAGAAGCAATAGCAGTCATCTCATATGGTTATTTAAAATGTCAGATTAGATATCTATGTTCATAAAAAGTTATGAAATGGTGTTTGGTACATACTGGACACATATTTATTTCTTGTCTTCTGTTTATTTCTCTCACTTGCTAAGGTTTAAATACAAGTGACTTATGTCCAATTTCAAAGCTCTTCATCAAAGGATTCAGAATATTTTCCCATACCACTACCATTGCTGTAATTCCACCATTCTTACTACTTAAAACATACTTATATAAAACTTTTAAATCAAGGAAATTTATTGACTTATCTGGGTTTGTTCAACTAACTTATAAGTATGCCTAGAGAATTAATGTCCTTATTTCTGTTTTCTCAGTGTCTAGCATTTTGCTCAATGCACTCAATGTTAGAAGGTTATTGATTGACACACCAGCATCATGTGCCCCAACACCTTCCCTAATCATACTTGAGGTTCTCACTTACTCAGACCCCTTTTATTATTAATAATAACTATAACAATAGCAACAATTATAATGATAATAGTACCTATACTGATAGACTAATTTTCAGTTTGTAGGACTACTTTCTAATATATCATTTCACTAAAACCTAACAGCATTTGAGGTACATATAATTGACAAGCACAAAATTTTATATTAAAGTTTTTATTTTTTAAAATTGTGATTGTTATTAATTCTGCTTTTATTCCCTTTGTTTTTTGCTAAAAATGTTGACAAATCACTTAAATTCTCTGAGTCATGGTTCACAAGCTATGTAGGAAACTAAAATCTAGATCTTCTAAGTTTGAATTCATTTCTATTTCTAATACATATTGCACCTCTTGAATTTTTAACTCTAGGGCAAAATTAGAATGCTTTTGGATATAAATTTACATCTCCATTGCTAGTAGTCCAAATTGCCTCAGAGGGTACACCTATAAAAAGTAACATACAGTCACCATCGAGGGCTTCATTGAAGTACATTTTTTGATAATTTATTTTGATTGATTTATAAAGCCATTACTATGTTCCAATATTAATGCATTAACTAGTTCAACAAGGAATTTCAATGTGCTATTTCTTTACTTGTCTCATTATTCCTCATTGCCCATTATATTCTAAGA
This sequence comes from Eonycteris spelaea, assembly GCA_003508835.1. Classification (NCBI taxonomy): domain Eukaryota; kingdom Metazoa; phylum Chordata; class Mammalia; order Chiroptera; family Pteropodidae; genus Eonycteris; species Eonycteris spelaea. Next base: position 203,548 of record PUFA01000284.1, read on the forward strand.
CTATATTCTAAATCGTCTATTATTGATATCCTAAGAGATATATACTGTTGTTCACAGTCCATTCATCTTCCCTGGGGAAAATTTAATTCTAAATTCTATAAATTTAATAATTATTATTTTCTTAATAATTTGTATATCTAAAAATATCAAGACCCCAAAAGACAAGGGATTACTTCATTTTATCTGCATATAAATTTTCAAAATGAGGTTAGTAAAATACGTTAGTATAACTATTCCAAATGAGGAAACCAAGATTCAACATAATGAAGAGACATTCTTAATTGAAAGATTGTGTTAAGAACCTGTATTTTCCAGTTCATAATCTAGTATTTCTATTTTTAGTTAGAAGATATACGCTACATACAAACAGGCCCAAAACATCTTTACCTGGTATAATGAAGGTCACATAACACAGAAAATGGAGGAGGTAATTAAAGATCTTCATTCTGTAGAAAGAAGCTGTTAAAAGATTTGGTAACAAAATCTGGAGACCAGAGCACTTTCCAAAAAGCCAAGAGATATTTACTATTTATAGTTTTCTAATGAAAGAAAGTCTCTTTATCCGGAAATTGTTTTATTTTTGTATACTTAATCTCTGCTTCATTGACCAGGCTGTGGGCAGAATTACACAAATTAAAAACACTTAAAATTAATTGATCTTTAGGGAGGATTCTCTATGTAGAAGATAGCTGTTAACACAATATCCTTGTATCAGTAGTGATTGATTAAACATCAACATAAAGGGGAATTCAGAGAGTGAGTTTAAGAGAAATATTTATTTTTCATTTTAGATGTAAACCACTTGAATGTTACCATGTTAGTTAAACTCCTGGTTACTTTTTGAAATATACTCTAGTCATTAATATGGTATATAAATGTATCAATATGTCCATATATCCAAAATCTTCATTTATATATCTAGTTATCTCATTAGTTTTCTCAAATTATTCATTTACCAAAGTCCAGATATTCTAAGTGTCACTTTTGTCAGTAATTTTATTACCTTTTTAAAAACGTAACAAATATTTATGGAGCTCTACATTTTTTCTAGAAAAGCCCAATTATTCTGTATTTAGTTTACATTTTTATCACAGTAATATATGCACACAATAAATATTGAAAGAAACTTGTCATGAATAGAAATAGTTTTCCACCCCAATTTCCCAATTTCAAGTTGTTTTGATTACTATTAGCAAAAGAATTAGAATCTAGCTTATATTTTGTTTTTGATTGACAACCAGAGTATATCTTTGGGTTTCCAGTGTAAGAAATAAAGATTTAGATCACTTACACTCTGTCCTGTGGTGTCCTTAAATACTTGAAAGTTATATTGATATTTGAAAATTCCTGTAAGTTATCTTCACTTGATCTAAGCCAAAAGGCTAAGAAGAGATTGTAAGTTATATTCGAATTTTTAAATATTTCTTTTTTTCCACCAACTTTGCTCACAATATTAACCCTTCTCTACTTAAAATGAAAATATCAGCCCTCTTGCCATTCATTCCAACATTCTTCCCCCTTTCCGCGTCTCATTTACTTGTTACATACTTCCTCTTATCTTGCCTAGGATTATAGTTGCACTTTCTGTGTAATCAGAATTGAGACACTCGTGCTTTACATTTAGGAATTGTAATGCAATAAGCCGTATGAAATGCATTGCCTGTTTTCCTGTCTTTATGTGTCTAATATGACAACACGTGCTAATCAAAGACAGGTGCCCTTGGTTTTGAAGTCAAGTGGATTATTTTACTATTATTATTATTTTACTATTATTGTGGCAATTTGTGACTGTCTTCTTTTACTTATAATATTTTCAAGGTTATCTATGTTGTAGCATGAATCATGTTATGGGCCAGGAATATTCTATTATATGAATGTAGGCCACATGACATTTATCAAGCCATCATTCTCTGAACATTTAGGTTGTTTCCACCTTTTGGCTATTATCAGTAATGCTGCTGTGAACATTTGTGTGCAAGTTTTTGCTTGACATATGTTTTCATTTCTCCTGCACATATGCCTAGTATGGGGTTGCAGAGTCAAATGAAAACTCCATTCTTAACTTTTTCAGGTATGGTCAGATTGCTTTGCAAAGTGTTTTCACCAATTTATATTCCTACCAACAGTGTGTTAAAGTTCCAATTTCTTCATACCCTCACCAATATTTGTTAATGTCTGTTTTTTTATGGTTCTCTTAGTGAGAGGGAAGTGGAAACTCATGATGCTATTGATTTTCATTTATTCCCTTGATGGCTTTTGAGGTTAAACATCTTTCTGTGTGATGCTGAATATTTGCATCCCTTCTTTGCAGAAATATATCCAATCCCTTTGTCTATTTTATAATTGGGTTATGTGGCTTTTATTATTAGGTAGTAGATATTCATTATGTATTCAGAGCTACTTTGATTTGGAGACTGCTATTTTTAAGGCTACTGTAAAACTGAGGGGAGTTGGACAGTAATACGGCAGTTAAAATGCCACAAAGCTAGTTGTTCTTATGGAAATTCAGCATTTTTTCTTGTATAAATTCTCCTTGGATTTGTGCAAGTCTGTGGTTAACTTGCGGAGCTCTTAAAAAGTTAATTTTGGCAATTCTTGCCAATTTTAAATTGCTTTGATGAGAAGCAGATTTGTGGAGTTCTTTGCTTCATCATTTCAGAAGTTCTGCCTATGATTCATTATGTATTTTTTCTTTTTTAACTTTTATAGTTTGGAAGTTATAGACACTTTTGGTTAATATTACTGTGCAACAAATTATACTGAAACTTGATGGCTTAAAATAAAATCTATTCTACTATGCTCATTGATTCTATGGGTCAAAAATTAACACAAAGCAGAGTGGGAATGGGTTATCTCTTTTCTCTCATGTTTGGGACCTCATTGGCTACCTGCTTCTTTTTACCTTCTTTTGTTGAGTCTAATTTTTCTTGACATAGTTTAAATGTTATTCCTTGGGAGTTTAGCCTTTTTTTCCTTCCCAATCTGTATTCTTTCTTTGGCTGATTTTATCTCATTGTTTCAGCCAATGGCTCCTCAAATCTATATTTACAGCACATTTTCCTTTTCTGAACTTTACTCATATAGATAGCAGAGAAATTTAAACTCAACATGTCCTAAATGTTCTTTTCAAATCTACACTTCTTACTATACTCCCTAATGAAGATTTTTTGTTCAGCAATTTTTTTTTTCAATAAGACAACGAAACTGGAAATTATCCTTCCCAATTCACTGAACTTCTTTTATTTCAATAAATCAGAATGCTGACCTAAGTTTTTATATTGTCCAAATCTGTAGTTATACACAGAAAAAAAAAATCATTCGATGAATTTAAATTCTGAATGTCAAGCATTTACTAATGGAAAGCTTTATAATTTATAAGAAAGTTTATATTAACATTAATTCAACATTATGATAGAATTAGTGTGGACTGTGGAACCCTGACAACATAGTGAGTTCATTGGAAACAAGGACAAGGATGGAAGCATTAAATGTTTAATTATAAGATGAAGGAGTTAAATGAAATGCTTAAGGACCAGGAGAGAAGACCCTTGGACTGGCTACCTATGTTCAGAATTGATTATGGTAGGTAGTTCTAAGTGGCAAAATTCAAAACAATTTTTCTTTTTCTTTTTTGACATTTCCAATTTTTTTTTATTTTATCAGAAAAATACCTTTAAAACATTTTTAACTTGTTTTTATCCTCATCACATATTACTCACTGTTAAGTTTTGATTGCTTTTTCTCACATTATTAATACTGACTTATTATGTGAATAAGATAAATATAACTTTGTGTCCAAGACCCAAGTACATTTTTACTGAAACATGGAAAGGTAGCATAAACCATGATTGACAATTGACACCTATAAGATCATATGAAAATAATTAGGCTACTGCATAAGGCAGATAAATAGGCCGGAAGTGAAGAGAAGTATTATGGACGGAGGATGTCTGTAACATGGGTGGAAGATAACTTCTGCCAATTTAATGAAGAGGCTATTTATTTCTCTTTTTTATTTCTCTTGTGCTATCCCAGCATTGAACACATTAGCCATCATGATATAGTTATGAAATCCAGAAGGCCAGAAGAGGCACCCGTTAAAACACATTTATAGAAAGTTTGTTTTTCTTAAGAATATTCTTACAGTGTAGTGTTGTATGCTGCTGCAGCAGTATTGTTTTTAGTGTCTGGCTTGCTGTATTCCCGTATAACACAGCAAGGCTTAATATTGCAGTGATTATATACATATTCCCAGTTGTTGCATGAAGTCTTGCAAACACCACGAACGAGGTAACATTCTCTTTTTCTCTGTGTAATTTCTCTTGTTTTTTCTCTTGTTCTCCTCTGTAAAACTAGGAAAAAGTAGCTCTGATCATAAATCCAGGTTTAATCCCCTTGTGCAAATAAACAAATAGACAGAGGAGTAAATAAAGTTATTTAAAATATAGAAATAAACTATTTTGTTTTTCAAACCATGCCCAGGCAACTGTATTAAAAAGTCGGGATTTTATCCTCTATAAATTGGTGTAAGTACTTATTTATCCAACAATATTTTCCTTGACACTAGCATTGTTTTTGCTAAATAGAATATCTTTAAATATCTAATCTGTGCATGCTTCCTCAAGTGTCAAAGAAAAAAGATATGAAAGAAATAGTCTACGTGATCTGTGTTTTAAATGGACATCCACCTCCAACATCCCTCTCCCCATCACAAATTACTGTGCTAGTTATAGAAAGCTTAATTTTGACAACAGTACAATATCAGTTCATTATATTACATTTAAAAAGAGAAAGCAATAAGAAACACATAAGTAGTTAGTCTATACGAACAAAACAACAAACAGGTTTAATTCTACATCCTGGTAATTACCTCTGCCCCCTTTATCTTCTCAAGTATCAGTTTCACTTATTTCTTTTTCTATGTAAAATAGAGTGAATTGTTCATATGAAGTCTCCTAATTGATTTGTTTTTCCAGAGGAAAGCATTTATTAAAAAAAATAAAATATAAAAAAAAAACATTTGTTCTTTCCTCCTTTCCCTATTAACAAGCATTACCTGATGGACCACAAGACACAGTGAAGAAAAAGGTCAGGAAAATACAAAGTATCTTCATTGCTGACATAGTTACTTGAGCGAAGTTGAGGCACAGCTCAAAATATTTGAGTTGTGCTATTCTTTGATAAAAGAGAGGTGACTTCTTGTTTTTATAGCCTTCTCAGGGTTATTACTATTCTGATTAATGCCGCCTTTCAAGATTGAGGCAATATTCATGTTAAGTATTGTGAAATAGCAACAAGCAGATTAGAGGATTTAGTTGTTATGACCTCAATGATGCAAATGTGAACTCATCTGCAGAGATACAAGCAAATAGTAAAGTCTTCTTCAATTCTTTAACTAAAAGCATGTAATCAGCATCCTCACCATGTTAAGCCATGCGCTTTTTCAAGCATTTATTACATGCTAGGCAGTGTTCTAAGCACTTTATGTAGATTGACTAGTTTAATCCTCATGACAACGTCTATGATACAGGAACTTCTTATTTTCTAGCCGAGGAAACTGTGGCACAGAAGGACTATATCTTTGCCTCAGATCGTGCGTGCAGTGATTAGTAGGGCTGAGGTGGACTCTAAGGTAATGCGATGCCAGAGTCCATCTTCTCAATCTCAACCTTCTTCACGCTAATAAATCAGTAATGGTTGTTCGACATGTGAAGCTATTCTCTATACATGTGGCCTGAACCAGACATTGTTTCTGGCACTCCATTTTTCCACAAATAGAAAGTATTCCTAGAACATAATTCTAGTACTGTCATATTGAAATTTTTTATAGTTATTCTGTAAGAATTAATCAGTATGATTCTTTATATACCATATAATAACTCAGTCATAGGGTTACCTCATTCACAAGTGAAAGCCGTGTGTTAAAAGTTGAAAGAGCACTGGATTTAGATACAAAAAACGAATCTTGAGATCTGGCTCCTCTGTTTACTAGCTGTTTATTTGGGATTAATATTCATTAATGGGAGACTCAAGATTCCCTCCTTAAAGACTGGATGGGTAGGACCAGCCATACTTAGAGATTTATGGTAACGGTTAAATAGATAGTGTATGTGAAAAGTAAGTGATAAGTAATTAACACATAAACACAAACAATTTGGCCAGGTATGAAAATCCAAAAAGATGTATCCTTACAACTTAATGATTTGTGTTCTAATTCTGTCATTGAGGAAAAACTAATTATAAGGGTATTCTATAATCTCAGTTTTAAAAGCAGTAATCTGGACTTCCTATTACTTCTTTGCTTTATTTCCTATTCAAAGGTGCCTATATATCAGCTAAACAATGTAAAATCTATTTTCTCAATATCCTCTTTCTAAAAACACCAAAAGAACCCTTTAAACTGCTGGAGATTTAATAATACCTATTACATATAAGCAGAGAAAAATAGCACTTTATGAAGATTAACTAGTTTAATTTTTTAGAAAATTAAAAGTCTGGGCATTAACATAGTGATGACATAGATAAGAAGATGATGTAGGACAAAATGACCCATTTTTGCTTTACTGAAGCTGTGTTCATTCCATCTAAAAATAAGCTATTTCTATCAGGTTGGACCATCAGCTAAATATTTATAAAATGCATGCTCTTTTCCTTTTTTGCTTAAATGTGAGGTTGAGACTAGTGACACCTGAATCACAAAGATAAGTGATTATCATCTCGAATCTCCCAAAGAAGCAACACAAGTAGAACCAATCTAGATGTATAAAGGAGAAGTTAATACATTGACTTATTGCTTAAAATTGATATCTTTGAGCATAATTTCAGAGATCTAGATTCTAGATTTCTATTAATAAAAACTTTTTTTTTTCAGAGGAAAAGACAAAGAAATGAATATGGTCCATTGTCACAGCCCACATTCTTAACGATTATTATTACTACATACTCAAATCACCTGAAATGTTTGTCTTATAGTTCCAAAGGAACATATAATAATGAAAGTGTGTGGTTTCCAAGGTAAAAGAAATGTTACAATTCATTTGTTCTCTCATTTTACTTTATATTTACAGCTGAGGGACGCTTCTTAAGTAGACTTTGAAGAGAAATCACTTCTGAGAGATTCTGTTTTTTGGAGAATCCAGAGAAATCTGGAAGAGTAGTGGAAACTAATCTTTCCTTTTATCCCAATAAATATTTTTTTTCTAAGATAGCCAGAATCTTCCTCGACATTCTAAAGATTGATGAGAGTATTGCATATTGTATGTTTTCAATGAGGGTAAGTCAAAAACAATTTCTCTTTGGAACTCTAGAGAGAGTAGTTGCTCTTATTCTGTATTAAGCTATAAATGGTGTTAAAAGCAATGATATAAACCTTGAATTTTAAACCATCCTTAGATAACTATTAAAATGTATGGTCTGGTGGAAAAATGTTGTTCAACATCTGTTGGCTTATTTGTTTTGTCTTGATTTTGGTGACAAATTTTATAGTTTATGAAATGTGTTTTTCTATGCTCCTATTACTTGTGAAAAAATTATACATAAAGAATTGATCCAGAGCAATTTGCTGACATTTATACCACACTGTATTGCAGTGTGAAACTTACCTGACTAATCAATACTACTACTAATTTTATAATAATAGTAATTTAAAATAACAATAAATATGTTTATTTAACTCACTCAATTTCAATAATTACCTGGTCCAGTATGTGAGAAGATGTCTACCTCCTGCATTTTCAAGTCTCCTTGAGTTCAGGGCTATACATTTTGGTTGCAAGTAAACAAGGATAGGTAGTAGGAAAGAGGAAGGTAGGGCAAAGAGAGAGACATTGAAGTGTACACGTTAATAAACAGTGAGAGAGAATGTAAGAGAAAGTCATAGCAAAGTAGGCAGGGCCTATTTTAAATTTTTATTTTCATACAGTGTCTTAGAAATATTAATCTTAAAATATCTCCATTAACCATTGCTTAATAGATATTTAAGCAACATCTATTTAATAATATATATTCTTATGGTTACTGAATCATCTCCTAATATGTTTGTTTGTTAAACCATCACTTAAGTTGGTGATTTGAGAAAAAATGGAATGATGTAACTATCAAAATACATTTATTACCTTTTGGTATTACATATCAGTGAGCCATCTCAAGCTAAGGAAATAATGGGGCGATCAAAGTATTAAGTTTTAATTTTGATAAAAATGTCAATTATCTTTTGTGATACATGTTATTCTTTTCCTCCTCTTAAGTCTGACTGAATTTTAACTTATGGATTATTAATTCAATAGTTATTAAATATTCATTTCACATGTTTTACATATGATTCCCTTCTGTGGGTCAGTTCAAATTTTACTCAGAAGAAGACTCATTTTCTCACTCAATACAAGTTACTTTAACATTGCCCAACTTTAATCTTCCCTTTTCTTCAACACATTTGGCTGTGTGTGTGTGTGTGTGTGTGTGTGTGTGTGTGTGAGAGAGAGAGAGAGAGAGAATATTTGGGCATCATTATTAAGCATTTCAATTATATTATTTCTTTCAAGTTGTGGTCCTTCACTCTTTACCCAGAATCACAGTTCATTTTGTTGTTGTTGTTGTTGTAATTCTGGTCTCTGCCACTCCATGCCATCAGAGAATATTTTAAAGGGGATTTTGTTTTTGGTGATTATTCTAATAATAACAGTAATCCTTGATTCATTGAAAATTTTTTTTTTTGGTGTTTCACATTTGTGTGTGTGTGGGGGGGCTTTGTTCATTATTGGCTTGTTTTATTATTTCTTGAAATAGTTTGATATCATTATTATTATTATTACTACTATTATTATTAATTGCCTCATCTCATTAGATGTGCAAACTCCATGAAGGCAGGAATTTTGACAATTTTACATCATAGCCTCAGAAATAACCATTTAATACCTACTTACTGAATGGAGATTGATATAAAGTTACAATAGCAATTGTGGTATCCATCATTCACCTATAAAAATAGAGAAAATGGCACTTCTGAGAAAGTGAATGTCAGAATACACAATTTAGTTTTTGATTCTAAGGGATAAGAGATCAATTCATAAAAAGTTGTTATCTCACTAAGCATAATACCCTCTAAGTTCATCCACATTGTGGAAAATGATAAGATTTTATTTTTTATTTTTATGGCTGAGTAATATTTCATGAGGGTATCATGCTAAGCAAAATTAGTCAAACAGAAAAATACAAATACCATATGATTTTGTTTATATGTGGCATCTAAAAAATAAAATAAACAAATAAAAAAAATAAACTCAGATACAGAAAACAAGCTGATGGTTGCCAGATGGGATAGAGGTAGTGGGGATGGGTTGAAGGGGAAGAGATTGAGAAGTACGAATTGGCAGTTACAAAACAGTCACTCATACTGTAATTACTATGTATGGCATAAGGTGGCTAGACTAATCAGAGGATCGTTTCATAAGTCACATAAGTGTCTAACCACTCTGCTGTACACCTGAAACTAATCTAAAGTAGAATATCGACTATAACTGAAAAAAAATTTTTAAGCTGCCAAAAAGAAAAGAGTTGTTATCCATTATTTGTGTATGCATTATGATGAGGAAGAACTAATCTTCTGTCTTCCTAAAAAGTAATTTTAAAAAGTAATTATGATTTTCCATTCTAAATATGGCTTGTGTAGAGGATAATGATGAGAGAACTGTCCTGACAGGATGTATAGACTGTACACCAAGCATATTATTCACGATTCCATTTTCTATTTTTATTTTTTATATTTACCATAAGCTTGGTTCTGCCTAGATGTTCAATAAGTAATAGCAAGTGTTTATTGAACATTTACTACATATCAGTTATTACCTGAACACTTATACTTATTATTGCAATTAAACATAACAATAATTTATGAAGTATATATTATTTATTGTCATCATTGCATAATGAGGTAAAAGAGGCTTAGAAGTATTCATTTAATAACATGTTCAAAGTCACTGTATACTGGTAATTACTGTTGCTGACATTGGATCTCAAAGCTGCCTGATGCTCGAACCCATGTTCTAATCCACTGCACCAGAATCAATGAATTTATAAATGGACTAATTTCTGAAAGGTAATAATGAGTTTTTCTAATTTCTTGGTATCTTTTTATAGCACAGCACAAAAACTATATGAGTTTTAGTGAGTGGCAGGTGACTGACAGACCCTAAAAATAAAAGGTGAATTCATGCCCAAAACAGCAAATTTACTTGAATCAATGTTTCTCTGAACTTCACAATTTTTAGAATCAACTGAGATAATTAAAAAAACACACTCCTAGTCACCACCCATAAATAATTTGATTCTGTTGTTCAGTGATGTGGTTCAGAAAATCACACTTTTAAGTAAATACCCCCAAATCTTTCTGATGCTTACACAGCTCTGGTACCAACGATTTAGTCACACCCTCTGCTCTTGCCAGGCTTATTTAAGTAATTTCTCCCATTCGTATTATCATTTGCATCACTTCCTTTGCTCTGATTAAGTGATGCCTTGAATGCAGAATGAACCATATTTTTCTCCTCAACAGGCCAGGAGAACATGAATACTCCACAATGGGTAGATCTAAGCCCTCTTTAAAGTCATTGTAATAGCGTGAATGGACTAAACTGAGTGTGACTACCATTTTTTGGCCATGTGCTTGGGCAAAATGGGTTTCCATTCTGAATCTCAGCTCACTGAGGGGTAATGGAAATAATATTAGTCATCTTACATAGATTATGTATAAATTAAAAAATGTAAGATTAGTGCTTAATCTGATCTAAATTACTGCTTCTCCTCTCCAGTTTCTTACCCTCTACATTTTACTGTGCTCCAAGTTTCATAAGCTACTTTTCCACCAGAAAAATTTAACCTTTGATATTTTACATGTTTCATAAATCAGGAGACCACCTACGGAGGAAGAAATATAATATAATATATAATATGATACAATATGATATGATATGAAATGTATGTATATATACATGTATATTTGTGGGTAAATATATATGTATATATGTTGACACAATTATATTTGGAAATGGAAAGAAAAAAATCAAAAGAATAAAGTAAGAATAAGACAACTGAAAAAATTAAATCATAAAATCTGAGAATATTCATCTATATTTTTCATAGTCCTTATAGAAATATGTCCCTTGATAATGTCACAGGTAAAGCCTAATTCTTCTTTATTTCTCTACCATGCAAAAGCCCTACTGCAAAGCCCTACTCTATGTTATTAAAATTAGCACAATGCCTAGTACATCTGAAAAATAGCTTCTAATCTAAGGTCACACAGGTAAGAATTTATTTTAGGAACTAAAATTAAATTAAAGAATATAGAGAACTCTCAAATGACTGCTCACATTCTGAAAGTTATTCATAGACTCTCAAAATAAAAGAAAGAAAAAACAAGACTTATAAAGTATTTTTAAAATTCATTTAAGACAGCTCCTTACTTCTCAGCATCCATACCCTTGACAAAATCAATTTGATACCCCTTGACTAGACTGACTGGTTTCAGGATATATAATGAGCCTATTTTTTGACGGGAAAAATTAGAGTTGAACCTTAAGCATGTTTCACTAAAAGACCTTTTGAGATCCAGTTTCTTTACCTACAAAATGGTGATTTTAATATCAAACTTATTGAACTGTATTATGTATTAAATGAGATAATGCATGAACTTGACAAAAAAGGTACTCATTAATACTTTAAAAATTACTGAATTCTTACTACGTATTGTCATAATTCAAGATTCTGGGATAGAGCAGTAGGCAAGAAAACATAATCACAACCAGCTGGAACTTAATTTTCACATATGAATCAACACAGGCATTGTACTAAGTGAACAAAGATGAATTCTGCCATCCTGAGAAGGGGGTAGCCAACAAAGGGTGTCACATAGAGATACATAGTTGAATATTCCTGAGACAACAATGTGTGTGAGAGACATAAAGCAGAGCAGTGAGCTGAATTTAGTGGTAGAGGGAAGGTCAGGATGTGGCAGGGGTTCACTGCATTGGGCTTTTTAAACTATGGTGAAGTGGTGGATTTTATTATGTATTTAATAAAAGCTCTTTAAGAATTTGTGAATTCACTCTTGCTCCTAGTAGAGATCAATCTGAAAGGAAGTAGGAACAGAGTCAGGAAAGGACTTTTCAGAGACTGCTATACTGGTCTATGGGAAAAGAGATGTGGCTCAGATAAGACATCTCTCTGAGCTGCTAATACATTTTTTCCTCACTTTTTACTCTTCCCATGGTTTTACTCAATCCTCTTCACTTTGAACCTGCCTACACTTGTACCTCTCAGGTCTGACTGCAGATGAGGAGAGCCTGTCCCTGATGTTCTGACCTGTTGTCAGGTCACTAATCATTGATATGTATCTGTCCCCTCCTCCTGGCTTCTGGTCAGCCTTGGATGGACTCTCCGTGCTTTCTTAAGGAACAATCTGATAACACGATATACTGAGCCATGAGGGGGTTTAGAGAGAGGGTTTTTCTCTGATCTTATAATGTATGTATACTTCAGGGGTCATTCATGTCCCCAGTAATGTTGCTATCTAATTCACAGAAAAAAAATGTTTCAAGTTAGTTGAGGATAAATGCTTGAGAGAGAAAAGGGAGAGAGGGAGAGAGGGAAGACACAGATCAATTAGTAGAGTATGCAGCTCTGAAGTGTTGCCAGAACAGTGTTTCTTGAACTCTGTTGTGCATGTGACTCACCTGTGTCCTTGTTAAAATGCAGATTCTAGTTTATTAGGTAAGGGACAAGGCGGAAAAGCTCCATGTCTTGTAAGCTCACTAGTGGTATAAATGCTCTTGGTTTGTGGAGCACATTGTGAGTATTGGGGCCCTCGAGGACATTACCTAAGCCATCAGAGCTGTTCTACTGGCCCTATCAACCATATCATCATAGGAAAAGGAGATCCCCTTACCCAAGAGTGTGGCGATAACAATAGAAACAGGTGCATTGCTGCCGTGATGATTGTTCTTTGACCCATCATCAATGCATGTTTTGCTGTGGTGGAAGTTGGTATAGGGAACTGGAATATAAACATAAGTTTTGGTTACATGGTTTTCAGGAAAATGAAATTCTCTAGGTAATCTCTTTTCCAGACAGTGAGGTAAGAAGCAGTTTAGGGTAAAAAAAATTAGGGAAAGATACAGATCTCTTCAGCATTTTTTTTTCTATAAGTTGCAAAGGAAAGCACTTAAAAAGAATATGTATTAAGGAAGAGATGTTACCAGTAAAAATAAAGTAGTGAGGTAAATTTAAGTTTATATTTTATGTTAGAGTTAAAAATATAAAGAGTTAAGGATTACTGTTCTGCCTGTAATCTCAGGGCTAGCAGTTATGCCTTCTAAATCCCTTCAATCAATGTTCTTCGTCACAGATTTAGCCATGTCCGGGTGATTTAATCCTGGATTCTTCATCTATACTATTTTACTAGCTCTATATTTACTTAGATTATACATAGTAATCTGGACGGAACTTCAAAAATGCACTTCTATAGCTTTCAAGGAAAAATTCCAATAAATATGTTTTTTGCAGGAATGTGTGTCAAAAAGAAAAAAAAACATTAAAAATAACAATTCCCACTGATGGTAAGTTTTTTTTTAAAGCAAGAACAATGAGATTATATATAGGAAGCTCTCAGACTTTGGGATGGAGGCATATCCATATTTATAGTTCACTGTGTGGCTCATAGTTTAGTTTACTGAATTTAGAAGATCACTGAATCTAAGGCCGATGGAGTTGGACTATAGCTGAAACATTTCACCAACACACCTCAGAAAAATGAAAGAGAACCTTCATGCTGTCTTTCAAGGCTTAGTAGTTTTCAGTGATGTTGTCTGTTAATGATTCCCTTGCAGTCTTTTGGGTAGTGACTTCAAGTTTTTGATCTCTGAACCTCCAGTTTTCATTTAGAAAACTTTATTGCGCTTGTTTTTAAACTACTTCTCTAGCTTCCACAGTTATCCATGGAAATGCAATAAAATTATGTGGGTGAGAATTATTAAACAATTTGTTTCTGAGCCACAGACATTCTACTCCAACCTTGCAGGCCACAAGTCTCTCCTGTCTCCTACAGGGTCCTGCTGTGCCTTCTGTGTTCTGCTTGATGGCCAATATGTTCTCTTTTTAAGTGGCCAGTCAGTCCTCACCACTTGTGAGTTTGCTTACAACTCTGCTGTTTGTTTATGTTTTGCTTTCTGTTATTATTTTAGCTCCTGGCAAGGGTTACTTCTCTCCCATATTTCTACTGCTATCATGCTGCTCCAACTGAAGTCTGGGCTCTTTTTTCCTGACCAAATCATTACTCATTTTTCAACGTTCCCAAATGGGATACTCATGAAATCTTAATATTCCTACACCTCCCTAGTGTGACACTATAATGTTCCATGTTACTATCATAAACAGTTTTCCCCCCAATTCTCTGCCTTGCATAGAGCTATGACTATGTTTCTCACATCCTGCTATAAAACCTCAAGACTTTTTCTAGATTTGGCTGTTCTTTCCCTACCTCTTCCCCACACTGGACTGTCTCTTCTTGCCTATAACACTCTAGCTTCTGGGTTCTTTTGTCTAGTATGGAAAGCTACCTTCTAATAAACATAATTAGATAATTACAATTTTAAAATTGCATTTTGTCTAAAAATTCTGTCCGTTCATAGCTATAAGAATCTGAATTTTTTCTCTCTCTGATAATTACCAGAACCAGCTATCTCTCAGGTTTTTTGTTTTGTTTTTGTTTTTAAAGTGTCATTTGCCCAATGATATGAAGTCTCAAGCATAAATGAGAAAGAAATAATTAAAAACTCGGACATATACGTGAAACACTCTTGAAAGAAATAAGAAAAGGAGTATAAATTTATAATTTTTTTTTATCTAATACATTAACTAGAAGCCAAAGCAATAATAATATTCTTTCCTAAGTCTGTTTTTCTAAATAACTGAATGTCATCATCTCAATAATTTGTATCCGTACTTTGAACAATTTTGTGACTTGACCTTTGAACTGGTGTCTTTCCTTTCTGAGTATATGATGGCTGCTGTTGATTGATCTGATTATCATAGGTAAGAATTGAATGCAACATCTGATACATGTAGGTTGCTGCCAAGATGTACACATGTACACATACACACATAAACACTGAGAAATGTGATCAAAAGTTTGTCTCCATTCTGGTTTAAATTACTATTTTCAATAAAGAGTAAATCACTCTATATAGATCAAGAAAAAAAAGAATTTAAGGCCAAAAAACATGTCAAATACAAATTCAACAAGATCTGATTTTGAGAGGAGGTGGCTGGGATGATGAACTGTAACTCACATCAGTTGTTTGTTTTACTACCCTAACTACTCTCTTCTGCCGTTCACCTGTTCCATTATCCCTTTTCATAACTAAATCCCTTACATCCTTCATGCACACATAGCATGATATCATCCCCAACCTAATTTGACATAAACTTTCAACTCATATATTCAACATTGGTTACAATTTTTTCCCCTGAAACATAGAGTATACAGATTGTATATCTTTAGTAAAATAGAAGATATGCTGTCACAAAGAAACAGAAATTATGTCCAATAAGAAGTGATTAAAATCTGATTTAACATAAGCATTGCCATTTACATTGATACACACACACACACACATACGTATGTGTATATATACTTGTGTGTATGTATATATATACATACCATGTATATATATACATACGTGTGTGTGTGCGTGTGTGTGTGTGTATGTGTGTGTGTGTGTATATATATATATACATGCAGACCAGCCACTATGTTACAAATTGGAAAACTAAGTGTTGCCACCTCTATTTTATACATAAGGGAAACAAAACTTAGACAAATTAAGTAACTGCTCAAGGTTAAACAACTAGCAAATATAAGACTCAATTAGCCTAAACCATCTGACTCTAAACAACATGACATTAAGACCTGTGTCCTAGACAATTTGCTTACTCTCTATAACAAAACAAAGTTAACCAAAACATATATACTTGGAGGTCAAAGTATAGAAGAAGCAAAACCATATGAGACAAAAATTAATCATGCCTATCAAATAAATTTTCTGGGGGAAAATAGCTTCCTAAGAAAATATATGTTGATATAAATATTGCTCCTACATGATAGCAGTAAACTTTTCTAAATATGAAAGCATCAGGCCTTCATTTTGATGCTCCTTAACATTCAACCCTCCCTTCTAATTCCAGCTATTCTTACTCTTTGCTCAGAAGGAAAATTCTTATAACTTGGTTTTCCATGTAAATTGCCCATAGGAAAAATATGCATTTGTCGGGCCCAAGAATATAATTTCTTATTATAGTTATGAAATTAGCATGCTGTGTCAAACAATGTAAGCTCATATCGCAGGTGAGTCTCTTAATCTGATACATGTTATGGCACTGAGAAAATAGACTTTGTGGTAAAGCAGAAGTTCAGAGAGAACCATGGTGAACTGTGCAAGGTAATGGCTGCTTTTGAAGATCTCTATGGAATCAACCTGCAGGCCTTCATGACGACAGCACCAGCTTGGCAACCAAAGACAGAGCATCACTAAAATACTTGGTGTAGGTCTGTTTTGCCATCTGGGGCAGTGAAGCACTTTTGATCACTGTGCAACTTATCTAGGGCATTATTAGGAAAAATTCAGCAAGTGCATGGAAGAAAAAATTGGAGATAAAAAGAGAGGAGTTTTTGAGAGCCAGGGTCACTGAGTTGCTATCAGGAAGAAAAAGAAATATTGTTTATCTTTTATAGCATTAAAACTTTACATGTACCAAAATTTGGCCTGAACCCAGGCCATCTTGTGTATTTACAGCTGTGTATGTATATATGTATGTATGTAGAGGGAGGAAAAGGTAGAAGTATGTGTTTTTAATCACACTACACCCTTCTTAGGACAAAGAGAAATTTTCACCTTGGCTGTTATATGTATATTATATTTGCTCATGTTATATCCTTTAAAGCACTTATTTTATCTTCATTATCTTCTCTTTGTAAATTAATCTCAAGTTTCTGAACTAGATGACTTAGAAGAGAAAGTACAGATGTTTTTTCTTAAAAGTGATTTTAAATATGGAATCACAAATCTGAAAATGGCAAAACTATGGAGACCATAAAGGATTAATTGTTGACATGAGAGCAAGAGATGAATAGGCAGAGCACGAAGATTTTTCGAGCAGTAGAACTATTCTGTATGATATAATAAATACGTGCCATTGTTCATTTGTCAAAACCTACAGGACGCACAACACCAAGAGTGAACTCTAATGCAAGCTATTGACTTTGGGTTATAATAATGTGTCAGTATAGGTTTATAGATTGCAACAATATACCACTCTGTTGGGGATGTTGATAATGGGGTGGCTACGTATATGAGAGGTCAAGGGATATATGGGAACTTTATATACTTTCTGCTCAATTTGGCTGTGAACCTAAAATAGCTCTAAAAATAAATTCTTTTTTAAAAAATGGAATCACAAATAAATATTAAAACAATTTATAGTTTGAAAGACAAAATATTATTTCTACTTTTTTATTTTAAAAATGAGAAAACTAAAGCCCAGAGTATATAAAAATACTTTTTCCAAGTCACCATTATTTAAATAATATTTCAAAAATGTTTTATTTGTTAATATACCTTTGTGTGATTCTTCAACACTATTCACATGGAATCTCTGAATTATAGGTTTTATTTGAGTGTCACAGACATCTAACTCAAAGTAGCTTAAGCATTATTATATAGATGTGGACTTGAATGGATCTCATACAAAATCAAACAACCAAACAAAAGAGGAAAGCTAATTGTGGGACTTGCCTGAGGAAAGACTACAATGAAAACTCATTTCTAGTGATATCCTTTTCCAGTAATTCTCATATCTATTTATTTGTGTATTAGCTTCATATTGGTCTTATTTTAACCTATCAGAGAGTTGAATAATGAAGAAGTTTATATGATTGATAGCAACACCAAAGCAATTTTATAATGACAATGTGAATAGAGAGAAAGTTAACTAATTCCAGGTAAAAATTGTGGGGTTTTTTGAACATGGTTGTCAGAAACTGAACTTTAAATGTTATTATGGTCAGAGGGCAAGAATTATAAGAAAATGTTGACCCCTAAGTAAAACTTGAGCTAGAATGATGGGAGAAATTCCACTCAAAGAAGAAGTATAACATAGACACAGCACAAGGGAACTTGTTATAAATATAACAGGTAAGTAAATTTGTGTCTATCTCAAGTAGGAAGAATTCACACTGTCCTCATGTGCTTTTCCATAGATAAGAAATTTTTTCTGCCTTTGCATTACTTCTCATGATTTCCTATGAATTCTTTTCTTTTCACATAATTTATTTAAGGGCAGAGAGAATGTAGACTAAGTAAATATATATATATATATATATATATATATATATATATATATATATATATATATATAACCTTTGATTTTTCAAGCTTGTGTGAAAGATAAAAAACAATTCTAGACTCTCAGTTGTAACTCTCTACTATGTTTCTTATTTTCTCTCCTATTCTCTCAGTTAAATGGGTGTTGTAGCATAAACACATCTGAGAAATGAAAGTACTATGAGAAATGACTAAAGTCAATGGCTTCAGGTAAATTTTACAATTGAAGAAACTGTGTCTCTTTAACAAAACAGAAACTCCCATTAAAATTTGAGTTACATTAATTAAGCCAAAACCAAGGAAGAAATTTGTATCTTGAATGATATTTGAAACTTTTTTTTTGCTCTTAGAAGAGACTCTTCCATTTCTTACACTTTTTTTTCTATACACACAGTATATATATAATTAGGATCCTTGAAAAAGTTTTTAAATTTGTAGTTAAAAACTTTGTAAACTCCATTCTCAGATAATGTCACTAAAAAATTCTCCCTAACATTTAATGAAGAAAAATATCAATTTAATATAAACTGTTCCAGAATATAAAAAATGTGTAATACGTAAAAAATATCTTATGACCAAATGAAATTTATCAGAAATGTAGTTTGGTTTATCATATGAAAATCAATGTAATTCACCCTTTTAACTGAATAAAAAAGAAACATATAAGATGATCTGATAGATGTTAAAAAAAAATTTTTTGACAAAATCCAAAAGCCATTCTTGATAAAATCTCTCAGAAAATTACAAACGAAAGCATTTATTCAGCCTGAAAATATCATCTATAATAAAACAGAAGTTAACATCATATTGAGTGGTAAAAGCCTGAATGTTTTCTGCCTCAGATGAGGAAGCAAGCAAACATATTTGCTTTTATCACTTCTATTCACCCTTACCTGAAATCTTCTTAGGACAATAAGATAAGAAAAAGACATCCAGATTGGAACAGAAGAAGAAGTATAATTATCTTTATTTTCAGATTATATAATCAAATATTTAGAAAACCCTATAGTAGATACAAGAAAGTTACTAACAAATAATTGAGTTTAGCAAGTTTGTAGGATACAAGATTAAACTGCAAAAAAAAAAAAAACTATTGCATTTGTATATAATAGAAATAATTAGAAACAAAATTTTAAAAGAAAACATGATTAAATATCATCAGAAATATGAAATAGTGATAAATCTGATAAATGATGTGCTAAGACTTATGCATTGAAAAGCACATAACAATGCTGACAGAAATTTTAAAAGACCTAAATAAATGGAAATTTATACCATGTCCATGGACTGGAGGGAGGATTCGATATTTTTAAGTTATCAATTCTTCCCAAATTTATTTGTAGATTCAAAGAACCCCAATTAAAATTCCCAAAGGATTGCATGTTGGCAAATGCGTAGGGGGATTGTAATTCTCTTGCCTAACGCTGGTGTACAAAAACTTACAAACACTACGAAAATAGTTGGTAGTTTCTTTTACAAGTTAAACATATACCTGCCATATCACTCAGACATTTTTTCATAGGTATTTACTCTAGAGAAATAAAAGCAAACATATGTACAAATAAAGACTTTACAGGAATGTTCACAGTACTTTTATTGGCAATAGCCAGTGTCTGGAAACAACCCAGATATTCATCAAGAGATGAATAGAGAAATGAATTGCGGTATAGTCATACAATTGAATATTCCTCAACAATCAAAAGGAATAAAATATTGATAGACATAAAAGAGTGAATGAACCTCAAAATAACTATGTTGAGTAAAATAAATAAGATTTTAAAAGTACTAAATGCATAGAACCTAATATTGTTGCGAGATTCTCGAACAGAGAGAGAGACACACAGAGGTTATACGCAGGAAGCAGCATTTATTGATGATAATAGCTCAGCAGATTCTCATCCAAAGGTTAAGCCCCGATTGTAAAATGGTGGGTAGTTTTAAATAATCTTGTACTTCCACATTTCTACACAGCTACAGATATCCCTTATAAGGAAGGAGAACATAAGGAGAAGTTTGATTGACTGCCAAACTATAAGGAAACTGGCTCAATTGCTTAAACAGGTTTTGGGACTGCCCCATCAGCTGGAGAGTCCTGGGGAAGGAAGGGTGCAGTCAGAACTAAATCCTTAGATCAGGAAATGGTCAGACAGGGTCAGGCTGCCACAATATATAATAACAAAAAGCAAGCAGTTCAATGGTTGCCTGGGAGGATGAAGAGGCAAGGAGTGAGAGGGATGGAATTCTGAGAGGCATAAAGAAATTTTTAGAGGTGATTGGCATATTCACTATCTTGATTTGGTTAGTGGTTTCATGTACATGTAATACAGCAAAACATCAAATTTTATCATTTAAAGATGACATTTTATTTGATGTCAATTTATACCAATAAAGATGTTTAAAATGTTTTAAAACATATGATAACTAAATTTCCAATCTAGACAAAAAGAAGTTACTGCCAGTAAACATTTAATTAAAAAGCATAAATACCAAAATTGAATGAGCTAAAAATTAATGAAAGTTAAGAAAGTAAAAGAAGATCAATAATGTCAGCAATATGACATGAAGGGTTTAAGGAATGTAAATGATGAAAAGAAGCATGGCTACTAGCATTTTCAGGAGTTTGTTTGTTTGTTTGTCAATATGTCTTAGTGATAAAGGACAACTAGCCTGGGAAAGACAAAAATAGAATTCAATCAGGATTGTGAACAGCCAAAGTAACTCCATATTAGGTATAAGGCTCCATCTTAGGCACAGGCCAGTTCCCGGAAAAAACGCAGATAGCGAGACAATCACCCCACCCTACACAGCCAATCAGAGCTACTATGGAAAGTCGAAAGACCCTAACTCTCCAAATTCCCCACTTCTTCCTTGGCTCCATCACCCAGCCAATCCCGCTAAAGGTCAAGCTTGTTGTGCCAATCCTGTAACGCCAAGGCATTGCTCCCCTGCTTGCGGTTTTTCCCTTCAAATACCCCCGAAGCCCCATGTTCAGGGCCGCCTCCTATTCACAGCTGCGTTGGTGTGCGGGGTGCGGTCAGGGCTCGAGTCTGAAATAAACTCGCTCTTGCTCTTGCATCGGTGTTGGCTCCTTGGTGGTTCGTGGAGATACGAGTCGGGGCATAACAATTGTGCCATAAGATGAGATTTTTTTTTTTCTGAATATTAACATTTATTCTCTCTCACTGAAATGTAATCCCTTTGTAAGCAGATTTTTACAATAATTTATATAACTATATGCTCACTTTATCCAAAACACCACATCTTCAAAGGTATTCTATGTTATTTAGCATTATCTATGACCACTCCTCCTAACATGCCTTTTCTAATTCTCACTGTTTTTCAATTATAACTCTGAAAACTCCTTGTCCTCTTATTTTCAATGTTATTCTCGTAACTGTGAGTATTCGTTAGGGTAGGGTTTTGGACTCTTCATTATTTATATATGCATCCACCAATCCATTCACTTACTCTATAAAAATGTATCAAGTGTCTACCTGTGTCAATCTCTGTTCCAGGTCCTACAGATATCTGGTAATCTAAATACACATAGTGGTCCCTGACCTCAAATATCATCTTCTACCTTATTAAGTCTTCCCTGTCTCCTCACAACATGCATATGTATAATTTCATTATTCTACTATCAAAAAAATTTCTCTAAATAATATCTTTAGTTCTGATTGATATCAGAACCATACTAGGAAAGATATTTCCTAAAAACGTCTCAAACCCACAATCCCAATAATTTATCAATTTATTTATCAAAGTAAAAATTACACCTGACCAAATTAAACTATCAACTAAGACTATTCATGACTATTGTAGTAGGAGAGAGAGACCAAACTCAATTTTAATGAAACAAAAGGTGGGAAGGATTTTAAGCTCTGGTGTAAGTAAGAGAAAAGCCCTGGAAGATATAAGGGGGTTAGGATGATCTTGAGCATACTGAGTTATCAAATGCATTTCTCTGTGATTAGGTCATCATTGCTTGATAATTGGCACCCTTGAAGTTAGGTTCCTTAGTCCACAGAGACTGAGAGATAGGAGTGCTTTGTCCTTTGAAATATACATTTCAAAGGGATGGTTCTCAGGTGAGAAAAACTTTTCTTATGTTGTAAAACCTTAAGAGGGTGGGAGAAGATTTACATATATTTCAAAGGAAGAGATAAAAATTTACAATTGCAAATTTTCTAAAGTAAATTCAGTAAGAAAAGTGAAGTCTGAGGCCTACAGTCAGAAAGAAATCTGTCTGAAGTTTAATCAAAGCTGAGAGAAATTTTAAGGCTGTCTTAATTATATTTATTCATTTGACCATTATATCATTCTTGGAATCAGCAAGAAAATCAGGACTGCCATTTCAGTACAACATGACCATATTCTGTGTCCAAACTATGTGTGAGAGTTCAGGAAAAGTGGTTATTAGTACATATCTTTTTTCCACTTCTAAATATTTTGAATCTTAAAACTCCCAAGAGAAAGTAGGAGGAGAGTAAGGGGAGAAGGGAAGAGGTTTGGGGTGAGGGAGAGGGAGACAGAACAATATTTGCATGGAAATTTCCACTCAAAGAAAATGTAAAACATTTTTATAGCCAGCTTTACTTTGTATAACTCTCCACGTATGATTAAAATGAGCTTTTATTCAGGAATTTTTGTCTTCTAGAATACTACAAAATTAGAGATAAGAACAACGAAGAAGTAAAATAAAAGACATATATTGACTGAATTTATTTTTACTTAATTTAGGTCAAACAACTTGCAAACCATTCATTATACAAGACTGAATCAAATTTCTTCATCTAAAAGATTCTTTTTACATTTTTCTTTTGCCCATATCTTCTCTAAAGAAAGAAATATGTTACTTGGCATCTTTTTTCTACTACTTGAGTATGTTTTTTCAGTAATATCAAAGGATCTCTAGAAGTTTGGTCCAAGTTCACTAAAAAATTAAAGGACCATGATTTTGCTTCACAATACAATAATTAAGAGTATTTTTAGACTATGGTTAACAAATTTTTCTGTGCACAACAATCAACTGTGAGGCAGGTTAAATACAGATAGCTAGGCCCCACCTCAAAGTGTCATTGATTCGTTAAGTCTGAACTTTACTGATTCTTTTTATATAATAGTCACCAAATGTTTTCTGTAAAAGGCAAATATATCATGCTTTGCTGGTCAAGATAAAAAATTAGGAATGTCATGTATGGACATAAATAGAAGAGAGAAAACAATTTTTCATAAATTTTTAATTGACAAAAATGTAATGAATTTAATAATAATGGTTGTGTAACCCAAATTGCTGGGAAAAGAATACCTATTATTGAGCTTCCTTGTGGGGTTTTGTCGGAATAAAGAATTGCCTGGATAAAAGAAGCTCTCCCTCTCTTAGAACCTGTTATTTGTCCCTTTACTGTGCTGTGGAGAGCTTCTTATTGTTTCTACTGAAAGAATTATTAAATTATGTCATCCCAAATCGTCATCTCACAGGAATCAGTTAAACGCATACAAAAAAGCATTAGGTAATCCAAGATTGGAAACTTTCACTTTTGAAAGGGAGAAAATATTTTCTTTTTTAGAAAGCATTAATCTCTATACACATATATATTGTTTTGTAACAAAAGGATATGTGAAGATAGGCCTGATTATCATATTAAAGCTGGAAATATGGTCACATACATATATTTAGAGAGGAAGCAAGCACCTCAGATAAGTAGCATAAATTACCGGGTGGCAAAATGACCATAGTGAGAGTATAAACATAAGAGTCTGTTCTCTTGCTTAATCAATATGTTCATCCATCTGAAATATAAATAAAGTGAGCAGTCCGTGAATAGAAAAAATAGAGACTGGAAAGTATTTTTATTTATGTAAACAGTGGTATTTAGGATTTAAAAGTGCATATCTCCATTTAACATGGCAAACATTTTCTTTTTACCTACTCCTAAGTGGTAGATGCATCTCTGTTCCAGACTTCGGTGTTCAATAGTACTTCTGTTATCCGGAGTTTATATGCAGCACTGATTTCTCCATTTAATGCAGTATCCATAATCATACTCAACATCATCACAAAATGTTTTACATACTCCTTTCACTTTTTCGCATCTCTGAAATCTATACTTTGGTTCAAAGTGACTTCTGGCTGCAATTGATAAAGACAAAGTCATCAAACCGCTGTTTCATTTGGGGGCCTTCATACTATGGGGAGAAAAAAGATATGTTCCAGTCATAATATCATGTGCATAGGAGATGGAGATTTTAGAAAGTCAGGTTGCTTTATAGCACAATTTATCCATCATTGTAGAAAGTGACCAAGCCACAAATATATTACTTGCACAAAATGTGTATGCCTTATCTTACATCTCACATCAGTACTGAACTTTAGCTGGCTCCTATGGACTCTTGCCTTCTATAATTTTTTCTGACTTTATTAAGACCAGATTTACCCTCCCATGCTTTTTAAATTTTGAATAAGTCATTTATCTATATGACAATATAACAAACCTAGCTATCACAAATACATTCTGAATATTAAATTTTGCATGTGTATCAGGAAAAATAGAGGAAAATAATTTCATTAAAATGTGGATAATGAATTGAATTGAATTTAGATTAAAATAATATAATGTCAACTCATAGAACCTAATTGCCTGCCTAGAACCTAAATGAAATTCAGAATGGTTTCATTTCAATCCTATTTGTCAGGTGTTTATCTGAGTAGCTAATGTTCTTTGAGCATTAGGTTGAGAACTGTACAGAAACTTCAAATGTATAGAATGTAAGGAGGATTTCAAATGTATGTACTTTATAATTAATAAAGTAGGTAGAAAAGAGAAGTTAAGCTTACAGTGCAAGAAATTGTCAGGAAGTTTTGACATGTGAATATATGTATTTTCTTTGGGAACTGGAAGCTTATTCATGATGACAGAATCCCTGGCCATTGGTAAATTTTGGTGAAATATAGTTATTTCAGAGCTATACTTGATAAGATCTAAATAGTGAAGAGGCTGATGTATACTTGTCTTTCATTTTTTAAAAAACTTTTACCGGGATAGATACTTTTTAAGCTAATCAGCATTCCTAAGATCCTAATATCTTGTCAATTCACCAAATCCATGTTGATTTTTAAGGTATATTGAATTCAGAAAAGAGAAGTATGGATTTATAATAATCATTGCTAACATTAAATTTATATTAAT
Source organism: Eonycteris spelaea (assembly GCA_003508835.1). Taxonomy (NCBI): domain Eukaryota; kingdom Metazoa; phylum Chordata; class Mammalia; order Chiroptera; family Pteropodidae; genus Eonycteris; species Eonycteris spelaea. The sequence continues at coordinate 229,169 of PUFA01000284.1, forward strand.
ATTCTTTCTACTTTCTCATTTTTCTAATTATAGAAGTGCTTTAAATCATGAAGGAATCTATAGAACTGTATCATATGGAAACAAAAAGTACATGTAGAAAAATTGGTTCTATTACTTTTTAGTTATTTGCAAATAATATATCATTTTAGAATCACAGCTATGCCACATGAAAATTGTGAATGAGAAAAACACAACATCTCTGTTGCTGTGAAAATTGGTAATGTAATGTTAGAAACTATACAATGTTATATAAATGTCATCCATGGGTGCATGATTATTTATGTGAGGTGATTGAAACTCTTTGCTATATAGCACAAAAAAGCAAACAAAAAATGAACAACTATTTGGAGGAAGGACACATAGCAACTCTTTCATCTACTAATGCCTCTGCACATTTTAAACATCATTGGAGAAATGGGGCCTATAACTAATTTTCATGCAAAGAATTGAAACACTAATTTGGGAGCCTCATAAGAGGGGTATATATTCTGGTCAGGTTTCTGGGAGTCTGGGCAAAAGTGAAGTGCTACAAATATGGTGATGTACTATGAACGGTTACCTGTAACAAGTAAAGCATGTACATGCAGAAGAAAATCTCTGTTAGGAAATCAACAGTTAAAAGCTCAGTGGCCCTCATACAATATCGAATTTTAGTTTTCCTAGGCTCTGTGGGGGATTCTTCAACTTCCAAAGAGAAATGTCTGACATATACCTCCCCATCTCTTAGCAAATAAATTATCTGCAGATGACTTTTTTTGCCCATCTTATGATGCTCCTTATAAACAGAGAGGCAGAGTTGAAAGTTGGAAAAAGTGGGCTTAGAGGATGTCTCTACTCTTAGTAGGTCCAAGTTGAAATCAAGGTAGGAGCAAAGCCACAGATCAGTTAGAAGTTTGTATAATATATCTGAAAGGATATGATCTTACAGAGTCAGATACTACTAGGTTTCAATCTTGTATACTCTATTTTTAGTTGTGATATATTGAACAAATAATTTTATTCACTGAATTTCCATTTCCTCATGAAATTGAGGTTTTGATAAAATTTTAAAAGTTATAAGATAAAATATATAAATTTCTCTTAAAGTATTACAAATTAATAACCTTAAGGATCAGGTTATTCTCATGTCCTCTATTTTTACTTTTCTTTTGGAATCATACTTAAAACTGACCTTAGTTGAAGCATATTGTTTATGTCCTGCTCTAGTGGAAGCACAAATTTCTAGTCTTAAATCACTAGATCTAGTCCACTGTCTGACTTGTTCATTGATTTATTTCAGCATATAACAAAATACTTGAAGCTTAACATAATAAATGTGCAAATAGCTGACAAAATGATTTAGTAATAAGTATGTTATCAAGGATAAGAATCTAATTGGTGTTAAATACTGAAAAAAGTCTCCAAAATGTATTACAATAGCTTTATCAGTTATTTCCCACATCAACTGAGTAAATGACTTAATTCCTTTACTATTTTTTCAACTGTAAAATGTATTTGATAATAACTCCCTACTTCAGAAGGTTGTGTAACAATCAGAAAAATAATAGATATAGAAATATTTTCTAGCCCACAATTAATAAAGTAAGTTTTCATTGCTACCAGTATGAGTGCTTTATAGATTTGTGGCAGATCAAGAAAAAAAAATTAATTAACTCACTGATTTTTCTTCATTTTCACTTTTAAATGAAGAGAATATTCTTTTGTGATTCCTACAACAAATATTTATTAAGCAACTATGTTGTAGTTGGCCCTGCGCTGGATGCAGATGCAAAAATGAATAAAAAAACTAAGCTCCTCACCCCCAAAAGACAGCTAATATTTGTTGAGAGATGATAACATAAAAATAAAAAAAAAATACATTATCACTTGCAAAGGCAATTATGGGGTATAAATAAAATGACCTTGCAGGATAAAATAGTTATAAACTCTCCATGGGAAAGTTTGTTTAGCTATAGCTACTACACCTACTGCCATTTATTAATAGCTATGCTTTGTTAGTGTTCATTAGGTTTCAGGTTCTTTACTAAGCAATGTATACTCATTATTGATTTAATTCTCTGACAAATTTATAAGATCTATATAACCATTCTCATTTTACCCATAAGAGGAACTAAAGTTAAGAACTCTGCAAAAGGTTTCAGAGGAAGTAAAAGAGGAGAAAAGCTTCAATTTTAGTTATGTTGGACTCCAAATAAGTGTATGTTCACTCACTTCACTGAAGAAGTAGCTTTTGCTTGTATATTGAAAAGCCAATAGCATATTTTCAAGGAATTGAGGGGAAGCTCTTTCAAAGCAAGATAGGTAGGTAGGTAGGTATATAGATGATAGATAGATGATAGATAGATAGATAGATAGATAGATAGATAGATAGATAGATGATAGCGTGTTTTGAAAGAATTTGTGATCTATGCAGAATGGTGTGACTTTTAGCATGACTGAAGTGATATGGACTAGAACCTCAGAAAATATAGCCAAGTCAAATTGAGCGTAGGTGGCAAAGGACCTACAAAACTGAGGAGATGGCTATTATCATGATGAAGTTAGGAAACTATAGAGATTTTAAGCACCATTTTCCCTGTAAGGAGGGGAATAGAGAAATTTTGTAGTAGAGAGGCTAAATGGAAAGTTGTTAGAGCATTCTAAATAAGAAATAATGAGAAAAATAATTAAGTTAATAGGATTTATAATAAAGAGGAGAAAGTGAATTTCAGAGATAGTTATGAATTGGAAGCAGTCCAGTTGGTAACTTTTGGGTTGGGAGGAAGAGTACTGGAAAGTAGAGCAGCAATGATATCAAGTGTTTTAGTCCTTAGTAGTGTGTGGTTGAGAACAGAGAATAAAAGAAATGGACAGATTATAACCTTTGTGAGTAAGATGAGTTCTATTTTGTACATATCAGGATTAAAAATTTGGAAGTCAGCCAGATAAGTAAGTTTCATAACCAGTAGTAAATGCAGCTTTGCAATTTGGGAAGATTGTGAAAAAAAAAAATATTTGCTGGTAGAAGTTATTTTAGTGAACAAGATAATCTCAAGATAGTACCTAAAACAAGAATAAAAGAGATTCAAGGACAAAACACTAGAGGCCTCTGCCTTTAAGAGACTATCAAAAATGGAGAAGACAACTAATAATTCTCAAAACAGTAATGAACTCTAGCAGTGTTCAGAAGCCTATCAAAATAAAGAATTAAAATAGGCTTTTGGGTTTGCTTTTTGGAAAACATCAGCAAGATTTTCAGTCAATTGATGTAGGTGAATGTATTGGGGAGAAATGTGTTTTAAGATTTGATAAAGTGAAAACAATGAGTCTAGGCTGCTTTTCAAGAAGTTTGGTGAAGGATAGAATAAGGTAGATCAGAAAATAACTTGAAGGAAAAAATATCTCTTATGAAATCTAACTCTACATATAACATATCCAGAATCCTACCATTCCTCATTTTTATCATTACCACCCTACATTGATCTACCATAATGTATTAACTATATTATTTCAATACCTCCTAACCCATGAAAGCACTTCAGGGAGGCCTTTTTAAAACAAGATCCCAATCATGTTTTCCCTTTGGCTAACACCCATTGAATTCCTCTCAAAATAAAAGGTAAGATCATTTCTAGTCTTAAAATGCTTTGGGCAATCCGTCAACACATTTCCTTTCTGACCAACTCCTCCTGGGTCACTCTTTACAGTCACCCTTGCCCCACAGGCATACTTCACAGATAAGCTGCTCCCATGGCCACTTTGCCCTTTTCATTATTTTGCTCAAATGTCATTTTCTCCATTAGTGCCCTTTGAAAAATCTTACTTAAGGTTATTATAGCCCATTTATTTCTGGGTCCTTTAATTATTGTCTAGCATAATTTGCTCATCTATTATGTTTACTGTTTGTATTTATCTCTACATCTAGAATATGAGCTCCATGAAGATAGGGAATATTGTCTATTTTGCTTAGTGATATGCTCCCATCTTATTACATTATGGCTAACACATAGCAAGTTCTCAACGAGTACTTATTGAATTGATGAATAAATAAGAAAGGGAGGGTTGAATGCAGTATCTAATTTATGTATTGTCAGTGTTATGAACTGATATTGATCTAGGAGACAAATCTCATGTCTAATTTATTTTTTAACTGTCATTTGGATAGTACTTAAAGCTCATTTTGTGATCAATAAATATCAGTTCCTCTGTAATTTTTTTATATTCCAATCCAAAACCCATGATGTCATACCAGAAAAGAAACAAGTCATTAATCAAATGTTGTCTGGATAAATAAATTACTAATTGGAATTGGATTTTGTTCTTGCCCCAGGACACTGAGGTGAAATAAATCTTGAAATAGATTGGGTTTGAACACAAGGTATCAGGTTGGATTCTAATTCTCTTCCTAGTCCTGTGCTGGCATTTGGTGCTTTTAACTGATTTGGTATGTATTGAGGTACTAACAACAAGAATATTGTTATCTGACACCTGGTGGTAGCTATTCCATCAGAGACCATGCTAAAAGTGAAGAGAAATACATAGTGCTATGGAAATTTAGATTCTGAGCCAAAGGAAGGAAAAATGTAAGTTTTAGCTCTGTAATTTAACTAGTTTAATTTAAGATCATCTAGTTTTTTTTTTTGTCAGTCAACACAATGAAAATTACAGTGTATGAGCAAGAAAGTTAACAGAAATCTTCCCATTTGTAATTATTTGCCTTTTTTCTTTTCTTTCTTTAAAAATTTGTTTTTGTTATTTCATTCTGAGGGCAATATGAATAGTGATGACTCTTTCTCTTTAAGGAACAGACAATAGAACTTCATCAAAGGGGCTTCTAGAACTTTCAGTGGCTATCATACACAATAAACGGTTAAAAGATTTGTGTAGGAAATGATATTAATTTCATAGTTGATGCTCATAGGTTTACATTCTTTTTCAAGTTTCTCACATTTATTCCTTTGACTGAAGGCAGAGGCTGGTGGCTTGGATATACACTGGACTACACAAGAAGAGACCAGCTCAGACATATATATGGGTATAGTTTTCTATGTCAAACACTAAAGGTTGGAGGGTCTACCAGTACAGACTAATTCATGTGCATTGATGCTTCGAGTGTCTTTAGAACACTTCTCACCATTTACCACTATGTGGCGGCCACTGAAAACCCAATTCTTATTTGCTCCATATTAATAATATATTAGGTTTCTCAATTCTACATCATAAGTCTTGATATAATGATGGCCTAGTGTCCTGTTGGATAGGATAAATAACCAAACTTTTATTTTAAGCATTTAATTTTACTAATCTGTCTCCACATAACTGATGTATTTATTGTCCAAAAGTTAAGCTAATGTTTTTTTTCCCGGGCCACCAATATATCATCTCTAGTCCACATATAATAACATATGAAAAGTTCAAATAGAAATGTGTTCTCACAAGACATAGAAAATATATTGACTACCTGAAAACATCAATGATTTTTTTTATTGTTGTTTTCATTTTCATTTTTGTATTTACGTGAAAATGGGTGCTTAATTATAAACTAGTGATTCTAAACCAGTGTTTCAATATCAGGCTCCTCAAAGAGGATATTTAGCAATGAAGGTAGACATTTTTGATTATCACTATTAGTGAAAGGAGTGCTATTGGCATCTGGTGGGTGAAGGCCAGGAATGCTGAGAAATATCTTGCAGCTAAAGATACAATCAATGTGCAGGACAGCTCCCACAACAAAGAATTGTCTGGACCAAAATATCAATAATGCTGAAGTTGAGAAATCCTGTTTAAATGAATATTGTAAAAATACTTCTAAGGATAGTTATACCATAAGGGAACCCATTAGCAATCAAAATCTTTTTTATGTTATTAAAATACATAAAAGATAATACATGTAAGGTTCCAATGTATGCTTAGCAAATAATTGTTTCATGTTTATGGGAACTCATGTTTATTAAAATAAAATTGAAAATTAAACAATTCCTCGTGATGAAAATATATCTAGAAACATTATTAAAATAAAAAAAAAATTGTCTCTGCGCACATAAGTACAATAGATAATAGTCATTAGGAACACAGACCCTTATATCTCATATCTACATGTAGAAAGTAAAATGAGATGCCATAATAAAAAAAATCAAGAAAGTAGCTGGAGACTGGAAATTCTTTGGCTTCTCATTTGCTTCTGAGTCTAAGTCTGGTCCACATGTATGTATTTAATAAATTTTTTTACTTTAGTTAAATTACAAAAAATGATTCAATTTTATGTTGGGAGAAGACAAGTTTCTGTTTTTATTACTACGTTGTGGTATTGATAATTTTTTTAAAAAATATATCTGAATTAATACAAATTACTAAATTATATTTTTAAACTCATAAAAAGATTTTGCATTTTAATAGAAACTATACGATACAGAGGTATGGTTGAGAGTATTGTGGGGGAATGCTGTGTTCCTTCCCAGGAAATAGTAAGAAGAGTTTTGGTGAGTGGAGCCAAAGAGTAAATTACTCTTGCTTTCGCTACCTCCTCAGACAAGGTTAGTTCCCAGGACTGAGGAGCTGCATTCAGCTACCATTCTTAGTTTCTGACTTCCTTTGTCAAAATATTTAATTATGTATAGCCTCTTCTCCTTTATGAAATTTTTCTCTTCCTTTCTTACTCCTCTCTGTTTCTTGATCCATATTTTTTTCCATTACATATAAATAAGGATAGAATTTGGGGTTCATTGTGATTTTCCTCTGCTCTTCTGTTCTTACTTTCTGGTCATTCTCTTGCATGGGCTCTGTCTCTTTCATGAGAAGGATCTGCACTCTTAGCATCTAGTCTCTCAAGCCCGTTGGATTTGTACTTTTTTTTTTTTTCCATGGGATTATCTATGGAGCACTGTTTAACAATAAAATAGCATATCTATTGCAGGCTTGAATCTCAGAAATCTGTTCCTCTCATTTCTTTGACCTAAGGTTTCTCAGAACATAACTTACATTGATTCACACAAGGCAGATAAAACTTTGAGCAACTTCCATAAAATAAATTCTGCTTATTCCGGTACCAAGAGATCAAGAGAAAATGCAATGCAAAGGCACCAGATACATGTGTGACATGAACCACTTCTGAATGGTTCAATATTAAATTTTATTTAATCTTTGTGTATTACAGACATACACAGGTCTTGAAGTTTGTGCTGGGAAGACTTAGTATGACTGGTCCTCTCTCTTCTTGGACCATGTGTCTCTTTTCTTCTGTCATCTGTATTTCTGCAAGCAGCAATGTGTTGCAGGTCTCATGCAGTAAGCAATTCTAATTTCATTTTCATGGCACTCAAGTTTACATCGACCATTACCCTTTTTGCACTCTCTCCTTAAATCCAAGCTACCATATTGGGGGTATTTCTTTCTGGCTGTAAGAAGGAAAGAATGACTGAAATTAGCAACCTACTATGACACATCCATATTTTAAAAGGAGAAAGATCAAGAACAAAAAATGTAGAGTAGAGCAAAAGAAAAAGCCCCCTTTCTAATTTCTGACAGTGAAAGCTTCTGAAGAAAGTTTAAGTAAATGTAACCATCTCTTGGTGCAAGGTTAATGCTGGAAATTAGAAAGTGTCTTGCACCTAAGTGAGCTGTGCCAGCTTGCTGCTTTACAAGTTACTAGATAGTTCAAGGACAGTTCCAAAAGTTAATGTGAAAAAAAAAGATTTTACAATTTATCTTCTGTCCGAGTCAGTCTCTACAGTTATGTAATTGTATTTGAGTTCCCCCTTTTCTGCTTTCACACACATTACTCACACCGAATATGCTTTCTGAATTCTTCTTCAAGAGGTTTCTACTGCAGCTTAATTTTACTTTTCTAAAATATCAGATGAGAGACAATATTACGGAATTCATCTGAATTCCCATGACTCCCCCTAGATATCTTGGGTTTTACTTCCCCTAAGAAATGATCTAACTTAGACACATGTCTGATGACAGCATTATTTTTTTAAAATGAGAATTTCTACAAGGAGTAGCCATTGTTGGCCATTAAAAAATTTCTAAACTTACCAGTACCCCAAGCTACATGTTTTATCTTGTAGCCTGGTGATTGACACTCACTAGAAGTTTAATTTTAGGGTAGTTGGAGATAGTTGGGAAATTGTGGGATGTTGGTCCAATAGACTGTAAGATCCATTCCAAGCAAAATATATTTTGACTTTATATTTTACATTGTATACTGGCTGTTACTTGGTGCAAGGTCAACCTGGAGATCTGAAAGTGTCTTGGACCTAAGTGAGGCCTTTTGTTTTGGAGTCTTAAACATCACTTTTGATATGTAACAGCCTTATTCATATGGTGAAATTAAGAGCAACTGGTATAGGAGAACTCTAAATTTCTCAGATATCTGATCAAAGGGCAGACTCAAGTATTTTTATATATTTGTGGTGTAAAAGCAAATAAATTTTACCACTAGTTTCTGCCATTAATTGAGGTCCAGTGTCCCAATCAGTCCCTTTATAGGCCAGGTATTTCTTCCTAGACATTCTGTCTGCATTTCAAAAGTTGTTGGAAAGTAGTGTTGCTTATTGAATACCAAGACTCAAGCTACAGTTATCCACATCGGTATAAACAGCTGATATAAAAACCTAGCTCTTCCATTAAAATGAACTCTCTTCTCACTATAACTGAAGTAATTTAGAACATGGCTTAGAGCAGAAAAAAAAAGTTACTCTGCACAGATTAAATATTAATTTCTAAATATTTACTCTACAATTTTTGAGGAGTTACTATTAGTAAACCTATGTATAATTTGCTAGTGACAGATACCTGATTTATACTCACTTTAGACAGAGTTCTGTCACATTTGACACTATTACCCAATATTCCACTTAAATTGATCTGACCCCTTCTTTTATTAGTTTTTTGTCTTACAGCACTTTCTAAAAATATTGTCTTCCTTCTCCTCAGTCTGACCTCTAAATATAAGTATTCCACAAACTTGTGTCTTTGGATCACTAATATTCATCTTTGCAAGTATTTACCCACTCATTTAACTATTAAGAACAGTTGGCTCTTGAACAATGTGGAGCTTAGTTAGGGGCACAGACCCCCTACATAGTTGAAAATCTGCATATAATTTTCGACTCCCTAAAAACTTTACTAATAGCCTACAGTTTACCAGAAACCTTACCAATGACATAAAGTTAATTATACACATTTTGGATGTTATATGTACTATGTACTATATTCTTACAATAAAGTAAGCTAGAAAAAAGTGTTAAAGACAATCATAAAAAAAGAAAAATGGATTCACAGGATTTTTTGAAAAAAATCATATATAAATGAATCTACACAGTTTAAACTTGGGTTTGTTCAAGGGTCAACTGTATACTTTTTAAGCTCTATGCCTATGCCAATCCCTAGGGCAGGGGTTTTCACCTTAGGCACTATTGACCTTTTAGTTTGGAGAATTCTTTTCTGCTGACCACTTTCAAGAAAGTAATCTCTCTTTCCATAGCTTTCATAAAGCATTTCTATGTAACATTCATATTATACTACAAAATTTCTTTAAACAATATATAAAGTTCTGCTTAATATGTAAACTAGAAATTAGCAGACATTTCATAAAATATTTTCAACTGATAATTTCTTTTCATTTTTACTTATCTGCTATTTTACTCCATAGGCTACCATTCACTTCCTTGGTAACAGGAGAAAATCATGACTACCCTTTCAGTACAAAAATATACTATCTGTTCTGTAATCAAAGTACATACCAGATTTTTAAAAAAATGATTATTGGCAACAGTACATTTTTTTATTTTGACAGATAGAGTGAAAGAATAGGTGAGAATGAAACAATGCCTCATTTCTAAACATTCAGTGCATTTATAAACGAAAATGAGAGAAAAAACTATGTAACTTCACTGAAAATTTCCCTGCATAGGAAATTTAAGGAATTTAACCTAGACTTTTTTTTCATCTGTAACTGCTTCTATTCAAACTCATGTTTGAATAAAAATTTTCACTACTTGAAGGTGAGGGAAAAAAGTTGAGGAACTCTAAAAAGTCATACAAATGGCAGTTAGTTTAATTTGGGTTAGTTCAATCACCATATGCTATTGAACATACTAGAAGATAGAAGGCAAGATTTTTCTGCTTTTTTATTTTCTAAAATGGCTATATTCTATATCACACCTCTTCTAATTTGGTGGAGAAAATATATATCTTGACATCTTTCTTTTATTTTGAGATTTTTGGGGGTCAATAATGATAGGAATGTTTTTTGTTACATGTGTCATTAACAAGTTCTATGACTTCATTTTGAAAATATAAGAAAAAATATACAAAAATTTAACACTGATGTTGTAATCTATATCACTCTTTCTCCAAGTGAGATAATTTTTAAGTCTACAGGACACATGATTTTTAAAATTTGTTGTTAAATGCATGAATAATCTTAGTTATGAGCATGGACCTCTGATAGGACTGTTAATAAGGAAAAATAAGCTAATAAAACACACACATAAAATGGCATAGTGATTTATTAATGTTAGCTATTGTTGAAATTAAAAGAAAAAAAGATTCATCACTTGTTAATAGAATTTTAGGGGGCTCTTTCTAGAGCTGGAAATAATCCAGAGACCTTTTCTAACAATTTTTGAATAGAAGAAGTTATTTTCTTCACTAAATCAACCACTGCATAATTTGTTGTTTCATTGATGTTTGGCCCCTATTTAGAATTGTATCCATTAGCAATTTTTAAATGTTAATTTATCAATCTATTATGTGTAAGTTTTTAGATTGTCATGATGAACTATAATATTCACATGAAAGATGAATTAATTTCATCTCTTAGGTCTCTATTATGATATCCTTGGGCCTAAAACAAAAAACAAAAACAAAAAAAAAAAAAACCCCACCTCATCCAGGTATTAAAAAGGAATATTTTTCTGAGAGTTAGCAAATTTGAGCTGATTTTAGTGCCAGTATCATAAATTAGGTATAGTCATGAGCTCATCCTTTCACCTTAAACTCTTTAAGAAGAAGGGAGTAGATGCTATGATCATTCCAACTTCAAAACTTACTCTATTTTTTGTACAATTAATACTTACACATTAATTCAGAAAAGAATCTTGTAACATACCTGATGTGAAGAGATAGTCCTTGAGGGAGAAAAAATCTCATGGAAAATACAGCTTATGTACAAGGCATTATATTCAACATTAACAGGATCTTCAGTACTCAAAGACAGAGTGTAGTAACTAGAAATATTTTTTTAAAGGCCAGGAAATTACATAATTTGCCTATAGTGCCAAGAACAAATATTAAGAAAGGCTTCCTACTAATTGCAAGTAGTATACTGGCATAGGTTAAATTGAAGGAAAAGGTAAATAGATTGTGCCATCTACTCCTTATAGGTTGAATATGCTAAATAATAACTTTTCCTGGTAAAAATAAGTTTTAACTAATTGTTGCAGGATGGAGGCAATGAGACTAATGTGTTGACCATATATTTTTTTTAAGTTTTCAACTGGATGTCATTTTAGATTTACAGAAGAGTTGCAGAGATAATAGAGGCCAACTTCCCCTCATGGTCACATCTCACTTAACCATTTACATTTACAAAAACTAAAAAATTATTATTGGTATAACACTATTAAGTACACTACAAACTTTATTCATATTTTACCAGTTTTCCCACTATTTTTTCTATTCCATGATCCAATCCACAATAACATATTGCATTTAGTATAAAAACTTTTAATCCAATTTTTTACCCTAGTTGTAATAAAAACAACTGATGACTCCTCACATTCATTAGCATAAATATGCCCATAAACATTTCTGTTTTACCTGGTAAAATTGTGACCCAAAAGAGCAGAATAAAGAAAAAGAGATGAATCTTCATGATAGGGGATTTCTTAGGAAAAAATGTCAACAGATCTTCTTTTTAAAGTCAGGTTTTTAAAATAAGAAAACAGAGAACACTTTTTATTTATATATTCTCCTGGGAAGTGGTTCTAACTACTGAGGCTTATCAATAGCAAGAACATTTGTATGCTTGATTGAGTCGTGCTATGTTCAAAGAACAAGGTCACAAAATTATTATTAATTTTTTCTAATAAAAGTAACACTTGGTCATGTTACCTGAAACAGACTCTCATGAAAACACTACCCTTAAGGGACTCTTAAGGAATATGTGTTTGGATTGCTAAAACATCAGGTGAAAATATTTCATGTAATGTTAAATATTCTAATGCTCTTAGTATTAAATGATTGAATGTCTGAATCATAGAATTTTATAATTGAAAGTTTCCATTGAGATCATGTTTGCTTAGACAGGAAAACAATGAGAACCACGGAGGTTAAATGATTTATCTCAATTCAGATAATACATACTTATTTGAAAGGTAACATGATTAGAAAATACTGGATTCAGTAATGAGTATGAGTAGAACTTTCCACAATAAGTTTTTAAGTATGATAAAAATTTCTTATATTAAATCATCTGATTTCAAAATTCTAGAGATGATGTTTTTAAATCTGTTTATGGAACTGGAAGTGATTTCTTATCCAAATTGGGTATGACCCAAGTCTATTATGTCAGGTACATGTGGAAGAGCTGGAAGTTTTACACAGTATTCAGAAGCTGATGTTGTAATCAGAGAACAATTAATCAATTCTCTCCTTCCACAGTCAAAGAATTTCTAGGACAGTGGTTCTTAACCATATCATAATCCCCCAGAGGGATTGTTAAAAACAAATTACAAAACTCCGCACTTAGCATTTCTGATTTTGTAGGTCTAGATAGAGCCTAAGATTTTACATTTTTAACAAAACCTTGAAATGCTAATACTGTTAAAGAGGTCACATATCACTAATCCTGATTTATTCATTATATAAAACTTCAGGAAAAAAATGAATCAGAGTCATAGAATCTATGTTATAGATTAGCAAAGAATGTGAGACTTCTTAGAGATTCTAATCAAATACTCTCATTTGGCTGATTGCTTAACAGTCATTATCCTTTACAAAAAAAAAAAGTTTCAAATTATAAAATACAAATGGAAACTTTGGATTTAAGTCAAATATGAGAACCTTGATTTAGCTACACTTTGTTTCCAAAAAGAAAATAAAACCCTGAGAATTCAATATCAGCTAATAGGAGAAAGACCACTTCGATATATCATTATGTAGTGTTTATTCAACAAATATTTATTGAGCACTAAAATTGGCAAAGTTAGAATTTGCCACAAGCTAATGACGTGTTGGAGGAAAAAACAGAGTTTAAGTATTAACCTGGAGGGTGACATCAACCACATGATGGCATAAATACCTCAGCTAATATGCCCCTCCAAAAAAGGAATGGAAAAACTGTTGAAAACTGTCAGAAATGATTTTTTCAAAACTCAAATAAACTGAATGCTTGCAACAACTCAGAGAGTACTAATTTAAGAAAGTCTCCAATCTCTTAAGAAGAGTGAGTTCTGTAACGTTTTAACATATCTTAGTCCCACCCGCTGTTCCTCAGCTCAGCAGAAACCTTGAAAAATAGTGGTCCACATTCATAATGCCAGACATAGCAGAACATGGATAGAGGTATCCTGTCAAGTACTTTCCTGGAAGACCCTTATTTCTCCTGACCCAGACCATACTAAAGGTACTCACAATGAGGATTTTTCAAAAACATTTATAGGCAAATGTTTTAGTCACTGTTGTTTGAGGCAGTGGGTAATAGTTAGGGTAAACAATAGACTAACCCAAAAGTTTGGAAGGTGAGAGTATGAGGAAGAAGTCGTGTATAGGTGATTTTAAAAACTGACATATTCATGGGAACCTAGAAGGACATTTGCATATTTCCGTGTAGAAATGTGCACATATCCAGGTATATATGCATGCTCAGGAAAGACCTGAGGAGGACCTAGGCTTTTACCCGCTTATTGATCTTGAGGCTCTGAACAAGCAGGAAGCGAAGGCAAAGCAGAGATACATACTGATTGGCATTCCCCAACACACACATAGATGATCTATACAAAAACTGGGAGATTTTTAGGTTTCATATATTTAAGGAAATCTCTGTACCATCACTAGTGAACCGCTATAATTATGAAAAAGAGAATTCAGTGGCCCCACACAACTAAGAATACAGACTGTAGACAATTAGCCCAGAAAAGTAATTAAATAAAACAAACTACTCCAAACAAAGAACAACAACAAATCTTTGTATAAGGAATTTCATTTCTGAAGTTGTTATAATATTTAAAATGTCTAGTTTACAACAAAATTTTATACTGTAAAGATTATATATCTATATCTATATCTATAATACACACACACACACACACACACACACACACACAAGGAAAGTATCAATGATTTGAAACTATCCCTGAGAAAATCCAGACATTACACACACACACACCACACACACACACACACACCACAACACACACACACACTCATACACAAGGAAAGTATCAATGATTAGAAACTATCTCTGAGAAAATCCAGACATCATATTTACTAGACCAAGGTTGCCCAACCCCTGGACCACAGACTGGTATCCGTCCGTGGCCTATTAGGAATGGAGCAGTGCAGCAGGAGGTGAGTGATGAATGAGCAAGAGAAGCTTTATCTGTATTTGCATCCACTCCCCAGCACTAGCATCGCTGCTTTGGCTTCACTTCAAATCATAAGTAATTAGATTCTCATAGGAGCACTGGTCCCTGGTGCCAAAAAGGATGGAGACTGCTATACTAGATGAAGAATTTAAATCAGCTAATTAAAGTATGCTCAAAGAACTAAATTGAGCCATGTTTAAAAAATTAAAGAAAAGTATAAGAACAACATCTCATCAAGAAGAGAATGTCAATAAAGAGATAAAATTATAAAAACGGAATAAATCAAAGTTCTAAAGTTGAGAAGTACAAACTGAAATACAAGTTCCCTGGAGTGGCTTGACACTACATTTGAACAGGAAGAAAAATGAGTCACTGAAAATGAAGTTAGGTCAATAGAGGTAATCCAGTCTGAAGAATAGAAAGGGAAAAAAATGAAGAAAATACAGAGTTTCAGAGAATTGTGGAACACCAGCCTAGACATATTGAAGTCCAAGAAAAAGAGAATAGAGAGAAAGGGGGTGGTAAGAATATTTGAAGACATAGTAACAAAAACTTTTTAAATTTGATGTTAAACATTTACACATCCAAGAATCTTAATGACTTCCACCTAGGTAAAGTCAAGGAATTTACCTTAGACACCTCACTGTCAAATATTTAAAAACTAAAGACAAAGAGCATCTTAAAAGCAGCTAGAGAGCAGTCACTTGTTACATATAATAAGATACATTGCTTGCTTCTCATCAGAAACACTGGAGACCAGAAGGCAGTAGGCTAACATATTCAAAGTGCTGAAAGAAAAAAAGAATGGAAACCAAGGATTCCATACCTGTCAAAAATATCACTCAAACATAAAGAAGTTAAGACTTTCCTGGATAGGCAGAATCTGAGAGAGCTTAGAGCTTATCACTAGCAAATATGCCCTAGTAGAAATACCAAACAGAGATCTTTTGGCTGAATTCAAAGGACATAAAACAGTAACTGGAATTGACAAGAAGAAATAAAAAATACCAGTAAAGATAATCATACACTCTATAGATAAATATAGAAGAGAATATTTTTGTGACTTTTTTTCCTCTGATTTAAAAGAGAACTTCATAAAATAATAAGACTATTTCTATGGCACAGAATACATAAGATGTAATTTGTGACAACAATAGCATATAGGGAGGAGGATGAAGCTTTAAATTTAGAGCAAAGTTTTGTGTAATATTTAATTAAATTGATAATATTAAAATTAAACTAGATTCTTAGAAGATTTTATTTATAATTTTCAGTGTAATTTCTAAAAAAAATAACTTTAAAAATACCGAAAGAAACAACCAGATAAATAAAATGTTGCACAAGAAAATATCTACTTAACAACAACAAAAAAGAGGTAATAATAAAGAGATTGAGGAACAGAAAAGACATGACACATAGAAAACAAATAGCAAAATGGCAGAAAAAAAGCACTTCTTTTCAGTCATAAGATTAAATGGATTGTTTCTACAATTAAAGCAGAGGTTAATAGAATAAATTTTAAAAAATGAGTTTACTCACTTAAGATTTAATGACATGAATAAGTTGAAAGTAAAAGAATGTAAAAACCTATTTCATGCAAGTTATAAATAAAAGAAATCTGAAGTGATTGTATTTATATTAGACAAAATAGACTTTAAGTAAAATGGTTACTAGGGACAAAAAAATCATTTTATAATGAAAAAATGGTCAGTCTATCAAGAAGATATAATAATTATAAACTTTATGTACCTAACATGAGCCCCAAAATGCATGAAACAAAATATGACAATTGGTGGAAAAAATAAATAGAAAATTCAAAAATAATAGTCAGAGACTGTCTAGCTTTTGATAATGTATGCAACAACTACACAGGTCAGCAATGAAACAGAAATATTAAGCAATACTGTAAACTAAGTAGACCTATTAAATCACTACTAGGTGTACTAACTAGCTAGATCTGGAGGACACTCGATCCATCAAAGCAGAATACATGTTCTCATGTGACAGTCTCTAAGATAGACATATATTAAGAATAAAAAATCAATATATTTCAATGAATGAAGTAATACAAAGTAAGTTCTTTGACTACAATAGAATGAAATTAGAAATCAATAACAAGTAAACATGAAAAAATTACAGATATATAAAAAGTAAACAACATACTCCAAATTACCATTAGTTCAAAAATAAGTAAAAATAAAAATTAGAATATACTTTGGATTAATGAGAACAAAAATATAACATGCCAGAACTTATGGGATACAGCACATGCATATGGAAATGCAAGAATCCCTAAGTAGCCAAAATAACAAAAAACAAAAGAAGAATGAAGAAGGCTCATACTTCTGGCTTTAATACTTAATACCAAGTCACAGTAATCAAGACAGTAGTACTGGTGTAAGAGGAGGCACATAAATCAATGGAACAGAATTGAGAGCCCAGAAAAGAACCTATACATCTATGGCCAATAAATTTTTGATAAAGTTGCTAAGCTAATTTTATGGGGGGAAAATTAGTTCTTTCAAAAAATATACTAGGGCAACTGGATATGGTTAAAAAGTAGAACCCAACTATCCATCGCCTGATGAATGAATAAACAAATATGGTCTAACCATATAGTAAAATATTATTTAGCTATAAAAAAGAATAAATTGCTGATACATGCTACAATATAAATATATCTTGAAAGCATTAATCTGAATAAAATAAATCAGACAAAAAGTCCATCTATTGTATGAATTAATTTATGTGAATTATCTTCAATAATCAAATCCATAGAGACAACAAAATAATAAATGCCAGGGAATGAGAGAAGAAGGATTTGAAACTAAATGCTAAGATGAAATTTTTTGTAGTGATGGAAATGTTCTGAAATTAGATAGTAGTAATGCTTTTATGAAAAACCACTGAATCGTATACTTTAAAATGGTCAATTTGATGTTATACGGATTACAACAGAATTTAAAAAGAAGAATAAACATTATAAGAAAACATACCAATCTAATAAGCAAATTCAAATACAAAATGCTTAATTTTAGTCCTCTGTTTACAGAATTTCTTTCAGAAGGAAGGAAATATAAGAACCTGCTATAATAAAAGATTCTCTGCTTTTTTTGTACATGGCAATAGTGAGAATTGTCTTTTAGTTCTTTGAGCATCTTGAAGAGAGTTGTTTTAAAGTCTTTGTCTAGTAGATATATGATCAGGTATTTTGGGGAAGGATAGTTTCTGTTAATTTTTTTCTTTGGATGGGGCATATTTTCATGTGTCTTTGTATGCTTTTAAATAAAAAAAAAACTATTTGAATCTAATAATGTTGTATCTCTTTATATTCTTTCCCTTCCCCAGGGTTTGCTATTATTTGTAGTAGTATTATAGCATTATTTATTAGTATTAGTATTAGTATTAGTATTATTTATTGCAGGCTGTCTCTGTGGAAGGAACAGCCTGAGATATAAACTGAAGGACTTCTCAGGTCTTTTCTGAGCCTGTGCCTTTCCTGGGCATGCGTAGTTACTTTATAATTTTCCCCATATAAGCAGTTACTTTTGAATGTCTTAGTCTTTAATGTCTGGCTCAAAAAAAAAAATTAAAAAGAGAGGAAAAAAATAAAGGGAGAAGAAGGGTATCAACACTTTAAATTTGCTGGAAATCACTTCAGCTGGAAGGAGAGGAGCTTGCAATAATTGGGGGTGGTACAACAATGGCCACTCTCTTCTTTGTCTATACCTTTGTGAGCAGAAACAGAGGTTAGCAATTAGAGCATAGATTTTCAATATTTGGAACACAAGATACTTTTTTTTTTTTTTTTTTTGCTTACCCTGGCTTAACCTAAACTGGATTCTGGATGCTCCAAAAACACATGCACAGCTGTTTGCTATGTGGCTGGGGGTGGAAGATGGTTGGCTGATATTGTGCTGTGAATTTCAATTGGCAAAAATTAAGTACAATTTTCTCTCCAACTCTTTTCCTGGAAGTTGCAAGCCATCAATGGATTATTCCAGAGTTCCAAAATAGGTATATTACACAGATTCTGCCAGTGCAAATGTTATGTAGTTGGGAGACAGATTCCTGGTGCTTTCTGCTCTTCCATTTGGTTTTCTTCATTAAAGTTTTAAATGTAATATTTTTCACGTATATATTCATGAGAGTGCCGAATATTCTTTCAGTGTGTTGTTTCCTTTTGTTTTTGCTTTGATATTTTGGAAAATGTATATTCTTACTCAAAAGGTTAATATTCTATTCAACCCTTTGGCTTTTCCTTTTAGAGAAATCAAATTATGTATATGTTGAATCCTGATTACCTGTGTTTATACATATTACTTTATTTTGAACACTAAAAATATATATTTCTTTATGTATGGATAATTTTTCCTTTATACATATCTATCTTTTTTGATGTTCTATGCATTTAGTCTATTACCTTTTTATTTGTTTAAATTTTAACTTCATTTCTGAACTTAAAACATTTATTTCTGGGATTGGTCAGTTCATACTTTATATATACCTATATCTAATTTTTGAGTTTTTTAATTTCTTATTTTTAAAAAATCAATATTAATCATATTATTAAATTAATTTTATGCTAGAATATTGATTAATTTTTCATGTACTTTGTGATAATATTTTTTTTATTGTCTAGTAAGATGATAAGCTCATGTTTATGTCTTTTGTTAGGTGGATTTAGGTCATATTTGTTTATAAGTTTTGATCCCAAACCAGGTAGTTTGACTATTTTTTTCAGTTCCACAATCCCTTTGCACTGAAATGATAGTAATATACCTACTCAGATTAAGATATATTAATGTATACTATTAATTTTTTTATTGTCATGAAGACACAATGAATTGTGACCTATCAGAAAGTGTTTAGTTATTTATTGCCTTCCATTTTTAGATATGTAATAATATTTATTTTAAAAGTATTTTTTTACTATGTTACAATATTGCAAAGAAAATTACTTTGAAAGTATTTACTTAAACTTAAATTAGTGGTAACATGTTTCTAGTCCACCTATGCAAGAAATATATGCTTATATAGAATTAAGTATACTAGGATTTTATCAGCAGAAATGCCAGTAAAAAGGAAAAAAAGGGGGGAGGGAGAGAGTCAGGAAGGTTAGGAGAGCCATGAGACTGTGATGCAAGGCTGCTCCCAACTGAAGTAAAGAAAAAAAAAAATTGAATGGATGCATCCTAGGCTGCTGTGCAGTCTAAAAAAAGTTTAGCAAAGTCGTAGTGGAGTGCTCTCCACAAAATCAGCCAGCTGAGGAATCCTGTGTCTCTCAGGAAAGTGTCTGCCTTAGTAACCTTGTTGCAACCAGTCATTGACTGCGAGGAGTCTGTGGAGGAGTCAGCATAAATACAAAGATGGATCTCAACATCTATCAGCTGGGGCCCTTAATCAATATAGTCATTCTCACGGCCCTCTAAATCTGCCCTCTGTTCCAAGTAGATTCACTTGTCCGGCTAGGTTTGAGAGCAGTTCTTCTGTGATTCTCATGGATCTTTCTTCCTAAAGCAAACTCAGCAAAGGATGTTAACGGGATGACTCTCAGCCTCCATCACTATCATTGACCACTGGGTCTCAATTGGTACTATTCCTCTCCCTTCTCCACTCTGCATTCTAAAAACTCTTCACTCTCAGCTCTCGCAACAGCAGACTTGGTGGCTTTTCTGGAGATGTGACTCAAGCCTTATTCCTTATGGGTCTGAACCCTTAAGAGTGATACTTTTCTCAATTGAGTGTTGCTGCACTTATCTATTCAAAGTTAAAGTGGACAAGTGAAGACTGCAAGTGCTGTACACATTCTATACTTTTCAGTTTTCTTGCATTTATGGATCATTCATGAGAGGCATATGTTTTCACCATGTGAAAGTTCTAAAATCACTTAATCTAGAGTCTTCCATTTCTTAACCTCAAGATTTTTCTGAGGAGAGCATGACAGATTACAACTACTGAAAGCTTGTTTTTAAAAATTATGCTTCCTCCAAATTTTTGGACAGCCTAGATTTCACCACGATCTACTCGTAGCCACTAACTCCACAGCAAATGAAACTGATTCTTGAGACAATAATGCCATAGCATCAACATTTTTTGAATATGTATATGAAATCACTGAAAGAGGACTACAATGCGAAACCACCATGTAACTTCATGACAAAGAGTTATTTCTGAATTGTTCAAGTTTAAAGTTAAAGTTTATTTCTTTATTCATTACAAAGATACATGAGCCACTGTTCTCACTGTTGAATGATGCTATGAAATGATCTTGTCCTAGCCTTATCTATCTCTTTATTTCATGATGTTAGCCAATGTTTATAATGCTCTTATAGAATAGCCTACAAAATAAGTCACAGATCCAGTGCAGAAAGAAATCTTTTCTTATTCTTTGCAGATCATTTTACCCTGACCATTAAAACTTTCATAAGTCATATTCATGACCATATTGCTGTGGTAGTTTTTTCTACTTCTGGCTGCTGGAAGGAAAAAAAAAAATAGATGGAATTTGTAATCCAGCCATGACATATGTCCAAAGCCATGTGGATTTAGATCAGAGGTCAGAAAATGGCTCTCAGTCCAAATTGACCCATTGAATTTTGTTTGTAAATAAAGTATTATTGAAACACAGCCACATCCATTTGTTTATATGTTATCTATGGCATAGTTAATTACAACAGAAGTGGTAATGGCTTATAAAATCCAAAATATACTATAACATACTTTACATAAAAAGTTTGCTAACCCCTTATTTAGGCTTTGTATTAATACTATAAAGTATTTTCAGGAGAGAAAATGATAGCACACCCTATGATTATAACTTGGATTCTTAACTCTTCATCTTTCCTTCTTGATTTCCTCTGTCATCCTCCTCAATTATTAATTCAATAATAACTTATTATGAATCTACCAAATGTTAAGTTTGGGTTCAGGTATCTTAAAGACAAAACAATGAGGTCCACGCCCCTTGATCCAGTATTGTCTTCGGAGAAGGTTTTCCCAAAACTTTCTCACAAACATGAATACTTCTGCCTTTGCCTGCCTTTAGCTCTTTATTTGTTCCACTCATTCTGCTTTTATATTCATCTGACCTTGGTTAGGAATTCTAGGAAACAATATTCTATATCCTGATAGAAAATAGAATCTATGATGGGCAAAATTATTACAACCTCCTTTCTTGATTTTTGTCACCATCTATATTTTTCTCCTTCAGATTTAATAATTATACTGTCTTTGAAATGGATCAGAAAATTGTGAAAATCATTTCAACACAACACTACCTTGTCCTGGTACCAAATACATATCAAAGTTATACAAAATTGGGATAGGTATTTGAAAATTTTGCACAGTGAGAAAGGTGAAACTAAATTTTCATTTTTAAAAATAGTGGCACATGACAGATATTTATGGTATTTATTTTATCCATCAACGTGTATTTATGAATCAGAATGCAAAGATCAAAATTGTATTGTACTTGTGTATTTTTTTTATCCAGCTTGTAATGTGCCCCTCCAAATTTTGTGGGAGAAATATATTTCTCTACACATTGCTTCTGCTACCACATGCTAAATTCAATTGTTGCAACAGTGAGGGCTCTCCAAATGGATTGGGAAGATACCTCTAAAAAAGGACAAATGTGCATGATTTGAGAGTAAGAAAAACCATGGTTAAAAATTAATGAGAGGACTATTTTACTTTTTTCCCTCTCTCCTTCAATGGACTTTAAGAAGGCTACATACAATTTTAAAGAAATTAGTTAATGTGCAACCTCACAGAACTTTTATAAAGATTAATAGAGCCAATTTAAAACACTTAGCATACAATTCAATAAATGTGAATACAAACACCATCTATTTGTGCTATTCTTGATGAGCTCTCCTTGGAACGACTTCTTAATGAGACTTTGCAATTAGGAGCAAGTGCTTATATTTTAAAAATGTAGCTCTGTAAAATGGCCCCTCAGTGACATAATTAAGCCCTGATATGGGTAATGTACACATTTAACATTCAATCGTTTTAACATCAAATATCTAGAAATTATTTTGGTACTCCAATAATAAAGAGAAATTCAAAACATGAGTATTTGACCTGAAAGTGACCCTAGAGATCATTTCATTTTGTGATTAACACCAATGTCGTTTTCTGGTCCAAAATGTAAGGACTTGGAAACATACCTATCCTCACAAGAACAACAATGACAAAATGCTGAATAAACTGAAAATCAATTACCACTTTTAGAGCTATCTAAGAATTGAGTTCACAAACAAACTACACTCCTGAAACCTGGAGAGACAGGTAAATGCAGAGAATCATAGTTTACTAGGAGCTGAAGTGCTGCTGCACCCACCAGCTGGTAGAAGCATTTAAGGATAATTCACTGATTGATGGAGATTGAATGTAGACTAATTTGAGGGATAAATACTCCTGCGAACCTTGCTTTATTGAGACCACACTGTTTTTGTGTATTTTACCTTCAAGAGCCCCACTGGGTTATCAGAGTGAAAACTGGAGACAAATCTGCTCATGCTTCCCAGCAAAGGAAGGAGAAAATAGCAATTTTGAAACATTCCTAGAGTGCTCTGTGTTTCTTAACAAAGGCCTTTCTTTATAGAAAACTATTTTACAAAAGCCTGACCTATATAAAAATACAAAAATACCCAACTCTAGACTCCTCTAGCTTACCTATCTCACTTAAGTGGGGTGGGTAAGGAAAACTGAGTAGCGCTTGTGAAGTTCATAGCCCAGAGTCACAGGCTTACTAAAAGACAGATCCAATCTGTGGCCATGCCACCCTGAACATGTCGATCTCGTCTGATCTCAGAAGCTAAACACGGTCAGGCCTGGTTAGTACTTGGATGGGAGATCACTTAGAAATACCAGGTATTATAGGCTTTAAAAAAAAAGGATAGACCCAATCATAGAATTATAAGTGCTCCTTCCCCCCACCCCTGTGCACATTTTACCTCCACATTAACAGAGCAGGGGATTATAGATAAAAGAAAGGCAAGGCATAGGCTGTTTATAAAGTCTCTAGGGAAGCCAAAGACAAGGGAGACCAAATCAAGGAAAAGAGAGAAAATTTAGCCTCTGATCTCTACAGTTACAGCAAACAGTAAACACAAATCTATCTCCTAACCAGATAAACACAAAACTTCACACATGCTGAAAGCTTATTTACCTCAGTTCCTTTTATCAATGCATAATTTCTGACTTAAAAAAAAAATTAAATGTGTGCTAAGAAGCAAGACCAAACCAACTAATCACTAAACAAACAACATAACCTGAAGAGACAAAAAAATAAATAAATATATAAAATCAGAAATACACAGAAACAATGATGTTCAGAGAGGTTTAATGAATTATTAATTCATATCAGTTGTAAAGATTTAAGATGAAAGTTCAAGTAGCCAATTTTTCTGTATATCTTTTAAACAGATTCTGTGCATGACATAATAATATTCTTATTTCATAAAACTGGAATACTTCGTAAAGATTTTGAATTTTGCGAAAACTCAATGAGAAAAATCCAGTCAGAGAAATTCAAAAAAGATCTAAACTACTTTTTACTCTCAAGTTATTTATACTCTTCTCAATATTGCCCTGTCAGTCTGACAATGAGGAATTAGATGAATAAATTCAACATGAGGCGTGAAAGATATACAAGATTTTGTAGATGAGTTCTGCATAGTATGGGTGCATATTAATGGTTAGGAATGCTCCTTATTTCCCCACACTTATTTCCCCAGGCAGATCAAGGAAACCCTAAACACCTTCTCTGAAAACATTACACTAAATTATGTGACAAAATTTGCCCCATAAGATTTGCCTTTTTCTTATAGATCATTTATTATTCTTGTAAAATGACTGTATACAAATCAATAGTGCCTGAATTAATTGGAGAGCAGATGGAGTAAAGATTTAAAAAGTGGAACGGATCTTGAAAGTTGGACATGCAGAGCAAGTATCCAAAATATACAAAAAATCATATGACTCAATAACAACAAAAAACAAATGATCCAATCAAAAATGGGAAGAGAACCTGAACAGACACTTCTTCCTAGAGGACATACAAATGGTCAACAACTGTATGAAAAGATACTCTACATCACTAGCTATTAGGAAATGTAAATCAAAACCACAATGAGATACCATCTCACCCTTGTTAGAATAACTATAATTGACAGGACAAATAATAACAAATGTTGGAGAGGATGCAGAGAAAAAGGAACCCTCAGACACTGCTGATGGGACGGCAAGTTGGTACAGCCACTACAGAGGTTCCTCAAAAACCTAAGAATTGATCTACCATATGATCCAGCAATCCTTATACTGGGTATTTACCCCAAAGACTTGAAAACCATATCCGAAAAAGATATTTGCACACCAATGTTCATAGCTGTATTATTTACAGTAGCCAGGACATGGAAGCAATCAAAGTGTCCTACGATAGATGATTGGCTAAAGAAGCCATGGTACATATATACAATGGAATATTACTCAGCCATAAGAAGAGATGAAATAATGCCATTTGTGACAATATGGATGGATCTTGAGATAATTATGCTAAGCCAAATAAACCAGAGAGAAAAAGTTGAAAATCACATACTATCATTTATATAAACCTAAAAGCAACAAAGGAACAAGACAAATAAACAGAAACTCATGAACATGGACTATAGACTAGTGGTTACCAAAAGACCATAGAGAAGTGGTTACTAGTGGGGTGAGAGAGAAGGAGGGAGATAAACAGGGTAAAGGGGGTCAAATATATGGTAGCTGAAGGAAACTGGACTTTGGGTGGTAAACACAGAATAGAATATACAGATGTCAAATGATAATGTGCACCTGAAAATTATATAATTGTATTAACCAATGTTACCCCAATAAACTTATAAAAATAAAAAATAATAAAATAGCTAAATAAATAATAATAAAAAAGAAAGTTGGACAGATCTTGCTAGGAGAATAGATTAATTAAAAGGAAAAAAATCTGGGCTAGCTGGAATCTTTAAGAGATGGAAACTCAGTTATATTGCTCCTGGCCAGCAATTTACAGTATGGTGAAAAGCAGAGTATGTATAGTTACGGCATCTAGAGGTAGTATTTGAGAGCATTCTGCCTCTTGCAGAAGGATTTGTGTGCAGAATAGTAGTCAGATTTTTTTTCCATGCAATTTTATTGAGCAACAGCACAACTAAAGATGCAAAAGTTTTTACCTATATATTCTTCTAGCGGTTTTAGTGTTTGAAACTTTTTATATTTATATTTTGGCATGTTATGAGTTAACTTTTCTTTTGTGGAATGCGATGTGGAATAATATGGAGAAACTGAGCCCAGCAAAAGAAACACGGGGCAACAAGTACAAAATATGACCTTTAAAAAAATGAATTTCTATCACTAACACACCTATGAGAATGGCCAAAATCCAGAACACTTAGAATACTAAATACAGATGAGGATTTGAAGCAATGAAAAGTCTCATTCATTGCTGATTGGAATGCAAAATAGTATGGCTTCTTTGGAAGAAAGATTGGGGGTTTCTTACAAACTAAAATACTCTCACCATACAATCCAGCACACATGCTCCTTGGTAATTACCAAAGGAGTTGAATATTTATGTCCACACAAAAACCTTTACACAGATATTTATAGCAGTTTTATTCACAATTGTCAAAACTTGAAAGCAACCAAGATGGCATTCAGTAGGTGAATGAAAAAACAAACTATGATATATTCAGACAATGGGATATTAGTCAATGTTTAAAATATTAGCTATCAAGCCATGGTATGAGTGAAACTTAAATGCATATTACCAAGTGAAACAAGCCCAACTTAAAACACTGTATATACTGTATTATTCCAACTATACAACTTTTGGAAAGGGCAGACCTATGAAAACAGTAAAAGCATCTGTGGTTGCCAGGAAGTTGGGATGGGAGGGATGAACAGATTTTTAGTGCAGTGAAACTACTCTGTATGATACTATCATGATAGATGTCTTACAAATTTGTCAAAACCCATACAGAGAATGTACAATCCCAAAAGTGACTCTGATGTAAACTGTGGACTTTGAATGAGAATGATGTGTCAGCGTAGGCTCATCCATTGTAATAAATATATCGCTCTGGAGGTGGAAGTTTACAGTGGAAGAGGTTGTGCATGTGTGGGGCAGGAAGTATAGGGAAAATCTCTGTACCTTCCTCTCAGCTTTGCTGTAAAATTAAAACTGCTCTAAAAAGTAAGTCTATTAAAGTAAAATTTAAAAATGAATTTTCTTGTTTAGGAGAGAAAGCTTCTTTTACTGAGAAGTTTAAGGGAAATGTGTGTATGTGTGTGTGTATGTATCTAAATGAATGAGCACAGATTTTTAAGAAATTAATAATAGAAAGTGAATAGCAATAAAAATTAAGACAGAAAAGTCTTAAAGATTTAAGTAAACGGAAATCTTTGTTAAAGGCATTTGTGTAAAAAGAAGTAAAGTAGCTTTATAAAGATAAGCATAGACTCCAAAGAGAATTTTTTTCAAAAGATTGAATTTTTCTCTGCAGTCTCGCAATTAGTAATCTCATAATCAAAAGATTTACTATAAGTTTTAGCACAAGGAATTATAGAAAAATTTGTGTGATG
Organism: Eonycteris spelaea; assembly: GCA_003508835.1. Classification (NCBI taxonomy): domain Eukaryota; kingdom Metazoa; phylum Chordata; class Mammalia; order Chiroptera; family Pteropodidae; genus Eonycteris; species Eonycteris spelaea. The sequence goes on from PUFA01000284.1 coordinate 256,369, forward strand.
TAATACTTTGAACTTGTATCTCCACATCAACTAGAAGTGTCAAAGTCCATTGCTATGACTTGCTTTGTCTAATTGTTCATGTAATATCATGCATGTATAGGTAATTAATAAATAATGTTAATAGTGATATTGAGGGAGGTGGTAGAGTAGGAGTTCCACAATTTTCAGGCTACTAACTAAAGGGTGAACCCAAACCTTTGTCATATGGATTTGGGAAAGTAAATAATTTTACCATTATCACTATTTGCTTAAATATTCTATCTTATTCTTAAAGAACCAGGCCTGTCCACCGAGACGTTTTGACAATATTTCTAATAGCCCAGAAAAAGTTAGTTATGGCACCTATTAGTGACCATCTAAACTCAAAGCTAAAGCTTTCAGTAGGCATGCAGATGAGATAATGCATATCTCTATCATTAATATCTGCTTTTTATTCACTAAAACTCTGTGACACAGACATAACAAGACATATAAGAATAGAAGCATAGAAAAAACTGTTACCCTGAACACTCTTATTTCGACTCTTAAGTATTATCGTTTATTTTGTAATTCAGTTCTCAGAGGATCATACAGTCAGATACACTTGGAATGTCCTCAAAATGAGTTATCTAATTTATACTTACTTTATTAAATAGGGCTTCATCTTCTGTCAGCTCTTACTGTTTGATACTGTTGTCCAACCTGGAAATGACCTTATCCTTTGTGTGGGTCCAGCTCTGTTCCTCTTTCACTTCTCTAAAAGTTGCTTATCTTGTTACTTTAATGTTCCTGCTCCATAAATTGGATTCCTAAAGACTGTGTCTTTAATTTTGCTCCTTTCTTCAATCCATCCATCCAGCTAGTTCTTCAATTAATATTTATTAACAATCTACTATATTTCACATACTCTGCTGTCCTCTAGGGAGACCAGGAAACAAAACAGATGCTTTTTTGCCTTCATGAAAAATGTTTAATATCAAATCTCATCCATCCTATGCAATGTCTTCCTTGAATTTTTTTTTTAAGTGACCACCTCCTCCTTTTAGAGCCACAGCATTTTATTTATTTTTTAAATGTTTTATTTATTTGGCTTATGAGCAATATAAATTCATTTCTCACAGTTCTGGAGGCTAGGAAGTCTAAGGCGCTGGCAGATCTGCTATCTGGTGAATGTCTGCTTCCTGATTCACTGATGGTTGTCCTCTTGCTATGTCCCCACACGGCACAAGGGAGCGAGGAAGCTCTCCAGGGCTTCTTTTATAAGGGAACCAGTTTTGATCATGAGAGCTTCACCCTCTTGACCCAATCACTTCATAAAAGCCCCACCATCAAATACCATCAAGCTGAGGATTAGGTTTCAGTATCTGAATTTTGGGGGAACACATTTAGTCTGTAGCAGGAACCAGTGGAATAGAAGGTGTCGGTGTCCACAGGGGATATACCCTGATCCAGCTGTTCTGAATTTATATACCTCCGGATTATACATTAGCCTCAGAATGTCATATCAAATTTGGTTTAGACACTCCCACTTGCTGAGATAAAACTATTCTCTCCCTTTTTCACTGGGAGTACTTTAAGAGTTGAGAAGCACTTCCAATAATGTCCTCAGAATACAAACCATTCTAATATATATTATCTTTTTTTTCCAGGTCCTTCTGCCTTTCACTCTCCCTCTATTTTTTTAAAATTTTGGAAATATAATTCACATGTAACATTGTATTTTTTCAGGTGTATAACAATGATTTCTATTGGTATGCATTGCAAAATGATCACCATAATAAACGTAGTTAACACCCCACCACCATACATGTTACAAATTTTTTTTTCTTGTGATGAGAACTTTTAAGATTTTCCCTTAGCAACTTTCAAATGCTCGATTCAGTATTACTAACTATAGTCACCGTGCTGTACATTATATCCCCATGACTTATTTACCTTATTTACCTATAACTAGAAGTTTATACCTCTTGATCCCCTTCATAAATCGTAGTATTTTATTTGAGTAGAATTTTATGATACATATTACATTTACCTTGATGTGGAATTTTCATAATACACAACCATACAAACCTCAGAAAGGAAAAACATACAATTAAACTATATGCTAGGAAATGGCCTTACAAAGAAAAAGACATTTGTTTAACCAGAGTTATACTATAAAATCAATCCTGTGAAATTCCATTGGAACAGAAGGAATTTTAAATCTCTAAACTCTATAGCAAAGAATAAAAGAGTTAAGATATAGAAAAAGAAAAAAAAATGTGCCATTATGCCATTAATTTCAACCTAACATCAGGTATTGATTAACTAAAAGTCATACATCATTTTTTTTATTGCTATATTTTTAGTTTTTATTTTCTCACCCATATCATGATACTCCAAACCTTATGGTGGAAATAAATGACTATAATTATTGCATAAAAGAGCACAATACATAGAGAAAGAGAGAGGTATTAATGAATTAAGGAAACAGTCTTTTAATTTTTAGATATTGCCTAGCAAGTAGTTGTCAGTACTGAGGCTTATCAATTTTGAAACCATTTTTATTCTGCATTGCACAGTGTCATATGCAAAGAACTTAACATGAGGAAAAGTCTGCTTTATTTTCATATAAAATATCATCTGTGTGTACTAATCTTAAAATTCCCCTTTCTATGGAAGACTATAAGGGACATTATAATTACACTGGTAGTGTATTTGATTCACTAAAACATCAAACTAAAATAACGTTTTGATGAATCTATCAATTTTTTTACACACATAATATTTATTTAAATATCAAAAGATTCAAAATATTGAATATTATGACACCTAGGAACTTAGAGCTAGAACTTACCATAAGATTATTTTATTGTATTGATGTACACACTGAGGTTCAAAGAGGACAAGTGCATTAACACAGTCTATTTTATGTATATTAATTTAAAATGTGTACATTAATAAGAATGGGAATTCGCTAACAACTTCAAAATCATTCTAACTAACTTATGTATAACTTGTAAGCAGAAATTGCATGTCATTGAACAAAAATCTTATTTCATGAAGCCCAAAACTATGTTTAATTTTTGCTGTGATTTTCTCAGAGGTGTTTCTGATCTGGTTCAAATGTGAACCATTGTTCCTATTTGGCACACAACCAAAATAACGAATGCACCAGAACTAACAACAAAACTCAGAGGCCGCCATCATCTGCCGGATCAGTCGGAGCTTTCTGCCTCCCGTGTTTATCTTTTCATGTCTTGCTTCTTTGACTACAATGGTGTGGATTTACCAAATGTTATGAAGAGAGAGAACATACTGAGAAATTGATAAGGATCCAGAACAACGAAATGGCCATTCAGGATATTCAGAAATGAAAATGTGAAGAATAGAAAGTGAATTGAATGCAATGGAGTCTACATGACATGTAGAAAAATGTGCGAGTTAGTCACCTGGAGCTGTAAAAACAGCCCACTGAAAAAGTGATCCCTCTTATGTGACTTCCTTAAGGCTTATTATGTGAGAGAACAGGTAAAATTTGTCACAGAAATGGGTGGCTGTGTAATCAGCTTACAAATGAGGTCCTGACAGTCATTTACTTGATAAGTACACGTGGGGAGATAGTGAAACCGAGAGTTCAGCCCTAGCTGACTTTCCCACAGCCATTGGGGTGACTTGCCAATGTGGCCCAAGCATATTTGGTTTACCTTTTCATTTCATACATTGCACCAACTCATCTTCCTGTATTTTTCTTGCATTTTTATTTCCTTTTCAAGAAACTAATTTAGTATCTTCCTCCTATGTGTTTGTATGAACACATATAGCATATCTGTGCCTGTGAAAGTCCCAGACATTAATTCTCATAGCTCATTGAGAATTTTTTTAATTAGAAATTATAAAAATAAAGGTTTTAAAGATTGAAAGATTTGGGGGAATAAGTGTTTGAACATCAATCTCTTTCTAAGACTAGAACTGGAACTCTTAATCATAATGCTCTTTTTGATCAATCCTGTGGCATCCCTATTTTAAAAAGAAGCAATGCAAAAGAATCTCTTTTAAATTTAAGCAACATAAAGTTATTTAATTTAGAACTTCAATAGGTTTGGAAAATATTTTATCTCAAATATAAGTAGGTTGAGAGGCCTATTTTTTCTAAACTATTTTATCTCATTTTATTGTTTTTTTTTGTTGTTTTTTGTTTGTTTGTTTGTTTTTTCCTCTCTCTCTCTCTCTCTCTCTGAGTCTGGTACTACACAGATTTAATTCCCTTTACTTGCTTTACTTGTAGGAGAAAAATTGCCCATTCTATTAGTAGTATGACATCCAATCATTCTGGATCTATCAAAATCTCACCACCTTGGATAATAAAAATAGTTTTAAAATGTATGTAATCTGCTGATAAAGTGAAGGAAAAAATCTCCTAGACCAAGAAGTGAATTCTGTTTATTTGTAATCCAAATTATGTTTTGCACTTTCTCAATTAAAAATGTTCATTGCTTCTTATCACAGTAAAAATCTTTTGCAGGCTTTCTAGAAGAAAGTAGCAAGATAAATCAAATAAGCTCATACAAGTAAGATCACCTGAAAAAGTAGAGATATAAAAAAGAAAATGAAACCTTCATAGATAACTTTTATTTTTGCTTGTAGGACCCAGCTGGTTTGTGACAGAAGAGAAAGCTAATTTATGATCTGTTACCTCTAGCTTAAATCAAGAAGCACAGGACATCAAATCTCTGTCCTCCCACATGGATCTGAGTTTAAGGATAAGGAGAACAACAGAACTTCACGAAGTTCTCTATCACTTCTTTAGCCTTGAACTATCAGCTGTGGGCTGTCTCTCCATAGTTTCAAAATTCTATTTCTAGTATTCACCTCTGATCTTAGACTCATGTTTCAAATGTTCAGAAGACTGATACCCAGATTTGGAGGAATTGTTTACAGACAACAACAAAAAGTTCCAACTATTATATTTCTCTATTTTTTTTCCATTTATCAAAAATAAGAGCCTGATGGCTATAAAAGACATTACTGAAAAAGTAGGGAACTTCAAATATGGACTGTGTTAGATAAAGTATTGTTTATCGATGTCAGTTTCTTATGTATGGTAATGATATTGTGGTTATAAAGGAAGATAATATTATAGATAGGGGATACATGCCAAAGTATAGGCTGAAATTTACCTTCAAATAATCTGAAGAGAGAAGGAAAGAATACACACATACATATATATACACATGCACATACTCCTACCCCAAAAGAGCAACATTTAACATATTAATAATTGGTTAGAATAATCCAAATGAAGGATATACAGTAATCCAGTCCACAACTTTTCATTAAGTTCTACATTTTTTCAAAATAATAGTTGGCAAAAACAGGTAAAATCTTCAAACTACTGGGTTAGTCTAATTTTTTTATTACCATGTATAATAATAGTGTTTACAACATATTTCTAATCTTCATGTTTGCTTCATACACTGAAATATGAGCTTCCCAAAGACAAAGACTCTGATGTTTTCCCTTCAATTCTAGCAAAGCAATAGTATATTGCATTCATTTTTTCCACTCATTTGTCAAATAAATAAGTTTTAAAAATATGACAAATGTAAGGGGATTATGTAGTCCCTGACCATCTATATATGCAGAGCTAATACTTTTCCACTCTGTTCTGGGTGTGTGTGTGTGTGTGTGTGTGTGTGTGTGTGTGTGTGTGTGTGTGTGTGTGTGTTTGTGTGTGTGTGCATGGTCATGTACATGCTTCCTTTACCTGTAATATAGTGCCAAAACATGCCTATTTTGTCTTATCATCTATTCATAACTTAGAATGGTAAAAGGTGACAGTTGTGTGTTGGAGAGGAAGAGTATAGATATTACTAAATATTCTTTTTCATATTTTTCCCAATTTGACTCATACTATTAAAAATATCAGCTCCAAGGATTATAAATTTTCTAATATTAGATTTTTATTATTTTATTGACTTAAGTATTTAAGCATTATTCTGCCATTCAGCCACACTGAAGTGATAATAATTTCACACGCATTTGTAATTTTTAAATCTAGACCAGTTTATACTAGATGACCCACTACCATTACCACCACCAATAATAATATGTATTATGCTCTTCTAGGACTTTATTTGTATGAGTGTGTACTATAATCATCTCCATCTTATAGAAGAAGAAGCTAAGGGTTTTAAATGTAACTAAACTGCTTAGGGTCACCTAGCTAATAACTTGCAGAACCACCATTTGAAATCTGGAAATCTAAAGGATAATCATCTACTTCACCAATATACAATACTGCCGAATCCTGAAAGTTGGATGGTTTAAAAATAGTGTCTTGGTGCTTTCTGAATAACTGAAGTTTAAATTCATGTGAAACTTACAGAGAGAATTCTGAGAGTTATAACAATTGGGAGCCATTGAGAATTATAAATAAAAAAGCATTCCTAAGAAATTATAAAATTATTAAACCAGGAATGACATTTATCTCTTATCCCTCAACTGAAAATCCATATGCCTGAAATAAAAAGGCTACATTATTGAGATTTGGATGATTATTAATGGAAAAATAAACAGTCCATACTGAAAATTTTCTGTCCAGTGAGTATATTTTCATGCAGTTATTGTCATTATGGTCATTGTAATGCAAAGATCTTTCAAGATTATTTATCTCCTTTTAAGGACTAAGTAACTTGTAATAAACTGAGGATGTATTACCCACACTTATGAAAAAAATATGTCAGCAAATACTGCTTTGTCTCTGACCACTATGGGTCTTAGGACTTGATGTCTATTTCAGGTCTTACATTCTGTAATACAACAGGTTAAAATAAGAACATATTAGACAATGAATTGGAATATCCGTGACTTATTTTTGAATCTGGGTTCTTTAACTCCTTAGTCCCCATGATTCCTCATTTATAGAAGAAGGACATTGTGATAGAATATTTCTAAGACTCTTTGCCCTCTTTATTCCACATTCTCTGAGGTTTAGCATAGCACATGTTTGATTCATTTTCATGAGAGAAAGCATAGTTAATCTGGTGGAAGAACTTTCTACATGTAAGTTTTCATGACATATAAAATCTAACAAAAATATCTTGTGCATGTGTAAGAATATATGTATGTCTGTGTGTGAATATTAAAAGCTAGAAAACTTTTAAATCAATTTCATTTAATTACTTTATTAATTTTTTATTCAATCCATTTTATTTTATTTTTTTACTTAAAGTTATTATAATTTCATTTATCTATTTATAATTGGAGAAGTAAATCTATTCTAAAAAATCCAACCAGGAATTCAAAATACATAATTTTGTTAAACTGGTGACAGAGAAGTTGAGAAGCCAAACAGAATGGTGACAAAATACAGAGATTAGCAATAGCAGGTACCTGGTACTGTGCCTGGAGCTGTGGGAAAGAGGGAGGAGTTGTATTTTCAGAATCTAAAATCTACGCTTATTCAGAGGGATCTAGAACTATCTTGGAGATTACCTGAGGAGTGGCGAGATAATGATGGTAGGGCATGTCCAGTGAGGAGCTGTAACCAAAAGGAGAATTAGCCACAGTGCCAAGAAACAGTGCCTTGAAACAAAGAAAAAAAAAAATATTCAGGCTTTTTTCATCCATCATCTACTCTTCCTGCAGTACCTTCAATTGGCTAAATTCACCAAGAAAACAAGGTAGTAAGGGGCCTAGAAAATATGATTTATCCAAAAAAGGAAAAAAAAATGCTTAGAAAGTAAACAGGTAATTATTGCACAGTTAATTATTATTTTGAGAGTTTCTAAATAATATGTTTGGTATTCTAGATCATTAAGATGCTCTATGCTTACTGTTTTATCATTCATATATCATTTATATATATATATATATATATATATATATATATATTATATATATATATTACATATGTATGTATGTAATCCATCTGGAACTATTTATTGAGTCTGTGTCATGAATTAGGGGTCAAGGTATATTTTTTTCTCATATAAAGTTCAAGTAGAACAATATTGAAAAGTTTACTTTCTCCTCACTCCTCTGTAGTCACACCTGTTATAAATCAAGTGACTCTAAATATATTCTACTTCTAGAATTCTGTTTTATTCTAACAGTTAATAAATCCTTGCACTAATACCATACTCTTTTAATTACTATGGCTATATATTAGATCTTGGTATGTAATAGAATAAGTTCTCCAACTTCATTCTTTTCAAGATTATCTTATCTTTTTCTGGCTTTTTGCATTTCTATACACATTTTAGAATTAAATTGTCAGTTTACGGGGTGAGAGGAAGCCTGCTGGAATTTTAACTGTAATTTCTTTGGACACATAGATCAATTTGAAGGAAACAAAAATATTTACAATGCAATTCTCTCAACACATTTTCATGTAATATCTATTTTTTTTAAAATTTCTATCTGTAATATGTTACAGTTTTCATTATAGTAAATTCATTTTCCTGTTAGAATTATTCTTAGATATTTGATGTCACTCTAAAGGGTATCATCTAAATTTTTTGTTTTTAACTTATTTCTGGTATACAAAAATGTAATTTGTTTTTTTACATTACATTTGTTTACTGACCTTGTTCAATTTATTTATTTATTTATTTATTCTAGTAGTTTACAGATTTTAAAAGATTTTGCTAGATATACAATTGCATAGTGTATGAATAAAAGTTTTATTTCCTTTTTTCTTACTTTTTATACTATTCACCTCTTTTAACTTATGATTGGTGAAATATAATGTTGTATAGAAGTGTTATATTGGCATTGTTAATTTGTTTCTAAATTTGGAGGAGAGTGTTTAATATCTCACTGTAAAATATAAAGTTTGATATAGGTTTGATATAGGAAAATGCTACCAGTTTAAAACATTTTCTTAATACCATAGCAGATATTATGTGAACACACGCGCGCGTGCGCGCGCACACACACACACACACACACACACACACACACACACACAAATTATTTGACTTCGTCTTCCAGACAAGAATGCCAAGTTAGTCTCCCTTCATAAAAAGCAATTACAATTTGAGGACACTTCATATTTGCCTCTTTTGCCAGCACCAAATCTGCCTCATCTGAATCTTTCCAGTTCATGAGAACTACTAATTCTCCACCGCTGTCTGTGGCACCAATTATTCGTTTAGGATCAAGACCTCTGGCAAAACCTTTTGGTTTATCAGCAACATTCTTTTCTTTAATTTGCTATCATCAGACTGTCAGATAAAGATTTTCTTTTTGTACCATCATTTTCTTTACAGCTTTTTTGAAAATTAAGAAATGTTTCAACTAACTGGACAATCTAATTTTTCATTAGGTCCCCACCTGTGAATCCTTTCCACCTCAGGAAATTCTCCACCTTCCCATTCACTGAGCTTTGGTCCGGCACTTTTTTCCTTTTCTTTCTTTCTTTCTTTTTCTTTCTTTCTTCTCCTTCTTCTTTTTTTTTGCAATAGTTTTATTGGAGGCCATTTTTTATTGCAGACTTGAATAGCTATTATTCACTGCCTCTGAGCTGCTTCCGAGCTGTCTGCGGTGTGTACCTCCAGCCCTGCATGCCATGGGCTTGAGCTCTCAAGCATGTATTCTTTACTTATGATTTTGGATATATGTGTGTATACACACACACACACACACACATATACATCAAAATATATAGGTATTATATAGATATACATATAAATCTCCAAGGAATAAAGAATCATAGTTGTTTTGTTTTGTTTTGTTTTGTTGGTTTCTGTTTTTTCTCAACATTAAATTTGTATGATTCAACTATGTAGCTGAATGTAGTTGTGGATTTTCATTCATACGTGGTATTTACTTTACTCATTTATTTCACTTTTGATGACCATATAGGTTATTTGCTGTGTGGCAAATAAAGCTGCTGGCAACATTCTTGTTCTATTTCCTGGAACACATGTAAACAGTCTTGTGTTGCGTTGATATATTCACAATGGAAATCTTAGGTCATAAATTACAAATGTCTTCAGCTATAATAGATTATTACAAGTTGCTTTCGTTATAGTTCTACAAAATTATTTATCTTCTTCTTTTGATTTATTAGAATTCTTTATATAGTCTAGATATAAGCACTTTGCCATTTATCTATATTGCAATTTTAATATTGCCTTCTATGTCTTGACCATGCAAACATGTAAGAACTGAAGGAATTTTTGCATGCTAAGGTTATTGGTCAAGTGATATTATGGCCCAGAGTGAAGAACCTTAGAAGCCTTTGAGTCCTGAAGCCTAAGTCTGAGATGAAGGAGACCAGAGATAATGTACATTATTTCAGTATATTAGAGAACTTTTCCTCTCGGAAATAGTAAGGACATTTGTCAAGGCAGTTTCACCAAAAATAAGACCATATGACTTCAGAATAAGACTTTTTTCTCATTAAAAAAATATTAAATTTATTGGGGCAACATTCATTAATAAAATTATATAGATTTCAAGTGTACAATTCAATAATACATCACCGGTATATTGCATTATGTTCACCACCCAAAGTCAAATCTCCTTCTGTCACCATATTTGACCCCCTTTAGCCTTATCTATGTCCCCCCTTGACATTATTCCCTCTGATAATCACTAAACTGTTGTCTGTCTATGAGTTTTTCTGTTTGTCTTATTAGTTTGTTGCTTTCAGCTTTATATACCACACATGAGTGAAATCATATGGTTCTCAACTTTTTCTGCCTGACTTATTTCACTTAACATGATAATTCAGCTTTCATAAGACTAGAAAGTGAAAGAAAAGAAGAGCTAAATAAATAGGGACTGGGACAGAACACATACCTAGGATATTTCCTTCCTTCATTTGACAGTAGTTAAAATGTGCAAGATTGAATTCTACTGGTTTTATTTTATCTCTGTTGCTTTTTTCTGCACCATTTTGTGCCTTCCCAAATATGGTGAAAGAATTACATGTCTTTGAGTTTACTTTCCCAAGCTCTGTCTACCTATGGTCATCAATAACAGCATAGTATTATTACCAGGCTGTTCAGAGCCCACTGTAAAGAAAAAGATGACTTCAAAAGTATAGGGAAAAATGTTTTTTGAACAAAGGACACGAATGTATTTTTATTTACTTCTTGACCTTATATAAGAGGTTTTAGAAAATGATGCACATGTAGTAACACATTTTTTTTTAATTGGGTTAAATATGTGAATGAATGACTTGGTTACCAATAATGTTACCTCACATGGCTTTTGGAAGGAGTAATAAATTAATGAGGGCAAAATGCAGAATAGATACTAGCTATTAAAATAAGTAAGGAGAAAAAGTATCAGACATAGCTGAAATCCAGACAATTCTACATATGCCTCAGAAAATTTCTAGAAATAGAGGGAATTTTAATGAGCATATTCTAATAAATTTTTATCAAGATGATGAAGCAAAAACTTTTATGAAAATAATGAAATAAAAAATTATTTAACTTAAATCCAACTCCTGGAGTTTATGGGCTACATTATCAATTGAAGTTCATTTCCTTTTCACCTTTCAGTGAGAAACTGTCAGCTAAAAGCAATTTATGTTTGAGTATTATAGAGCAGAGCAGCAGTGACAGAATGAGATACAATGGATTTATTTTATCTTGCTATCCACTGAATGCAACAATGACAAAAATGTTGGTGATCCAGGGAAAGTAGCCAGACAAAGAAGGAGAATTTAAGTGGAAGTGAATAGATACACAGCTAGTCTATTATTAATATAATAAAATTGGTACTTTTAGCAAGCCTCACTGAACCTCACTTAACCTCTGCTATCTATGCTATAAATGTGGAGTGAATAATTTCCAAGCATAAATTCATTCTATTCTCGATTTTTTCAAATCGATTAGTATATTAAATTTAGTGGAGTTTGAATATTGAATAAACACACATTTCAGAGATTGATTATATCACTATAGTACTATTCTAACAACTTACATATATATAGATATATGTACAATCTCATGTAATCGAAGTGAATTATGGCTTTCGATAATGTATTGCATCTATTTATATTGGGAAATACATAGTTAATTTAATGGCAGATCTCCTAGCCACTTGTGATTTGGCTTGAAATGTACATTGAGCCAAAAATCAACCATAACACTTTAAAAAATATGCAAGATTTGTTGGAATTTTGTTATTTTTATAAATATATATGTCAGATACCAATCAGAGAAAGAGAAACCACTTCAGGCATTTCGAACAAAGGGATGTAAAATAGGAATTGATTATACAATTGAAAGAAATGCTAAGAGGTCAAATGGGAGATGATGAAGCAACTCAGACATTAACAGCAGTTGAAATTTCCATCACCCGTATGACTAAAGGACTGAAAAGGGGAGGTGGTACTGTCAGAATTCAGAAGTTGTGGCTCTCTCATGGAACCATTAACAACGGTGGGCATTGCCCAAAGGGAGAATTTTAATTGAAATTGTATCATATTTGCAGAAAGTTTTAAGGAGAACTAATAAAGGATACTATGTCTTCTGATATATAAATATGGTACGTAACTCCATTAATTTCAGAGTTCTTTAATCTCCAGTAATATTTTGTAATTTTTATTAAAAATATTACATAATTTTGTTCCCAGTAAATTAAGATTTGTATGCCATTGAAGTAAATATTAAATTTTCATTTTCCAATTAATATCGATGATATACAGAAGTACAATGAATTTTATATTTTGACATCGAATCCAGTTAATTAATATATTAATTATAATAATTTGTGAATTCTATTTGAATTTCTAAGTATGTAATCATGCTATCTGAACATAAAAATAATTTAATTTTTTTTCCATTTTCTATACCTGTAATTTTATTTACTGACTCAATGCATGTATTGCTGAATAGAAAAGGTCACAGTGAACAGATTTATCTTATTGTTACCTCAGGGAAAACATTCAAAACCTTTAAAATTTTGCCATTTAATTTGAAATTAGTTATAGGATTTTTCAAAATATCCTTAATAGAGTAAGAAAATGTTTTTTATTTCTTTAAAAAGTTGTTTTTTTATCATTAGTATGAAAAATGGATATTTAATTTATTAAATGTTATTCCTAAATTGAGATTATCATATGCCTTTTCTTCTTTATTAGGTTAATGTGATTTATTTCACACAGCTTAATTATTTTGGGAATCACTCATTTTTGTGTGAATCTATAGCTCATTCCTTTTTCTATTGCTGAGTGGCATTCCATTGAATAGACCACCACTTGTTAATCTATTCACTTGTGGATGAATATTTATGTAGTTTCCTGTTTGATTTATTATAAATATGTATAGGTATATGCTTTCATTTCTAGGAATAGATCATATGATAGGTGTATGTTTCACTTTTTAAGAAAACACCAAATTGCTTTCCAAAATGATTGTGCCATTTTACATTTCTATTAGTAATGTATAAGATTACGAGTGACCCTCCATTTTTGCAATCTGGTATTGTCAGATAAAACATTTTTGTTATTCTAATAGGTAGTAGAATCTCATTATGGTTTATTTGTGCATTTCTCTAATTATGAATGATGTTTAGCATATTTTTACGTGTTTATTTACTATCTATACAACTTCTTTGGTAGTGACTGTTTAAATCTTTTGCTCATTCATTTAAAATTGGGTGGTTCTCTTCCTGTTACTGAGTCGTGAACATTTTTTATATAAGTTTGATACAAGTACTTTATCGGATATACGATTTGCAAATCAGATATATGATTCTCTCTGTCCATACCTTGTTTTTTCATTCTTTTAACAATATCTTTCAAAGAGCAAAATTACTTTTTTTACTTAAACTATCTATTTATCTATCTGTCTGTTTGTCTGTCTATCTATCTATCTACCTATTTATCATCTATCTATCTATCATCTAATCATCTATCTACCTATCTATCTAATGGAGTGTTACTTTGGTGTCACATGTACAAAATATTTGCCTAAAACAAGGTCAAAACCATTTTCTCCTCATTTTGAGTTAATCTTTGTGTGGATAAATTTATATATGCCTTTGTAAGTAAAATGTATTTCAATTTTAAGAGATATCCAATAAGAACATAGCAAGATTTTTGATATGGGTCAAAGAACAAATTTCCATCAATCACTCAAAGTAATTCGATATTTGAGATTCTGTTAAGGCTTTCCATAGAGTAAGACATAAGGTAACTTCTCATGTACAGGTAGGTTTTCCATTCTTTATTTTCTTTTCTTCTACAGTCCAGCAATTCAATAAATAAATTTTTTTTTAAGCAGTCTCTTGCTACTCTTTTCCTTAGGATTATACTCTTTTAAAGACTGCCAAGCCGAATTGTTTTAAATACTAGAACTTAATTATTTTCCTTTTAGATGTTTCACCAGTAATCACAGTAGATAAATAAACAAAAAAATAACACATATGAGAAAATTACATACATTCCATGATTCTGCATGTTTCTTGATCTAGAGTTGTAAGATCCTATACAGACTATTATTAGTTCTTACCTATATGTTAAATATCTCTTTTTCTATGCTCAAACTATTAATATTCACCTACATATTAACTACATTTTTATATATCCAGAATATTAATTCTAGCCCACATATTAAATGCATTATAGATATCCAGATTATTAATCTTTAAGTGCATGTTATATATAAATTGATGGCTAGACTCATATCACATTGGTTGAATTTCTGTCATCCTATTTTCTAATTTGATGTTATAATAATGAATATACACAGCCCTTGTCACTGCAAAGGCAATCACTTATAGATATTGTCCTTAAGGAATAACATATCTAATTCTAGGACCTTTTGAAATATAGGATTTACTATTTCCTTAGGGGGAAAAAAAACAAACAAAAATATACTTTTGAGGTAATGTGTTTGCATTCAATAACAATTTCACACTCTGAGAATAGTAACAACAAGTAAAACTTAAAGACCCTTAGTGGAAATGCTCTGCCTCTAATTCCCATATAGAATTGTTTTAACTGTTCTATAAATCTGAAATAGTTCATAGGCAATAATGCAAAGGAGAAGAAAAAGATCAATATTAAGTCAAGATACAATCAGCGAAGAGTGTTAAAGAAAATATCCAAATGTTTTTTCATTCACAGTACAAAGATATATAACAGTGGATTCTGAATAAACATTGCCTGATGATAGTTGTTATACTAATTAAACCAGTTCTATAATACAAGTGCTATTGTATTTTAGATATTAAGTTCTTGGTCCCTACTCCAACTCAGTATTAAAAATAAGTCCACTAAAAAATTCTATATTGCCTTATATAATTATAACCTACAGAACAGAGAAGTAAAGAAAAAAAGAATTTTTACTGTTGGTGATTTCTTGAATGCAAAGAATCCACTGATACGACTTCTGAGTTCAGATCTTGCTTAAATAAGGAAATAGAGAACCTTTTTATTTATAGAATGTCTTGGAAAGTCTTGATTAATGAGCCTTACTAATAAAGAGATTACTCTATGCTTCGTTAAATAATGTCACTTTCAAAGATAGAGAAGAAAAATTTTGTTTTCCCAGAAAATACACTATCTTCTCACTATAATCTCAAATGACCATCTTGAGAACTAATTTTACAATTACTAAAGTACACATGTGTAAATTCTTAAGATATCAAGTTTTAAAATTATGATTCAAAAAATTAATTGATTCCTGAATATGCATTTTATACTTCTATTATCAGAACATTGAATCTTACTCTGCAGAGACATCGGAATCATAATAATATAGAGCTCAAAGTATTGTAAAGGGCATTTAATATTATAGTTTTATATTATAATGGTTTTGTGAGTATATCTAGCTAACTTTGGACTTTTGTGATAAAAGTTCTCAAAGTAACTTGATCTTTTGATAAAAGATATTATGAAAAGTAATAAACATTTCTCTTTTTGAAATCGAATTCCATGACTCTGATTTTCTTCCTAAATAACTCAGAATTATGTATAATCTACTCTATAAATTTGTACAGACTTTCTATTTTCTATGTAGAAAAAAAACAAATCTAGTCTTTTAATATTAGTATTGAAAACAGATCAATTACTTCTGTTCACAACACTCCAAGAGTGCCTGGAATGTGGAAATGAGTAAGATCAGTTACAGGAGTCTCAATAATCTTTACTTATGTTTGCTATTCAGAAGCAACAAAATTATTATATTATATAGCTCCATGACTATTTTGTAACTACCAATTTGTACTTTTTAATTCCTTCCACCTTTTTCAATGACACCCAAACGTCCTCCCATCTGGTAAACCTCAAAATGTTATCTGCACCTATGAGTTTGTTTCTGGGGTTTTTGTTTTGTTTTTTGTTTTTTGTTTTAGATTCCACATGTCATGCAATCATATGGCATTTGTTTTTCTCTATCTGACTTTACTCAGTGCAATACTCTCTAGGTCCATGAGTTTTAACTCTGTAACACCCAGCCTTTTCTTTTTCTTTCAAGATGGCAAGCACAATCTCTAATTTAAGTTTTGTCAGATAAATGCCAACTATTGTCAAAACCTTCACAATTGCTACCATTTCTTGAAAGCTTAAATCAGGTCTATGCTTTAGAGATGTTATCTAGTATCCACAATAACCTTATAAGATAGATACTACTTCCTACATGTTATAGATTAAGAAGAGGTAAATAACCTGTACAAAATCACAAAGTGAAATTATTAGAATTCTTAGTCTGGTATGTTTTATTTAAGTTATATAATCATATCCACTAGACTTTAGTCTAGTCCTGTCATTTCTTTGTATTTCTCTTTTCTCATCACTAAAGATATGGAGTTGAAAATTTGAGGCAATTTTCAAACTTTGTGAATTATAGTTTTTTTTTAATGAAATTACATATATAACCTTGGTTTATAAAAAATTAAGCTGCAGGAAGAGAAGAAAATAAGTTTTTAAATCTTCCCATTCCTATGGTGGTCTAAAAACAGTTTTGTTATAATCTTGGCTTCTACAGAAAACCTATTTTGAAAACTACTAGACTACAGGCCCTTTTGGGGCCCATTCAAATTCCTTTTATTAATCCCCTTTACATTTCCCCTTCAAAATCTATTTTTATCAAAGAAATTTATGAGCCAGTAAAGAATTTTATAGTGAACAATTTCACAATGAACACCATGGGCAGCTGGGAAGAACTGTGAGTTAAGGGTCTTTTCTAGTCTTTCTATTTTCTATTACTCACCAAATAGTTCAGAGACGATAAACACGTCTTATCTGAGGAAATTATTTAGACTACCCAAGAGACAAAAACCATGTCATATCAGATTTACTTCTGGTCTCGCACATAGAGTTCTTTCTGCACAGACTCTTGATCAAGATGGCCTTAATGTTCCCTCACCAGGACAAAACTTATACAGGGTTCTTCCTGACAATAGGCCTCTGACTTCCCTTTTCCTAAAAACATTTTCTTTAGAAATCTTACGATTATAAATTCTTTCTTTGCCACTTCGAGATGAAAATATTCTCCCAGTATCTTGCTAGTTTTACAACCTAAGAATGTTTTTCTCTAGGAACTTTTCAAGGAATGGATGATAACCAAGGCTTGTTCTGTTCGGTCAATGGCAGGAAAAAAGTGAAATAAATAAATAAATAAACAAACCTAGATTTTAAGAGTTGAATGAAGATGAGAGTATTTTCAAGGAAACATACAATAAAAATTGTCATGTGTGTATCGAGTGACAGCAAGAACAAACTTCAAATGAGAAGATATTTAACTTCACAGAATCTGCAAACGGGGGAGAAAGAACTCTTCTAGGATAAAGGCTAGATAGATGTGGGGTCATTTGGAGAAGGGAAGGGGAGGTTTTGCAATACTAAGGTAATAAAGGGGAAAGTAACCAAATGAGAAATAAGTTCAAAGTGGAGGAAACTTTACCAGAATTGATGTAGCAGGAAGAGATATAATTTAGGTGACCTTGAAGTGATAATGCTTTCCTGTGATCTCCAAATTGGAAACTGTGCTCATGCTGATCATAAGGTGAAATTCCTCAGGTTGATGGCCCAAGAACACTGTAATACCAAGTACAGATAACAAAATTAATTATGATGGAAAGTTCTTACTGAACATTTTGTATAATTTCAGTCCAACCGCATGGCCATTTCAGCATAAACTGCTCATTAAAATGCTGCATTCCCTTTGATCCAAATCCATGCTCCACTGATATTCTAAGTAGTGATAGTCATTAGATTAGTGATAAAATTTTATTACGTAGTGAGAATAATGAAAGTTATGCCTTTGTGTTATACAAGACGGAAAAAAAAATCAAAGCAATCATTTCACAAAGACCTAGACAAAGATAGAAAATATGAGAATTGACTTGAAACTCTTGGTTATTAAACATTTTCTGACTTAAAGATTCTATAAATATTTATGCTAGGACTGAAAGAAATTTGGCTGTAGAATTAGGCATGGAGCAGTATTGAGACTTTTGTGTGCAGCTAAAATTTATCTGCGAACACTCATTTGTTCAGTCACTGCTGCAAATTCTCTCAGCTCACAATCACAAAAACATATGGAATTTAAGCCATGCTCCAGAGTAAGTCCCAGAATGTTTAGGGTAGATGCAGAAGAGCCATAGCATGGCTCCCTTCTTTTCTCTTTACCTTAACTATGTCACTCCAGGTGAAGGAAATGGTCTCTCTGTGCTTGTAAAAGAAAGATGCTCATTAGAGCCCTTTCTTTCTTCACTTATTTTAGACTGATTTCAGGGGATTAATAAAAAAGCCTTGGTGAAAATGATATTTTTCTTTTAGTTATATCAAAATTTCATGTTCACAACCTACTCAAAAACTGTGGTCCCCAAACACAAAAATGTTAAAAAATATATATAATAGTTCTTTGTATATCTCAATGTTCTCCTTAAGAGTGGAGGAATTAGCTAGAGACAAATATAATGCCTCTTTTGTGCTCAAAAACTTTCTAAAATAAAAGGGCAAAAAATTTATTGTGCCTCACTATGCTGAGAATTATACTAGATACTTTTCATTTGGTCATTTCTCATATCTTCGTTAGATGGTTATTTCTATCAACATTTAAAGAGAAGAGACCTAGATTCAAAGAAGATTTAGTATTTAGGTTAAGCCAAATACTATACAAAGATGTCAATAACCCAGATGTGAATAACTCCTTAAAGAAGATAGAAATTTATTTTTTTTCCCTCTAAGGTCAAAATGGGTAACACTGATCTATAAGTTGTAATGTCAACACTGATGGTTGGCTTTTCTTTTTCTAATGTCAGTGCCTGATTTAAGCTTTGATTGCTGAGGCATCAATTTCAAAGATGCTATCTCAAATTAAACACACTGCTAGCCCCATGCTAGAAAAGAGACAGGCCTCCTCTCTACAATGAGCCCCTTTGAGAATCTTGGTTGATTTCAATGACTAGCCATTTAGCTCACTTGATTTTTCTCTTTGCATGCTTTAAATTCCTGCTCTTAAATTTTAAATTTATCAATAAAGAGTGAGTCCACAAAACCCTGAACCCCCACTCACTCACAACCCCAATAAAAAGAATACCCCCAGCCTGCTCTCTCTCTCTTTCTATCACAAAACCCAGGACTCTCACTGTGTGGCCTTAGGTGTGTCACATAAATTCTAGGTCCTATAAGTAATAAATTTTTTTTTTTTTAAAGTTTTGATGATTTTTGTTAAACGTCTTCTTGTGATCACAGTAAGGGCTGGGCCAACCACAATATTGGTTATGGGTCAGCTGAGACCTGCAAAAAAAAATAAGGGGTCCTTTTTCTAAGAATTTATTCAAGGATCCAGGTCCTGTTCCATTTTAGGATTCTGTCACCTTCAACATGTGGTTTCAAGGTGACTGAGGAAAGGGGAAAAGAAACAAAATCTCACATGGGAGTTTTATGGGCCAGTCCTAAAATGGTACATATTATTTCCTTTGCCCAGAACTCAGTCACATGTCTACTCTTAACCCTAAGGTAGCCCTGAAAATGCATTCTAATTGTGATCTCAGAAGGGAGAGAAAATGAGTTTTGGAATAGCTAGTAGTCTCAAGCTCACTCAACTTTTCTAGTCACCAGACATACATTTAAATCTTTGTCCCACATGTAGAACAGCCTCTCCGCTTCCCCACAAAAGACAGCTCAAAAATCTCATTCCAGCAAAGCATCTATGTAAGAATCTAAAATCTAGTACTGTGCATTCTTTTCTCTCATATCTTAAAATATAAGTTATCTTTCAGAAAGCAGGTATTAAATAATTATAATAATATCACTTGTAGTAGCATATATTGAAATAAATTTCATGGAAGAGAATAAATAAATTGTGATATATTCAAAATAGTTAATTAACAATGAAAATGGATACACTCCAGCTACATCAAAAAATATAAATTATAGAAACCGAATATACATGACTTGCATAATTCTAACATATTTGTGACAACAGTATGTATAAATTACATTTATTAGCAGGTGTAATAAGAACTCTTTAGAAAAAAAACACCCTGTTATTTTGAGCACTCTTTTGAAAAGCTCACTTTGGGTTGAGATCAATTAACAAAGACTAAAAATAAAGAAGGAAAGAACTTTTATTCTCTCCCTTAACAGTAAACCATTTTCACAATCATATTTGCAATCAATTTACCATTACAACACCTCAGAATGGGTATGGTGTCTCCCACCTAAGAAGGAGAATATGATGTACTGAAGTATCCCATCCAGGAGAGAGTGAAAAGAGACAAGTCAATTCCCTCTGCCCAAAAAAATGTGGAAAGAAGGGCAGAGGAGAGATGCTTGTGAGAAGGGCACGAACTACTCTTCAGAGCTTCCAACAAAACCAGAGATAACATGGGCAAGATGGATTGATGAGGCGACTGGTAGCGGAGAGGTTTTACCCCACTTCAACATGTAAGGAACAGATGCCACTAAGGTTATCCTTCTACCAATCTGGGAGCAACTGTAACTAGGGGAAAAGAAAAATAAAATGGCCACGTATGCTAGTTAGGCAAAGGAGGAACTTGACATAGCTTTCCCCAAGCACCTCAGTTGTCATTGCCACTCTCAGCTAAAATGAGACTCAGAATTTTCCTCATGCACTTGAGAGCATGAGAGGGACACATAGAGAAATTAGCTGAGAGTCTAACTGTGATATTGCTGGAAAAGGTGGTAGTCATAGGAACAAATTTATCTTTAACTCAAGGACTGCCAGAGCCTGAGATTAAGTGGGAGTTGCATTTATATCTCAGAGGGTCTACATTACCAGTGAGACCTGAGGTTGATCCTATTAAGTAGGGAAGACTACTGGGCCCTAACTTAGCTGACAAAAAATAAACCACAAATTCAAGAGTAGTAAATTAAGAAAAAAAGATCCAGGACAGCAAAGAAAGCAAGTGGACATAGGACATTATTGTTGAGAACAGAGGGATCACAGGATACACTGTGAATTCTAAGGCCATCCCTTCTTTAATATATGGTCACATGAACCTTCCTCCATCCATAGAGATGTGATCTTGAAGTTGAATAGGGAAATTGAGTGCTAGTCTGAAAACTAAGCATTTACTTACAAGGACACTAAATGATTGTTTGGGGCTTAGTTACCCAAATGATTGGTAATAAATGAAATTCCCCGTTATCCCACAGAATGATACTCATGTATTTATTATGTGAAAAATAAAAGAAATATATTTTTTATATATCAGTGCAATGTGAATAAATGTGTGACTTCATGAGACAATAAAAGCAAATCAATAAACTGTCAAAGCTCAGCAGTTTGAAAACTTTCTGAAAAGTGCTTTGTAACCACATGCAGTCCAAAAGTGTGCTTCCACATGTTAGAGCTTACTTTGATTACTGTATTCAGAGCACTAGCAACAAATTTCCAAAAATAAAAATATGCTTTTCTGTCCAAGAATATAGGTATTATATAATTTATGTGATATTTTATATTCATATTGATAAAAATATGTAATAGCTCGTGTTTGAAGTAAAAGACCTGAGCTAAAGAGAACACCAATTTCAACTGAGGTTTCTGAAAACCATTTCCCATGACTCTTATTGTTTTATGGGAATCCATGACACTTAAATTATTTATTTTTATTTCATATTTAGCATCATTATTTAGTGTCTTTATCTGTGTTCTTTACTATTTTATATAATTACCACATATTTTGATCTCACTAATGCTCTCGTCTCCCTTTTTCTTCTATTCTTAATGTCACTTTCTCCTTTAAGTATACCCTATTTTCTTTAAGTAAGAAAAAGAGAAAAGGCTTTATTCAGTGGTTATTATGTGTAAGGTTGTTCTAAGTAAGAATGTATATATATATTATGTGCATATATATATATCAAGATTATTCTAAGTATGAGTGTATATATATGTGTATATATATGTGTGTGTGTATATATACATATATACATATATACATATATACATATATATATAGTAAGAGGTTTTGAGCTTTAATTCATATAAACCTAGGCTTAACTTTAAGTTAATTAAACTGCTGATGTAAAGAAAGATTTCTTAATAAATTGTATAATAATTCAGAATAACATTTCATCAATATTCAAGAAAAAAACCCTGAGATTCTAAAACCAGGAGGGCTGAATCCATCAATGATTACATGAAACCATTTCTTATTTCCCATGTTTAAGAAACTGGACCGTAAGGCTTTTCAGAATGTCTACTTCATCATTTAAAACTGGACATTTTAAGTTTTGAAGCTCAAATATATATTTTAAACAAAGGACATGATATGTCTTATAGAGAGAATAGGAATTAGGGAGCAAGATTTTCTGGATTTTTTGTTCAGAGTCAAACATCAATGTTTTTGACTCAAAGAAATCTTTTCAACGGCAAATAAGTTTGTTTATTTTTTTAATAGGGGTATTGTGCTAATGACGATTATGAACTAAAAACAACTGCTCAAGACAATTTTAAATATCTAGAGACATAACTGTAACATGAAATGAGAGCAAAGCTTTGTTTGCCCTTCATTTGTTGGAAAGGTCAAGTGTCTCGGAGCATTTAATTTAGAAAGAAAAAAGTGCACAAAACACAACACTATTTCACCAGTTGAAATGGCTCTGGAGTCTTCTATCAACTTCAGGAATTAGTTTCAAAGTGTTGCCTGATTTTATTCAGTCTGCAACCAGCATGGAGCAGACCACCTGCTGTGAAATAAGGGTGTAGCGACCAACAGTTATTATAGCAGTAGCCATAAGTTTATTGCTTATTGGTACTAAACTTAAATCTTAGTAATTTTGAATTACTGAGTTAGCTTAGATTTATGGAGATGCACAATCATTTAGAATGGCATTCATTCCAGAAGGGTACATTATCTAAACCAATTTTCTTATAGTGATACAATTGCAATACTATAGTTACGGTTGTATCAGCATTTCCATTATAAAGTCCTATTTTCAGGGTTTTATAATTTGACCATAAAAATTCTCTTCTTGTTGATACTTGAAAACAAAGTCTGAGGCATAGAACTCAAGTTTTGTTTTGTTAGTTTCTTAAATGAAATTGAAAACACACGTCTACTTGTTTGATCTATTCAGCCATTTTAGGCTTTAACTCTGCAAACAAGAAAAATACACTGACTATATCACACATGGAAAGAAGTGGAAAAAAGAACAATTACCCAAGATCCCAAGATGATAGAAATAATCAGTTTATATCAGTTACACTTTAAGTTCGCTCCCGTGTGGGTAAGAAAAGCAATAGTTTGATACTAGTTTTGAAAACAAGTGAAAATTTCACCAATACTAATAGCAAACCAGTGGCTGGGGCAAGTCACTTAACTCCCAACTGTCAGGTCCCTAATCAGAGAGATGGAGAGAATTACACTTCCTTTATAAAGATGTGAGAATCAAGTAAGTAGAAACAAAAACTTTGAAATTATAGAACCCCCTTAAGTATTCATTACTATTTCTTTGGTTCAAGGCAGTTCACTAAATTTATAAATCTTACTGTCCACACTACTTATTTAGATTGATTATACATGCATAATTCTCCTCAAATATATTGTAAACTTCTGGAGTAGAGTTCCTCTGTCTTTGTCTTCAATGTGGCACATAAAGTACTCGTTGAATTCATGGCTAATTGCATGGCGTCAGCACGTCTTGTTGAAATTAATCCACCCTAAAAACATGGTTGTCGCCCTCTAGTGACTAACAAAGAATATGCACAAAAGGTACTAAGGAAAGGCCAAAATCTGGTATTTATTTTGAGGCAAATCCATGGTAATTTGTCCTGTATAAAACTTACAGAGCATATAAAACTAATAGTTGGCCTTTAAAAATATAAATTATTTAGTATGAAAGAGGAAGGCATCTCTTAGTGTTGTATTAAAACAAGTAATGAACAGGCTACTTTGATTGACTTAAATTCAATCCTAGCTTTGTTACTTGCTAGGCATCTTGTAAACTAGCAAGATACCTTCTAACTCTGAGATCTATTTTTTTTACCATTAAAATTAGGGATAATAATATTTGCATTTGCAATTGAATTGGAAGGTTATTGTAATAATTACATGGGATAATCCATAGTAATCTTGGCTCATATTATTAGAAAAATGTTAGTTATCATTATATTGTTTTTTCTGCTGTCTCATTCTGAGCATAATAGTCTTTCCAAATTTGTAATTCATAAAGAATATTTTCTTTAAAGTATTTTTCTTTGAATACCTAGTTTCAGTAAACTCAAAGCAATCTAAAATTGAAAATAAAAATTGGTCATTATTTGCCCTGTGCAAAGTATAAAATATACGCAGCTTTTGTCTTCAGTATACTTAACAATTAATTCTTTCACTTACAATATAAAAATGTAATTAAGAATCATAAGGTCCTGGGCTTAGCACTGCAGGGAGAAACAGAAGCAAAGATATAGTCTTTACTATTCAGAAATTTATTTCACCTAGTAGAAATGTGACTTAGCATGTGGACACTTGAGAGTTGGAAACCTAGAAGGTGATCTTGAAGTACAATTATATAGGTTTCAAGCTAGTTTCTGTCATTCACTTGCTGTATGAACTTTGGAAAGTTTCTGAACATTGTTGTGCCTCTATTTCCTTATTTATATAATGCTAAGGAATGCCCATAAAGTATGTAGTGAACATTCCAGATGCTCAATAGATGTTAAACATTACTTTAAAACTATTGTTTTTCATATTATCTTGAATTGTAATGTTTAACTAAAATAGATAAATATTGTCTACCTGAGCTCTGCTAGAGTTTGCAAATTGGATAACGATACATTTAAGAAGCACACCTCATTAGGATATGCCCATGGAAGATACAGAACCCTATCAATGATAGCAGTCAGTTAAGAATTATGTTTTTATTGGTTTGTTTGTTTTCTGAAAATAGGAATCTAGACTCATATCACTTATAATCGCCAAAATGTACAGAATGCCATAAAAGTTTCTACTCCACAATGGTATCTCAACTTTCTGGGTCTTTTCACAGTCAGAGAGCAGAAAGGATCCATATGAAACTGAACTCTAAGGTATGTTAAATTTACTGAGAAGAAATATTTCATGGCTCAAGAGGAAAGACAATTATTTTTACAATTTTTGAAAAAATGCTGACCTCTAGTGATCTATTTTCCAAGGAGTAAATTCTGAGGTCAGAACTTCAGAGTGGACTCTATGTGAGACTGTTTTGCTAAAAAATAAAAAGATGCTATAAGTTCAGTCAGTTGTCATTCTATAAGATATATGGAAGGTAATTGGAAACACATTGTCCTCCCAGCGTCAATAATATCAACCATAGATACAGAAAGGGATGTAATAAATAGAGATACTATCTAGAAAAAGGTTTATCACTTCTGGAATGTGGTTTGTCTAGGATTATCTCCCTAGGACCCAAGCCCTTGGAGACCAACTTCCACTTGTTACCTGCTATGAAATAAGGATGCATAGGGGAAAGTTATACAAACCAAAGCAGAGTTTTTGAAAGAGGTGTTGCTTTAAGAAATGTATTTTAGGGGTGTGCCTTGATGAGAAAGAGAGAAAGTGAGAAGTCTGAAGAGGAAGGCTTGAGAACTGCCCACCTAAAATCCAGTGCTCACATTTGGGGTTCACTTCAATTGACATTATACATGGATGGTATTCAGCTCTGCTATTTAAAATTCAACAGGCATATATTCAATATTTCTTATGGATAGGTGCTAAATTAGGTGATTGGAATTCATACGTAAATTAAAAATAGATCCATGGTCTTAAAGAGATTATGGTTGGTGGAAGAAAGTAGAAAAAATAAAATTTTAATGAGATATAATGTATTTACACAGGAAGTAGGCAAATAATATTTTAGGAATACTCAAGAGAAACAAGGAGTGTTGAGAGAAGTCTGGAAATATGTTCTAAAGAAAAAGATGGTTTACCTGAAGCTTTTAGTGGGAACAGTTTTTCATCAGTTGAAGAAAGCAGGGAACATGACTGAGTAGGAAAGATGAGCCAATGTCTTTTGTTAGCATGCCCCCCGCCCCCCCCCACACTCACAACCCCTAGTTTTTCTCTGCAGCATACTGGATTGGGTCTCAGGCACAAACACATGGATGTTGATTAGTATTTACTTATGATAACCCACCCTCATGTTGGGTGGTCCAGTCACAAAGGGTGGGCATGATATGACCTAAGTAGGCTTTTCTGAAACAGAATCTAAAAGGTAAATCTTGATACTGTATTGGAGTGAAACCATCATTTCAGTCCGCACTTGTTAGTACTATTTTGGACAGAATATTAGAGCAGAAATTTATTTATTTAATAACTATTTAGTGATTTATTACTCTGGAAACAGTGTGTAGTACCTGCCTTCATAAAGTTTATAATATAATGAAAAGGATTGACCATTACAAAGTGGCAGGATGATCTGTAATATAAATATAGCATATGTCAGGACACTGGGGGTTTATAATATCAGGCACCTAAGAGTATAAAGCAAGGAGTCTAGTCTACTGAAATATTCCATAAGAAGCAGTAGTGATAGGAGGAATTATAGAAGTTAGCTGTAGGAGAAATAAGCTAAAAGTCAGGTAGGCAGAGAGAGAAAACTGGAAAGAGACAATTTGAGTTATAATTCTATAATTCCTTGTTTAGAGTTTTAATTTAAATTTAAGATTGAATATAGTAAAACAAAGTGTAAATTCTAAGGTGTAATATATATGTAGGTACACATATACCTAAGTATATCTGATCATATTACATATAAAAAGTGAGATATTTTCCTGAGTTACCTGATCCAGGCCTCCAATATGCAAGAACATCAGTGGAGGAAAGAAGTACCCTAGGCAGAAGGAACAGCACATGTGAATTCAAAGAGCTGAGAGATAGCGAAGTTCTCTTGGGATAATGGCAAGTACTTCAGTCTAGCTGTATCAGGGAATGCAAGGGAGTGAATACAGAAGAGTTAGGCCTATGCGAAATCATGCAGAAGTCTGGGAGTTATATTTTAAAATTTGAACTTGAACTCATAGGCAACTAGGAGCCATTGAAGAGTTTCAAGAGTGGGATAAAAATAATCATTTGCACTTTCTAGAGATAATTATGACTACATTGTAAGAATGGGTCATGGGTATGACAGCAAGTAGAAAATCAGTTATGTGATTACTGTCTTTTCAGTGAAGAAAGGGTGTTCTAAATTAAGGTAGTAAGTTTGAGATTAAAGAAAAATACATGTGACAGAGAGGAGTTTGGGTGCTACTAGTTTTTTGACTGGAGCAACTAAGTGAGTGGCAGTCTAGTTATGGAATTAAGAAGAACACAGGGATAGGAGATTCAGGAGAAAAGCTCATTTTGGTCATAGAGTACATGATTTTTGATTGAAATTTAGAAACACCTGTGTTGGAGGCATCTGAATACATTACCCAGAGGCTGAAAACAGACCTGGAAATATAGATTTGAAAATCTGAGAATAGAGGTGTTTGGTTACCTGGAGCTCTTTGGGCTGTGTACTGTCGTTAGAATTTCTCTTTTCCAGATCCCTCATACTGCACCTCCAATCTCTCCCACCACAACTTCACATTCTGTATTAGCTCTATGTCCTTCGTCAGGCTATTTAAATTCACCAGGCCTCAATTATCTGTAAACTAGCATTAGGGGGAGGACATATTTAGAAAGTTCTTAAAATATTTGTTCATATATTTTTTTAACTACCTCATAAGCTGTCTAGTATTTTCCCAATTAGAAAGTCTTTCTTTTAATCTAGATTGTTGACACTGCCAAGAGTTTCTATTTAAAAGTAAATGTCCTTGACATGTTATTAATTAATAATAATTAATAATAAAATAGTGCTTATTGTGTACTAGAAAGCAAGACAGCATCTTAAACTATTTGCATACTTTAATTCATTCAAAAGCCCTTTAGGTAGTTACTACTTTTATTACCCATTTTACAGATGAGCAAACTGAGGAAAAACAAGTAAGGAAAATTTCTCAAGGTCCTATAGCTAGTGACAGCTAGTAGTGAGATTTGAATCCAGACAGTCTAGCTCCAGAGTCTGTGCTCATTACCACCAATCTATATTACTACTAATTTCTTTAGTGAGATGAGTTGTTAATGAAGAATTGCTTTAGTCAGGTCAGGTTGTCTAATAAGTAAGAGCAATAGCTTATAGAATAAGGTTTTTCCAGAATGGGATTTAGAGCAAGAACCTTAGTAGGGAGAAGTAAAGTTGCCATCTTGTTTAATGCTTGCTGGACATCTAGGATAACTCTTGGATATCTAAGTGTGGAAGAGGACAGCACATGCCTAGTGGAAGAGATATGAGTAGAAGCAAAAAAAGTAGGAATCCATCAAATGTACATTTAAAATACTGCATATTGACAGCACCTGTCTGCCCCCAGGTTTTTCATACAACTATATTTTCATGCATTTGTATTTCCACTGAAAAGTTATCTACATTACATGGTACTAAATTCTTGATCAATTTGATGAAACATAAGAGAGTCTTTAAGGACAAAGACTCTATAATGCTTTTTAAATATTTTACAGCACCACCCACCCCCGCCTCCATTTGTTTTCATTCCGCTCATTTTATCTTGATTCTGTTGTAACAGATGCCGATAGAGTTTTTGACACTGAGAATGCCAGATCTATCATTAATGTGTTGCCAAACTGGGGAAGATTTACTAACAATATGTTTCGCTTGCATCAGTTAGCTTCTTTTAATAGAGATACTCATTTGAATAACATCTGAATAAAGGAGTTAATAATAGTAGCCTAGAAGCAAAAGCCAGATTGGATTAATGAGCAACTGACCCAAATCTTTACCCTGAAGTAAAATTGAATGACGTTAGAATAATTTTGGAGACTCCAAATGTCATGTCAATTCTAAACCTTTCCACCCTTTCCCCACTTGCCCTCAGACTACCATATTTTTGACAATGCGCTCACCTCTGCCCCTCCTGGCTTTACCTGAGAGTTAAGAAAGAATATCTTGGGTTGACATTAAAATCTCTTGTAGTATCATCAAAAAAAAAAAAAATTATTCAATTGGTTACAAAATTTAGTTCTTCAGAAATGTCATATCAAGTAGTTCATACTGCTATATCTATATGTACTTAATGACATACATACAGAATATTGTTAAGGGCATTAAAAATTATTTTTCCTCTTCTAAAATTCAAATATTAAAAAATGTTATGATGCATATCCTGTGTGTGTTGGTGAGTGTGAGAGAGAGTAGGGGAGATAGAGAGAGAAGAAACAAGAGAGAACAGAGTGTAAGGATTATTGGTAATAAGGAATTCAAACTCATCTATTTGTAATAGGTATTGGTACAAATTTGCTGTAAAGAATAGTGATGTCTCATGTAAAAAATCTAAGATAAGCTTGTATTAGTTTAAGTATAATAAAATATAAATGGTACAGGGCTCAAGAGAAGATAAGTGTGTGGAAGAGGTATTTTAAGGATCTATTTTATAAATAATTTACCAGAACTAAATATCTAGGTTTTGTTGGTGGTGTGGTGGTGGTGGTGTTAATCTTTTTTGAAGCATTCAATATAGAAAAGTTCAAAAATCCTAAGTGTACACCTTAATGAATACACCCATGTAACTAGCATCAGATCAAAAATGGAAAATTGCCAGTATCCCAAACACTACCCATCACTCCCCTAAAGAAGGTAACCACTATTCTGACATCAATTTCCAAAAATTTGCTTGGTGATTTTAAAATTTTATATCAGAAAAATTACACAACTTGTAATTATTGGAGTTCGATGTGTTTCATCCAACATCAGGTTTATGAGATTCAACCACATTGGTGTGTATAGCAATGGATCATTCATTCCTATTGTCATATATATGAATATACCACCATGTATTTATCCATTTTACTATTGAAGAAAAATTAGGTTGTTTCCAGTGTATAACTATTATAAATAGTGATGCTATGAATATTTTGTATGTGATTTTTGGCTAATGTATGTGGATTTTGTTAGGTGTTTAAAATTATTTTTTAAAAAAGTACCCGTAAATTTAAGAAAATACTGTTTGTTCCCAGGACTTTGCTTGACAGGGGAATTTGAGGCATTGCTTATAAGCACATACTTTATGCCTAATAACCTCTCATTTTTGTTTGTTATGAATTTGCCTATATTAAAATCTCAAAATCTTCCTAAAAGCACTTCTACTTCCTATATAAAGTTGCATTGTTTTCCAAGTTCTTGTATTTTTCTTGAAAAGTGGCAAAAAGTAGTTTTTACTTAGTATAAAAATGGCCATTAGGTGGAACTTTCCACATGTCCAAATCAATAAATTAATCTGTTTAAGAGTAGTCTGAAAAAATTAAAAGACAAAACAACAAATAATAACTTTCTTTAATTGCTACACTAAGAAATCAAAACAAAATTTCACTCAGAGGTAGTCTTCTAAAAGACTGTAATCTGAAATCTATCCTCCTTGCATTTATCGCTTTCTTTCCTTAGTTTTACCTGATCTTCTAAATGGGCTACTGTTTCTTCAAGGCTTTCTCAAAAAAGTTACATTGTAAGCCATTAATTAGAACAAAAGACAATCCTATGGAAATTACATTAAATAATTTTGGAGAAAAGTTAAGGTCCATGATTAAGGTGCTAAACTTTAGGAAGATAGGCCAAAAAAATATTTTAGTATTCAGGATTTTGCCAAATACTTATTATCCTAGACTACAGATCTGTATCAAATATCTCAATTAATTGTTAGCCTATTGGTGGGAAAAATATTTAAAAGCAACAGAGTAGAAAAAGTAATATTTCAATAGCACAGCTGTGAAAAAATTTCAAAATAAAAAATAGAAAGTACACTACATATGGCAATCTCAGAAACTTTTCTTTAAGTGAGAATTAAATACAGTTTCAAATTTTAAATTAAGATGAAACAGACTTCGGGAAACATTTAAATAAGATTTTGGGGTAGACTCAGCAGCCGACACAGGTAGAATCTTAACCTTTGCTTTTGTAAATGAATTCAAGCCCATTTAATTAGAAAATAATATAAAAATGTGAAATTGTCAATTTAGAAAATATTTAATGTGTGCTTAAGATATTTTCAAATAGCCTTAGAAAGTAAGTAGTCTAAGTAGGCTCCACAACCAAAATAGGCCTTCCTTCTAGACAATTTGAGAGTCTAGAAATAAGAAAATTTATAGATATTATAAGTAAAAGAGCTATTGTAACAACAAGTATCGTGCAATGGCAAAATTCTGGATAAGTATTAAAATTCTATTTAGTGATTCTGCTTTGGAGAAACATTAAGACCCAGGAATTCACTGATTTTCCTCTGTCTCCCTAGAACCTAGAACACTTGTATATAATTGCGGATGGACAATAATATAACTTTCTCACTTTTATGGATATCACTATATATACATCTAATTCCCCTACTATAGACTTTGAGTCCTTGCTAAATATTTTACTAAATTATGATACTGTTTGACCTCAGTTTCTTTATGTGAAAAGTAAGGAAAATAACTTGTGTACTTGTAAGGATTAGGGAAAAATTTATGTATTTGACATAATATAGGTATCGATCACTAGAACTTAATTATAACTTGCAATGTTTGTTTCTTTCTTTATTTATTTTTTTCTTCTTTAAAAGTGTTTTAAGTAAGCCTACAGTTTTTTCCTCCATCTCATTTTTATATGACTTTGATCAGCAAATTTAACATAAAGAATGGTATCAGAAAATACTAAGCAGCCTTATCCTTTAGCTGGTGCAAAAATGGTAAAATAAAAACTGTGTTTCAACTACTCTTTGCCTTGCTTCTGTTTCAAAACAGCAGATTAATAATACTAGCTGACTGAGAAAACATTATGAATTAGTAAAGTTTGATGCTCTTTGTATCACCCTTACTCTAACAAGTTTCTCTTTCTTGTCACTCTTTCTATCCCTGACAGAGTCTGCAACTTCATTATCTTACTCTCAAATCTTTAGAACTATATAAGTAATTATTAACTCACATGTACAGAATCTATTTGTAGTGGACATGACACCCAACAGTTCATTCCACATGTATTGAGAGTCTTTCAGACTGAAATGGTGAAAACTTAAATAGTAAGCAGGGGCTACCTTCTCTGAGGAATAATATTAGACTCGTTTACTCAATTTACAAATGACAATATAAACTAAAATCATGGTTCGGTTCCCTGATTTCAAACACATCTTACTATCACTTAAATGGTAGTACTTTAATTCAGGACTATGACGCATTTGTTGAATTTTCGGTTGCAGATGATGATAATTTGTATCTAACAATATTTACTATACAAGTCATCTGATATTAAGCATTAATATTGGTTAATACATTAAAATATATTTAAAGCTATACATAATAGTTATCAACAATCAGAATGAGGTAGTAGGTCACACTACCAATTCTTTGGAGTGTAATATGTCCTTGGATTGGATGTTAATCTTTGAACATCTTTGTGATATGGATTCAAGCCTTGCCTCAGCTCTGTTGAATCTTGGAGGATTCCACCTATCAGTTGGGGAGATGAAATACTGGAGTTATGGCACTCTATGCTTTCTCTTTAAATATAAAGTATCTATAAAAATACTCAGTTAAACACCTACATATTATATTTTAACTATTTTTTAAATGTGGCAACAGGACAATTTAAATTTTCCTAGATTTAAAAGGAAAATTTATCTTTATTAAAATGCTTGTTTTATAAATATGGTAGCAAGGGAGTTTTAGACAATTCCTATATTTACATATGAAACAAACAAGGAAACAAAGAAATATCTATGAGAAATTTTATTATTCAGAGTGTTTGTTTAATCATTTGTAGTGCATACAAGTACCCATCATTTATTTATGTTTTATCAAAACTTGGTTGCACATGTACTATATTTTACATACTGGAGAGGTAATAATGAATATGGATCTTGACCTCTTATTCTCCACACCAAATTTCCTGAAATATTGAGATTCAAAATGATTAATCTCTGTCCCATTAGGAG
Source organism: Eonycteris spelaea (assembly GCA_003508835.1). Lineage (NCBI taxonomy): Eukaryota > Metazoa > Chordata > Mammalia > Chiroptera > Pteropodidae > Eonycteris > Eonycteris spelaea. The sequence continues at coordinate 289,740 of PUFA01000284.1, forward strand.
TCACTGTTTCACAGTTTTATGCCTAATCTAAACCCCTAAATTTCTTCAGTGTGCATTGTGTAAAACAAAGCAAAATAAATAATAAAAAACACTCTTGCCCTAAAATTGCTTAAAATAGCTTTAATTTGTGGATGAATAGCTCTTAGAAAAACCTATCAAAAAGCAAATTAAGGAGTTAATATGACTGTGTGTTAAAAGCACCAGGAAAAATATCCTACCTTAGAGAGTTTCTTTCACTTTGATTTGAGCATTCATTTATTCACTCAGCAAATATATTAAGCTCAAACTGTGGTCTAAAGGATGTGCTATATTTTGAGGGTCAGAAATATGAGAATATTTTTCTTCTATAAGAAATTAGATAAATAATCATTCTGTAATTTAATAAACACATTCTTTAAAGTATGGCCAAATGTCTGAGATTTAGGAGAAAGAAAAATTCTCTATGACATATCAGGTAAATTTAACATAGAAATTTTGAAGAATAAACAGCAGGACCAGGGTAGGTAGAGTGATCAAGACATTTTCTACAAGAGCAAAATTTAAGGTGGTGCCACATAATTAAGAAATCAAGATAAATAATATTTTTTCATCCAGAAAGTTTCTGCAATTTTTTTTTTAAGTCAAGTTGGCATACTATGGTCCATGAGCTAGTCACCTGTTTTTGCAAATGCAGTTTTATTGGCTTTCAGTAAGTAAGAATTAGGAGTAAGAGTATTCTAGAAGAGAAAACAACATGAGAAAACACTGAAAGATTTGGAAATGGCAAGTAGAATTGGCTTTTTTGTTTTGTTTTACTTAATGTGAAATTTGGATTAGAGAGTCATTTTACCCTCTTTTAAGGTTTTATTCTTGTAAGAAGTAATGAATTAGATTAACTAAACTCGAAGTGTTCGTGATTTATTTGAATCTTTAATAATATCAATTGAATTGAATAGTTTCCTTCTTATTTTAAGAAACCTTAGAAGAAATGAGGGAATAGATGGGAAAGGAAATATTTGAAAGGGCTACAAAAAGGAACAGGAAGACTAAAGGTAAGTGGAAAATATTTAAGTTTTCTTTTAAGAATGAAATCCTGTATATATTTTTATTGAAAACTGTCCAGCATTATTGAAGAATTATTTTAAAATTTTGTATATATTTAGGTTTAAGAAACATAATTTTTTAAAGATGTACATGATAATTTAATACACATACATATTGTGAAATAATGACCACAATCAAGTTAATTAATACATCCATCACCCCACATAGTTACTGTGTTTTTGGTGTGGTGACAACACAAGATCTACTCTTCACACATTTTAATTATAGAATACAGTGTTAATGATAATTAATTATAATTATAATTATAACTTTAGATCCCCAGAACTTTTTCATCTTATAACTGAAAGTTGGTTGCCTTTGACCAACATTTCCCATTTTTTCCACCTCAGAGCCTCTGGTAACCACCATTCTACTCTCTGGTTTATGGAATCAGACTCAGAGACACACATACTATATAATCTAACTTATATGCGGAATCTAAAAAGGTTTATATCTATTTTGATGGGAAAAAAAGTATCTTAATAGTATAGGTTGATTGAAAGCATGTGTTGTGGAGAATGGTGGAGAAGGTTGAAAAGATATGTAATTTGAAGCACATATACACTGTGGAAGGAAACAGGCACAGCAATGTCCAAAGGAAGGCTACCAAACGTGGGTATTACTAGTTCTATTAAATATATGAAGAACACAGAGATATGTTTTTTTTTTAATTTGTATAAATCATATCATATATATCTGTATTTGAACTGTGTGTAAATCTAGATATAGTACACCTGGGTTTTATTTTTTGCTCGTTATTGATTCTTTCATAAAACTGAATATTAAACATTTAAGAGTCAACAATTAATTCTACAATATGGGAAATTTCTGGGGCCAAAAAAACCTCTCAAGAATGTAGGTGCACCACAGCTCCAGATCTGACAAGGTCACCTTTTAATCACTGCATGCCAACAAAAGAATGTAAACTTTTCATTCAACAACCTAGAATCCAGACATGATGTTGAAATTGAGTGACTCACACATCTGAACTCACCTATCGTGAGGCCTTCATAAAGTCTGCCTATGGCTGATATGCGTTTTTTTTTTTTGTTTTTTTTTTAAACAGGAATAATAATTACAAGAAACTTCAAAGCAGTGTCAAAGACACTACTGCATACAGTAGTTATCACCAAGCCCCATTATGTTCTTCTCCATTCGGGAGTTTACTATAAAAAAATAAGTTGTCATCCAGCATAGCATTAAAAACATGAGCTTGCAGTCATGTATAGATAGCTTTTTCCAGGTTCATCATTATTTTCAGTCACAATTTGACTGAAAAACCACTAAATATGAACCACCAAAATGAGAGAAACAAAACAACAAAAATATGCCTAGAGCGATAAACAGATTTTAATTCTTTTGTTAAAAAGCGTCCATCTCACTAGTGTCTTTTTGTGATTGATGGTTTGAGAGGAGATCTCACAAAGTCCAGCAACATAAAAATATAACACATTACTTACCCATTGCCTTGGCAGGGCCTTCCTCCCTGAGAGCTCAGAATACTGCTTACGAATATGGGAACGGGTCACTTGGACTGAGTGGTCACTGCAGCAGTGTCTGCTGCATTATTTATTTTCTAATTCCCTTTATGAGGAAGCTATCTGCCCTGGTTCTTGATTTTTAGAGTCTAAGTATCCAAATACACAATTATTTTTGCCATGATTATAAAAAAAATTCTTTAGCAGCTTATATTTTTCATATTCAATTAATTATTACCTTATACCTTGACAGCCTTATGAGATGAAGGACTTATCTACATAATGATTGTAGGCAAAGGACATCCAAATTGAGAGAAAAACAATAAGTTTTGTATATCACCAGCCGAAAGTGAAATTCTTTTAGGTTCTAAAACACAGTTCTGGCCAATCATATTTAGCCAACAATTATTCACCTCTCTATATGTTGCTGCTCACCCATTCTCTCATTACCTCTGAGCTTCATCTAGTTCTCTACCCCTAGCCCTCACCCCACTCCCTTAACGATATACCTCTCTTATGACTTACAAATATTTAGTTAGTTAAATTTTTTCCCTCCTTCAGCCAACTTCTCAAAAAATACCTGTGCTAATCTTTCATCCAATCCTTTCACTTCTTTTCAAAATTTCCCTTCACTTTTGACCTAATCAGACTGAGTCTATTATGCAAAGTTTTTTACTTCAGGAATCTCTTCCTGACCTACTATGTTCTCTTATGAATTCTTAATCCAGATATTAATAGAATTCCTGTCACTTTCTTGGGTTGATTGTGCAGTCTCGCGTCAACCTAACTATCTGTCAGAGAATTTGAAAAGCTGTGAGCCTGCTGAGATCTGCATTTAAAAATCTTATGTAACATAGATGACATTACTAGTGCATATTAGCACCTGAGTCTGGCTATAACGTGGATAAAATGCCCAGGTCAGAATTACCATGCACTAGAGAAGAAAGGCATCAGTTAATATTATCTAATCTTGAAGACCTAGTCATTCATTTATTCATTCACTCATTTTTATTTTGGTTATTGATTGAGTTTTATAGTCTAAATATCTCCCTATATAATTATTTCTCTTGTCCTATTCATCAGTCTCTTTTATCTATGAGAGTCTTAGAGTTAATGGTTTGTAAAGTATTCTTTCCAAGCTAAAGTAAAATCATTTAGCAAGGCTCTTTGTCCAAAGGGTGAACAATATTTAGTTTATGTTGAGGTGAATGATATAAAAAAAATAGAGGAAATCTGAGTATGGAGAATCTGATACCAATTAAGGTAATAACTCATTTACCCAAATGTCATTTTTCACGTGCCATCAAGTATACTGAATAAAAACAAGAGCCCAGAAGAAAGAAAATACAAGCAAACAACTGAAATCATACAAAAGGTAGCCACAAAAGCTATTTAAAAATCAAACTTAATTATAAAAGATTCTTTCAAAGACTCTTAAAAGATATTTTTATTTTGTAAAATATATAATTCTAACAAAGCTGGGTTATGTTACATATTAAAAACATAATTTAAAAACATGAGGCCCTTTCTGTCTGGCTGCAGCCATCAGTAAGCCAAGGTGGGTGCTTACAAGTACATCCAGGAGCTATGGAAGAAGAAGCAGCCCAATGTAATGTGCTTTCTTCTCAGGGTGTGCTGCTGGCAGCATCACCAGCTCTCTGAGCTTCACACAGGGCCCATTGATCCACTCAGCTCAACAAAGCGTGTAGGCTAGGATACAAGGCCAAGCAAGGTTATGTCAAATATTGAATTTGTGTGCACCAGTGGTGGCCATAAACGCCCCGTTCCTAAGGGTACAACCTAAGGCAAGCCTATCTAACTAAAGTTAACCAACTAAAGTCTGCTCGAAGCCTTCAGGCCATTGTCAAGGAGCGAGCTGGATGCCACTGTGGGGCTCTCAGAGTCTGAATTTTTACTGAGTTGGTGAAGATTTCACATATAAATTCTTTAAGAGTGTCCTCATTGATCCATTCCATAAGCTATCAGTGGATCACCAAACCTGTCCACAAGCACGGGGAGATGTGAGGACTGATGTCTGCAGGCCACAAGAGCCGTGGCCTTGCACAGGGCCACACGTGGTCATTCTCACCACGCATCTTAGAGGAGGTGCAATTCTCTCCAGTGCCACTGTTGCCACTAATAAAAGAGATATTTGGAAAATTCTTACCTAATAAGCAGTTTGGGACAGTCATGTCTGCTTAAAAGTGTTCTTTAATTTGTCTGTTAAAACTAGTTGTCTGAAAATTATTTTATGAATACATTGTCAAATTATGAAAGTTAAAATGTAATAATGTTTGAAGACTATAAGTGATGATATATCTTGTTTCTCATAAATGCTTTTGTCTTTGCTTTATCTTATTAGGAGTTTGTATGTCAGTGTTTAAAATGCTGGTTGGCATAATAGGTACAAAATAAATCCTGTAAAAAAGACGTACAGACCTAGCCATGTAGATTGGTTGGTGTTATGTGATGAAAATTTGGGATAATGCCATGGTCTGCTGGTTTACTCTCCAGTGGCAGTGTTGTTTGTTTGTTTATTTGTTTGTTTAAGTTTGGCCAGGATAAACATTTTAAATTGAATTTTTCTTGGAAATGTGAAGGATATCCTAATCCATTTTCATGATCATATGCAGAAAAATGAAAATTGACTAAGGGACTCACATTTTTAAATTTAACTTAATATTCTGTTTACAGAATTACTATTTCTGAAAGGAGAAAAATCTAAAAGAATGCCAACTTACTAGAAAAATTGAACAGTCCTATTGCAAGAGGGTTCATTCTCTTACAAATGAAACAAATGCTAGTTAACCTAAAAAAAAAAAAAATGGCTTGGGCGCCACAGTACCTCTGAAGTTCACAAAAGGAGAAAGCTCCTGGTTCAATAGCATGACTCCGGGATCTATAGAATACTGAATTTCATAAAGTTGGTAATTACGCTGGTGTATATTGAAACCAATGGAAATTGAGTGTAAGGTAAATGAGAAAGGGATGATTAGCCTTAAGATTTTTGTAATGTGAATTTGTGACCATTGTGAGCCTGCTAGCCACATTTGGGGGAAAAATATGGTTGACTTTATTTAAAAATATTTCATTGTTTAGTCCAGTCTTAGAAGTCACTTTAGGTCAACCCACTTTATACATTATTCCCATAAGGCTACTGAGAAAGTCATGTAGTTGGTGTCAGTAAAGATTCATGGTTTCCAATCTAACTTATGTATTACCTAGTTATTTTTCTTATATCTGCTGAAACTACCCTCAAAATTGTTACCATTCCTCAAACTTTTTAGGCTTTCAGTTGTGTCCACCTTAATGTTAAAGCACACCACAACATTCTGTTTGCCTCATACTTTGCAGTATACTAGGCTTCTGTTTTCCAGGGTGAATTAGAGTGTGTAGGAAATACAGAAGAGAAATTGCCCCAATTTCCAATTCTGGGTTTGCTGACTTAAGAATAGATAGTTTGATTGCAAAATTTAATTGCTGGTTTCCTTGAACCAATTTTTTTCCTATTTTCTTCAGGGATCTTAAAATGATTTCCAGAAAACATGTACCAGACTCATAAAAACTCTTGAGACCTAAATTCCTTTCCATTCAAAAATCTTAAATCATCTATTTTACATGTTGAGGTTATTCAACTAAAGGAACAAAACAAAACAAAACAAAACAAACAAGCAAACAAACAAACAAACAAACAAAGTAGGAAAGATTTGGTTTCTGGAGAGGACCCATGACCTCACATCAACTTTGGCAAAGAAAGAGAAAAGAAAATCTACAGAACATCAATAATTGAAAAGAATATAGAGTTCTTACTCCATTTCAACTGAGATAAATGATCAAATTATCATAGCAAACTTTAAGAATATCATTGTGTTAGCTTTTGCCGTATAACAAACGAACTTAAAACGTAGTGGCTATAAACAACCACCACGTACTTACTTAACTTACGATTCTGCTGGGCAGTTCTTCTGATCTGGCCAAACTTAACTGAGCTTGATTGGGTTAGTTCAGGCATCTGCAGACAGCTCATACATTTCCTAGGTCTGGTAATCCCAGAAGGCCTCACTCACATATGTGGTAGTTGGCTGGCTATCCGCTGGAGCAACAAGGGTGATTAAGCCACACATTTTTTATTGTCCAGTAGGCTTACATGGACTTATTAACACACTGACATCTTTTCCAAAAGTACCTAGAAAAGAAGCTCCAGGGCCTCTTATTGTTTGGGCTTAGAACTGGCACAATCTCACTATTGCCAGTGTCTGTTGATCAAAACAAATCTTAAACCTCCTGCCACCTCTAGATTCAAGGAGTGAAGAAACAGATTCACATCTCTTTGGAAGGGATATAAAGTATTGTGGATGCCATTTGTTTCTTTCCTTCCTTCCTTCCTTCCTGCCTTCCTTCCTCCTTTCTTTCTTTCTTTCTTTCTTTCTTTCTTTCTTTCTTTCTTTCTTTCTTTCTTTCTTTCTTTCTTTCTTTCTTTCTTTCTTTCTTTCTTTCTTTCTTTCTTCCAATCTACCATACAAATCATAATAACATTATAGATACTTAAAATGGTATCATAGAATTTAAAAATAAATAAATAAATGCATATACTATCTGTTTATGAAACAGTTTACACATTTAAAAATGATTTACAATAGCAGAGAAATTGGAGATAAAGAATAACTTAGCTATTACTATGGCTATTATGAAGATATTGAGTAACAATTTTTTATATGTGATAAGGATTCACTAACAATAAGCTGGCATTATTATCATCTAGAAAAACATCCATAAATGAGACTCAATTCCTTCCATGTCAGTGCTAAATAAATGATGTAAATAACTTGTGCATGTACAGTATATGAAATAGTCTTGCTTGATATTAAGTTAAAATGGTAAATATAACAGTTTCCATCTCCAGCTTCATGAACCAAACAGGCTAGTGTGTGAAACAGATAATAAAACAAAGGAATAAGCGTGTATCTACCATTAGCAAAGTCTATGGTATGACGTCTAAAATAATACCTGCTTAATGTAAAATGTTCCAGATAGTATCTCTGAAGAAATCACCTGGTAGTCATGGTCTAGAGGAGGATTAAAATTATTATAATTGACTCTACTTCAAAGTATGATGTTTGTATGAATACTAGAGTTATAGATGCCCATAGCAATAATCTAGTCAACCTCCTTTCTTTATATGTGAAAAACAACTGGAGTTCAGACAGGAGAAATAATTTGTTCAAGTCTTCTCAATAGCTGGGGATGATATGGGACTGGGCCTAGCTCAGTAAGTGCCTTACACCACTGTGCTCTTTCCCATTACTCTCAAACACAATTCTGAAAAGTTCTTGTTACCTACCTGTGAGTTTAATATGTTCTGGCACAACTGTAAAGAATATTGATTTCAGGGACTTTGCAGCCAGCAAGGGCAGCCTGGTAAGGGAGCTGCAGAAAAGCACAGTAGTTAGAAGACTTTGGTTGAGGAGACAATTTGACCTTGTTAAATACAGCTCTGCAATTTATATAGCTATGTGGTTCAGGCCTTTTTGTGCTTTGGTTTCCTTATCTGTAAAATGGAAATAAAAATATCCGTGCCTTATTTATAGGATTGGTGTTAAGATTAAATGAGTTGGCAAATGCAAAACATTTAGAAAAGTACATGACACTTAATATACCTCCAATAAATGTCATCGGTTATTAATCTAAAATTTATTCATGAGGCCTGAGGTTGGACCCCAGACACTTTTTCATAACAATCTAACATCTAACTGGGAGAAAAAAAAAAGATGAATGAACTAATGGAAGAATTAGAATTGAGAAAGTTCTGGCCTCAAAAAATAGCACGGAAGCAAATTACCAAACATTTTCTTCTTAATTTTGAAGGAGAGTGAGTATAGTTTTAAAAGGTACACACACACACAGACACACACACACACACACACAGACACACACACACACATGAGTTCTTAGTTAAAATTTCAGAAGTTAGAGTCAAGATTTACGCTAATAAAAATGCTTCACTTATTTTCATGGCCCCAGCGCCCCACCCTGCTTATTTTTCTAAATGCTGCAGGACATTCGGTGTGAGGAGAATCATTAAACAGAAAACTAACAAGCCATTGTTGTCAGAGTTCTGTAAGAACCGAATGATTGATGCCTGTCGTTAATTCACATCCTGACAACAATAAGGAGGTTTTGGCAGCCATATGGAGTGTGGGTGGGGTTCAGTGTATTCTCCTTTCCACCACACACACATTCAGGAGCTGCAAGAGTTGCAAATGCCCTTCATGTATGTGAATGCTGGGGAGCTGTCAGAAGTACATAGTCAGACATAATATTTTAGATTTATGTTAATATGTCACAGGGTTAATGTGAGAAGTCAGGAAGTGTCATTCATACATGACTCTGGTAACGACTTCTATCACCCCACCACACATCTTGTCACATTCCATGCTGTTCTGGAAGTGGCTTATGTTGTCACCTGATCTTAACACTCCAAATTATCATCAGATTCTTCTTCGAAAGTCCCTGACTTCCTTAATTTCCGAGTTGCGCAGTCCACGTCTGGTTAATCATAACATATATCTTCAAAAGCCTCCAGTCAATTTTGATTACCATCTGCTGCATATTCGAAAGTCATTTCTGTAATGGAATGGCCAGACTGGCATGTGTTGCACCAAAACTTTCATGTCAAAGTGGAGAAGCTAGTTTTGATAAATTTAACTGAAAGCATCCTTTTAAAGGAATATTACCCTTTTCTACACATAGGCATCATTTTAATTAGTTTCTCTCTTTGTTCTTTTGTTTAATTTTAATTTCTTATTAGAACTCTTACCATGTTTTCTTTATAAAATTTCTAAAGAGAGAGAAAGGGGAAAGATTTATAGTAGCAAAATAAAGCATTCTCTATTACCACTGGGAAGTTGTTGAAACATTATAGCAATGTAGAGAGTTTGAAAGAGCGGGATCTGGATGTTTGAAGTAAATATTGAGACTTTCTGAACTGACCTAAAGGAAAAAAAAGTCCATGGGCGTTTAGTTAGTAGCAAATATTGCACTGAGGAGGGGAAGGGGAAGTGGGAACATCCATTTTCCATCCAGATTATTCTCATCTTAAATAAAACACTTCCTACAGTTTAAATGGTTGGTATATCTATGGTAAAATAATGAATTATTATCACAGTTATTTATGCAATTTTCTCCAGTCTCTACCATTCTTGTCATCACTATAAGCATCAGACTGGCTAACAGAAAGCACTCCAATATCAGCTCTTGTGATCACTGACTTAGGCCATCAGGCTGTTGTAACCAAATGCCACAGACTGGGCACTTTATAAACAACAGAAATTTATTTTACACAGTGGGGAGACTGGAAGTCCAAAAATTAGGGTTTCATCATGGTCATATGAGTCCTTTCTTCAGGGTCATAGACACTTCTTATTGTGTCCTCACATGGCAGAACGGGCTATGGAGCTCTGTGGGGGTCTCTTTCACAGGAGTGCCAATTTCATTTATGACCTCCTCAAACCTCCACTTTCTAGTAACATCATATTAGGCATTAGGATTTCAACAGTATGAACTTTGGAGGACACAGACATTCAGACCATAATAATCATCCTCTAAGTTTTATTTAGAACTTGCAACTTATAGAGCACTGTTATAAATCCAAGGGAAGATACAGAAGTATACAGAATAATTTCTGTAATTAAACAATTTCTACTTAATTTAAAGGAAGAAATCATTCAAAACAAATCAATACCACTACCAACAAAAGCTGCCTAAAGAGCATTCAAACATAAAACATCCTTGTGGAATAGGGCACCTCCTTTAGCAACCCTCTGTAATAGACTTTGAAGATTTTCTTTTGGACTTTTATTTAATTCTATCCATAACTTATATATACTTATTTATGCCAAACACTGTGTAGAGTTCAAGCTTGTCCCACCTTCTAACTGACACTTTCCTGGGAATGGAGTCATCAGAGGCTTGGGGAGGCTGAGTTCATCTAAGGAAGTGATAATTAACATAACTTCACACTCCGCAATAAAGACGCTGCTCAAGATATTTATACAAAGAGGGGGTTGAAGATGAAGCCTGTAAGGGCTGTAAAGGACTCTCATTTTCCATGAAATTCAGAGCCCCAAGAATAACTTACAATAACTTTCTCCTAATCTCAGTAGGTACTCCCATTCTAAAAAACTATGAAATTTAGTGAGGATAGAGAGTGAATGCAATTCATTTTTACAAGTCTGTTTGGTTAATGGGATTTCCAGTTTCCTTTCTTGATGTCTTCAAATGAAGCTCCATCAACTCTTAGAAGCAGGAATTGTGTGTTCAAAGGTGGGAATTACATTATTATGCAGAAACAATGATGTTGATTTGCTGCTTGAACTCTTACTAGAAATAGGGAAAAGGACATTGTTGGGCTGTGTCTAATTCCTATAGCCCTGTGCGTGCTGATAAGATTGTGTCACAAACTTTTCACCTGGCCTTCTCTGCCATGATAAAAAGCTGAGGTACAATTCACTAAAAACTTTACCTCAATTTAGTCAAAAGTATAGCTAAGAAAGATTCAGTAATGATGTCTAATATTTAAAAAAAAATTTAATTCTCCTATTTTGGGGACAGGGATTAACCCAAGGGCTAGGATTTTCACAATGCATTTAAATATGTATATACCCATTAGTAAAATATTAAAACAAAGTTCATGCTATCACTAGTCTTGGTTAAAGGGATCACCTACAGTAGAATGATAAAGAAGCCAAAATTAAATTGCTTTCAGAATAAAGAGGGTGGCATATTAAAAACAAGTCAACATCTGAATTTCCAGTTAACTATACATTAGAAGGGCAAAAAAGAAGTAGGGCTTTCAGAGAAATGTGATGCTTTGTCAAGATTTATTTAACCATAAGCCACAATTGGTAGGTTTATTTAAAACAGGCCCTAGTAAATGAGGCTTGGCTTCAAAAGTATTTTGTTTTGAATTTATTATAATTAATCTTATTATGTCATTGCTTCCTTTTCCCAAAGGATACCAAGATAGTTAAGAACCTAGAAAAAATGGCAAAATAGCATAATTGGTGTTAAATGGATCATTTGTTAAAGTGTTCTACTACACTAGTTCATCTTTCCAGCTTCAACCTCTTTTCCTACCCAAATGATGCCAATTATCTAAAAGCTTAAATATCTAACCTTCACTTGCCATCTTATTCACTCAGCCCTTCCGTTCTTTTTCCAAAGCCTATACCACACAGTTATCTTACATCCTGCAATACTTTCAGTTACAAAACAATTGTAGCCTGTAAAAGTATCTATCACTGTCCATTACGAAAAGTGGAATCTTAATCCAATTTTGACTTTTGCAGATCCTTGCAATGTAATTGTGTGTTCTGTCCTCTCTTTAGCCTCTGAGAGGGAGTGGACCTTTTTTCTCCTCTCTGCTTTGCAGTGATATGAGATGACTTTGTAATTATCAAGTGGCTTTTTTTATGAGGTTTGGGAGAAAGTTCAGTATCCTATTTTTAGTGGAACTCTCTTGACCATATCGCTGTCATTTCCCTTACAATTTGACTTTTTCTACATAAAACAATATATAGACAAGATGTCTATAAAACATCTTCCTTTTTGAATTTATAAAACATCTTCCTTTCAGAGTCTGCTAAAAAAAAAAAGATGTTTAATTCTCCCTACAAACTTATTGTAGGCCTGTGTCTATTTGGTAAACATTTAAAAATAACAACTAATTGAGGTACATTTTGAAAATAAGTGGTTTTCTATTTAGCTCATTATATAGAAGCTGAAAAATGGAAGAGAGATGAAACTCATTGACCAAAGAAGATATTAATACGTAGTTATTCTGTTTCTACAGCTGGCCTATTGAAACATAACCTCATTTATTTGGAACAAAAGCGTGGATAGCCTACACAAAGTGAGTTCTTTTGGAATTTTAACATTTATACAGAGAACAAATGTTTTTGCTGTTACTGGGTAATCTACTAATGTCCAGATCACAGTTTTGTCAATAATGCAGTGCTATGAACTTTAAGAGTATCTCATAGTTTTGAACCCAGGTATTCAGCCCCATTGCCATCATTGTTCACTTATATATCACAAACATGTGTCCTTGGTTTGGATTTGGAAAAGAATATGGTCACACATATTGACTCCAAACTTGTAATTTTCAAAAAAAAAAATTAGATTCATAGGCAGAAAAATTTCATACCTCATTGTCTTGGAAAGTCATGAGCAAGTTGAAAATATAATTATCTGTACCTTCACTTTGGACTCTGTATTGTTTAATACTCATGGATACCTTCTGGAGTAAATTGAAATTCTCTTAAACCCCTGCAGTATCTCTGACTGCCAGTCAAAATCTAGTCAAGACACCAAGGCATATGGCAAGCACATTAGCATTGGCTTAGTGATGTAAGTCTGAGGAAGGCTCTTATTGGGACAAATTCTTGTTATGCAGATGAGAAAATTAGAAGAGGACAGGAAGGAGTTGAGCTTTTAATCCAGATTTATGGAGCTTTAAAATTAGGTCTATCATTCCTGTACCTTAATGTCATCTGCATTAGTTTCCTAAGTCTGCTATAACACCCAGAGGGAGGTTATAGCATTCTAGTTTACTCAGTCTATTGATTGAAGTCTTAATCTCATCCAGAAACACCCTCACAGGCACAATGAAAATTAATATTTAACCAAATATTAGGGCATCTTGTGGTCTAGTCAAAGTGACACATAAAATTAACCATCATTGAATTTTTGAGAGACTATTCTTAAATATTTACCAGTTATTTAGGAGGCATATTTCCTCTCTTTTTTGTATCCTGTCCCCAATTTCCCAGGTAAATTTTATGATCAATATTGGTGGAGGTGAAGGCAGAGAACTCTGTGTTGTCAACACAGGAAACAATTCTATTGTACATTTTCCTCTAAATCACCAGTACTGCCTCTACTCATAATTTTTTTCTTTCTCATTGTTCTCTAAGTTTCCAAATTTAACCTAGAATTTTATTTCATAAGTAAATAAGAATTATGAAAACTATATCTTAATTGAGAAAAGCAGAAAACTAAGAATTCAAAAAGACTCAAATTAAAATTTCATATTTGTTTCTTATTACCTGGAAGTTCTGGGGGTATGGCTTGACCTCTATGAGCTATCAATTCTCACTCATTATATCGAGATTAATATATTTCTAAAGGTTATTTTGAGGAATAACAGACAATAAAGTGATATACTGGAGGTATGCTCAGCATCAAACAACTAATGTATAGTAGAGCTGAAATTTGAAATTGAGATTTATCTAATTACTTAGTCCATTGTCTAAAACAGAAGTCAACAAACTATAGCCTATTGGTCAAATCCAGTCCACTGTTTGCTTTTATAAATAAAGTTTTACTGGAACAGAGCTATGCTCATATGTTTAAATTCAGGGTTTTTTTGGATGACATTGGTTAGTAAGATGATATGTTTCAATGTTATAATACATCATCTGTATGTTGCGTTGTGTACTCATCATCCAAAGTTTAGTCTCCTGTCACCATATGTCTGATCCCCTTTACACTCTTTATCCTCCCTCCAGCCCTCCTCCTCTCTGGTAACCACCATACTGTTGTCTGTGTATACAAGTTCGTTTGTTTGTTCATGTGTTGCTTTCTGTTTTACATCTCAGATTTGAACACAATCATTTGATTATTGTCTTTTTCCAGAAAAGTTTGAAAACCTTTATTCATAAAGATATATGTACCCCTATACTCATTGCAACGTTACTCATGGTAGTGAAGACATGGAAACAACCTAAGTGTTCTTGATGAACAATTAGTTAAAGAAGTTGTGGTACATATATGCAGTGGAATACTACTCAGTCATAAGTAAAAATGAAATACTGCCATATGCGATAACATGAATAGATCTTGAGAGTATTATGCTGAGAGAAATAAGTCATATGATTTCACTCATATGTTCATATTTTAAAATGTATCAATTATACTGCTATTATAATGTCAGAGTTGAATAGTTATGATATAGAAAAAAATAACTTAAAATATTTGCTATTTGTTTTATTGAAAAACAAGTTTGCCAGTTTCTGGTCTAAGACATCACATCATACTGTTGGAGATACTTATGATGTTTGAATTAAAAAGAAATAAAAAATAATATAAGAATGTTGTGTCAAAGTTGGTTCATCAATTGGAACAAATGTAACCACTCTGATGAGGGGATATTGTGCTTAGGTGGGGACAAAGGGTATATGAGAACTCTTTGTACTTACTGCTCTATTTTATTAAAAACTTAAAACTCCTTTAAAAAATAAAGTTAATTAATATATATAGCTCTGACAACAAATAAAAATTGAAACTAGAAAACATATTAAGAAGTGTACTTATTTCAGCAAGTGAGGTAGTATCTGGTCCTTTCTCTGTCTATAGAGTAACTAGAAATTATGTTTAGCAACACATTCTATTTCTTAAAGTAGATTGTTATTCTAATAATATATTATTGCAATATATCCCTACTGGTATAAGTATATACCACATCTGTGTGTTATGATACACTGTCTAATAATACAACTAATAATAGTCATGTTATTATTAAGTTGCCACTTTTAGTTTGACAAGGATTGTTCTGTCAGGGACAGATGAACATTATCTTTGGTTAGCCAATTGTTCTTTTCTATACCATGTCTAAGAAATGTAGCATAACTGTGGGCGACTGGATATTTCTAGTACAGCCTTCTAGCAATCTGAACATTGCTTCTCACCAAAAATATTTTTAAAAATCAGCCACCTGTGAATTTTAAAGGATATTTCTTTTTAAATAACTAATATCTTTTATACTACTCACATAATACTTTCCAACAGATTTATCAGAATTAGGAAATTCAGGCTTTTCCTATAGCCTAGATTTGATAAAATTACATGTCAAAAAATAAAAAACTTCAAAACAACTATTGGCAAAATTTCTATGAAAGATACCATTTAACCTGTTGGATTGACTAAAAATTAAAGTTAAAAATAATAAAATAAAAATTTAAATGTAAGATTAATAAATTAGTTAATACATATCTACAAATTTGCAAATTGATATTCATATAAATTAAAAACCTTCACGATTTAATTGATTTTCCACATTGTATTCTGAGGAATATTATTTTGTATCTCCTGAATAATTCACAAGTTTGAGACACACACACACGCGCATATAATAAATATATATAATTTATTCTGGTAGTAAAGGTCAAAAAGATAAGGTGACCATAAGTTAGTAATGGGTCGGAGGGTTTGAATGGAATGTAGACCTAAATTACTGCGTTACATTACCTTACTGAAATCTTATTGCTAAAAATTTGCACTGCTAGGCAGTAAACTAGAAAAAAAAAAAAAAAGAAATTGAGAAAGTGTTAATTTTTAAGCAAGTTTGACAAAGATTGAGTTTCATATGACAAATATTGTCAGCAAGACAGAATTCTGTCAGTGGAAGAAGTTTAAACATTAACAATTTCTGTCAGGCTGTTGACACAATCATGGCAGACATTTCCCAAGATGCCGAGATGACTGCTGGCATTTGTCAACAATCCTGTCACAGTGACAGCAATAAGACCATGTCTGGAAATGTGACAGTTTTGGCTTTGTGCTCCCCTGAGCAATAGCCCAGGTGTTCAGAGAAAGTGTGGGAAAACCCATATTTCTGCATTGTCATTCGAACACAGAAAACACAGGAGGAAAATGAGCTGTCACTCCAATTCCCATGATGCCTTGCTGCTTAGCATAACTCTGCAGTGCGGCCCTGGGTCCACTGGTCCATACTCTGACAGATAATTAAGAAAGCAGCAGCTTTTTCTAGACGGCTCTTCCTCATGATTTGCATTTTAGCCAGAGGCGACCAGTTATAAAAAAAACATGATGGAAAGATGGTAAGAAGCCAATTAGATGGATGGATGGCTGACTGACAGCTCTCTGGTATTACGACTCCAGATTTCAGACTACATAGCCTGGCAGTTTTCTACAAGAACCAACTTTTTTGCAGGTTGGTAAAGCTGTTAAATGTGGGACTATATATAGCGCTATATAATTTTTGCAGAGTTGTACATTTTCCTTAAATAAGCATGTATTCTTTCAATCAGGGTTTGCATTAAGCAAGTTTTCACAATTTAATCACAAGTTGTGTCACTAAATATAGCAATATTAAAATCTAGACAACTTGTAGGCACATTAGCTGTGCCAGTAGAGAAGTGATTAAAAAGCTGAGAAGCACATTGAGCCAGCAGAGATATAAAGTGAACTAATAATTAGAATGTCTGTGCAAATATGCCTTTGGAACTTTGAAGTGTGCATTGTTTGGTTTTATGCAACTAAAAACATAAACCCTAAAGTTCCTCTCCATCTTTAGATTCTACACACATATATTTGCCTATTTTCCTTGTTTGAGTTCTAATATATGCTTGTATGTCTGCTACTTCAGCTAATTTTGAAAAAATAAAATAAACTGTTAGACTCAAGCTTCCAGTTTGGCCGTGATATTCCATAGCTTCTAGCCAATAGGAGTTAACTCTTCATAATATTGTCCAACTTGGAACCTTAACCAATGTTTCCTGTGTGCTGCATGCTGTGTATGTGTATGTGTATGTGTATACACATACACATACACACACACACACAGACACACACGCACATTCACATGCAAACTATTTGCTATTAGAATGACATATTTCTATCTGTGGTTTGAAATGAGATAATTTTCCTCCAAATTGTAATGGTACCTCAGATTTTATTTTGGATTTTGAAATACTAAGGGAAGACAATTATTTCACTATAAACTGAGGTTTTAGTAAAGAATATTAACCCAAACTAAAATTACAAAGTGTATTTTCTTACTGTGGGTAATGGGTCTTCTACAAACTGAGGATGAATATTAAACTAATAGTGGGTCTGAATGCTTTTAGTTGCTTATAACTAAAATGCAAGTGATGTACATTTCACAGTTCTACGTTTATCATTCAATCTATACTCGACGTCAAAATCCATAACACACATAAAGCATCATCGAGAATATCTTATTATATGTATTTATTATATGTATTAACCCTTTCTTTTTCTTTTCTTTTTCAACTGCAATGGCATTTGTCTTTTTACTTTTGCTTTATATCATGTCGTTAGAATTAGGTCAGCCTATTCCTATTATACTTATAACCATTATAAAAAATATTCTACTTGTACATACTTGAGGAATTTAAACAGAGGTTCAAGGGAATAGTGACAGTTCCATAAACTACATCTTAAATTAAAGAGGAATAAATGCATTTTGGTTTTCATTAGAAACTTTAAGATTGCTCCTATAGACATGGTGTGACACCAGTCAGCAGAAATAAAATCTTCTTTAAAGTCTTTATAATTTTTAAAGAAATATTTTCTCTCACAGTAATGGAAGCCTTTGTGTAATCAAAATTCACTTAGATTAGTCAACATTCTAATTCCCTTGTAATTTGCTATTTTAAAGGAAAAAAATGTTCAGCATAGTGTACTAATAAAGTTATTCTTCAAATAAAAAAAGTGAAGAAAAGCTTTGAAACATTTGCTTATTTGGCTGGATAGTCATACACAGAGTCTGGCTGGGTCCCTTTTCTGTTTCTTCAGTTAACAGCAACCAGTCACACTTTTTGTTGAAATTTATTTCACTTTTAGATTCTCTTACTTATGGCACAATGTTAATGTGCTCTATTTTCTCAAGCTGTAGGGAAAGTTATGTGTCTTAAAAAAAAATAGAATTGAAATTTGAGTAATAATATACTGTAGACAGATTTAAAATAACAACTTTCTTTACTATGTAAACATCTTTTGTTTCTAAACTATTTATTAAAAGAGAATTTTTGTTTAAGGGAAAATCTAAAGAATGATATTTATTAAACTGAAGTGAGTTCTGAAAATACTAGTTTTAAAGGAGACCCATTGTGTCCCTGTAGGGTAAAGAGATATATTTTTAAATAAAAGATAAAGTGTGTTACACAAATAAAAAGACACTTCAGCACAAGATTTCTAGGGCTGTGCCTGGAAAATTAGTAAAACTCAGTAGAGCTTATTGCTACTATCATGTTTACATTAAACTCATTTGCAATTTGAGTAGCTGGATTTGAATATAAAAAGTAAACAGAAGAATATGGACAGGTTTCTTTCAAATTGTTTTTCTTCAGTGTATATGTACTTCTAATAAAATATTTGGGTATAGATGTGCTTTGTCAGATTTAAAATAGAATATTTTCATAGCACGTAACTATTTTAGGTCTGCACCTCAGAGATATATATCCATATAATGGTTTGAGACACCTTTTGAAAATAACCAATTTTCTTTTCAGAGCATTTTACACTAACTGAAGAGTAGAGGAAAGAAAAACTTAGGTAAAAACCACGAGATGTAAATGTTAAAATTATTTCCTGTTTTATCCAGATGATTTATAGAACTATAAACTCATTGATCTCTTCAGAATAAATCTTTATACTGTTATAGAAAACTGGATTTTTTTTATTGTTTAACATTTACAGATAATTTCTAAAACTAAAATAACAATTGAACTTGGACATCTCTTAAAGTATGTCATCAAGGGTCATGTGAATAACATTAAAAATTATTATGGAATATTGTTATTTATGTTGAATTGCTCTTCAGCACCTCACACATACACACACATATAATTGAGATAGAGAGGAGAGAGAGAGAGATTGAGAGAGAGAGAGAGGGAGAAAAGAGAGCACCTAAGATGCAGGCAGAGATACTGAGAGAAAAATAAATCAGCAACATCTCTTTGTTATACCATCCTTATAAACTGTTCAGAATCCCATTAAAATGAATGGTTTGAATTACATAAGAAAGTCCTGATATTAAGACATATACAGGAAAACCAGAGCCTTCCTAAAAACTAGAGAGGTATGTGGATCCCAGCAGTAAAACAAATTTTCTTCTCTTTCCCTGGATTCGGATAGTCTGTTAGATTTCTCTTCAAGCACATCAATGCCTGTGTTGTGTAACAGCTAACTGTAAACTCTTAAGAGGCAGGGGCTGCATCTCACTTGTCTTTTTATTCCTGTGTCAGTAATACTGGCTCAAAGTTGAGGTTCAATTTTAATGATTAAACTTAATGCAAACTTTTGCTTGACTTTGCAGGTATTAGTTCCTATACTCACTATTGGTTAACCACTTAATTGGTTACTTCCATGTGCTCAAGCCATGACTAAGCCAGGCTGTTATGCATTTCTCAAGCACAACTGAACCAAATTAAAGCATGTGACTTGGTTATAAGAAGACTAAATGAGAAATGATGGATGGAGCAATGTATGTCCTAGTCATGATCATCACATCATAATAATATAATATAATAATAACTACCATCAAAATCCATATCTTCTGAGACTGACCATTGATTAAACATCTGTTTCATAGAACCATAACCTTCCACAGCAAAATTATTCTGTCTGTAGGTAATAAGAGGTAGAATATTGGCAATTTCTTATCATTCAACTTAATTTTACATATTTCTTCATTCAAAATATTATTGAAAGGTAAATATATCAATCCTCACTTGCATATGTGATATTCAAGACATTCAGTAAGTTTCTTTCAGTGTAATATCTAGTATGTGGAAAATAAAATTTGAACTTACATCTTTCTTACGTTAAAGCCTCTTCTCTCTCTACTATGCCTGACTTTTTAATAATTAATAAATTAATTGATTAATATTAGCACAAAAGTAGGTTCTCATTTTAACGCTCGCATCTGTGAAGAAAACCCTATGAATAAAGCATTAACACTGTTTGTGTACCTTTGTATATGGACACCATCGTTATTTATTTTAACTGTGTTAATCCTCATGTCATCCATGCACAACAGTTTTCTTACAATCTGTGGAGGTTCAAGCTACTAAATAGGGAAAAAATTGGACACTCATCTTGTTCATAAGATAAATTTAGAGAGATAGAATGGGAAACATAAGGGAATACAATACAGTCTTTTTCCTCTTGGATCTCAAAATCTGTTGGAAAAAGACACAAATAACTCGACACAATACTTGATAGATGCTCTGAGGAAATGAAGTTCAGTGATTGCCTTGAGAAATCAGGAGGAGGCTTCATTTGTGTTAGGCCTTGTTAAGTGATTACACATTTACGCTGACTGAGATACAAAAGAGAAGAATTAAGGTAGGAGGAGCAACATGAGCCTGGATATGGAAGAATGAGAGTATCAAAGAATCACATCTATCTAGAGTATAGAGTGAATGCTGTAAGAGTGAGATTGTACAGCAGACTTGAGGAGGCTTTAGTATGTTAGGGGGAAACCTTAGGAAATCAACCAAAGACAAAATAAAGGAGACACTTCCTTGCCAGGCTAAGAAGCTTACACTTTCTTCTGTAGGTAATGGAAAATCTGTGAACCTCCATATGATGTAATCGAATTTGTGAATTAGGATGATAACTCTAACAGCATGTTGGAAAGTAAAAGATTTGGCAACAGAGAGACTGGTGTAGGGACAGCTTTAGTGACAGGGAGGATGAATAACTGAGATAAGACTGTGACAGTAGTTTATAGAGATAAAAGTTTAGTTACAGCCAGCTCTGGTTGGTAGCATATCAGAAACATCTTACTTTTTTTTTTGCAATTTCTTCTAGTCTCCTAACAATGATAATAGCTTTACTTTGATCAGATTTAGTCTCTAAATCTCCTGGTAATTGCCCGTTTTGATTCCTAAGCATAGTTCTCTGTTACCAGGGAAGAACTGTAGCATAGAGGAAAATGTTTCAGTATTTTCTTCTTTTTTGAAAAAAATATATTAATATTAATTTTTCTATTTTTATTTTTGCAACAGAAGGTCATACATATGCTATTTCAGAGCTCACAGCTAGCCCCTCTCTACTCAAATTGTGGGTGTTATTGCCAGACTGCAGAGATACACAAGAATTGACTTGAGAAGCGAGAAGATTATTCATGCACCCGCATACACTGTTATCTCTGGGAACTCTTAATCAATGCAGGGTGAGAGCCAGTTAGAGAGACTGAGGTTAGGGCACACGAGCTGTTCAGTGGAAGATGAGGAATTAAAACGTGATTATTATCCAAATTGGAATATAAAATAAAGAGCACATTCCAGGAAAGAAGAGGAAGATAATAATAAAAATAAATAAATATTTACTTACTGAATCACTTGCTATGTATTGTGTCTTGTCCTTGAAATGCCAAGGACGTTATAATAAGCTTTGATGGGAGAGAATGGTTTTGGGGATTTATGCTTCATCTCTATTTAGTTTTTGAAGGTATGCTGAAATAGAAATTATTAAATTCTGGAAATGCCTATTAAGTGTAACTAGATATATCTAGATTAAATCCCCTTATAGCAAATTGCACTAAAATAAAAAATCTATATATAAAACAAAAAATAATTTTAAATGAAAGTTAATGAGCTACTAATTACAAAGAAAAGAGATGAGGGCCCAAAATTTTAGTTATGAACACTAGAATTTAGATTGCGATTTTGAATATAATGTAGCTATATGACATAATGATAATGTAATTTACCTACTTTAAAAAAAATCCTTAATATTTAGAAGCATGATATCTATTCAATAATTTATTTGAAGATGTTTTAGTCATAACTGTATGCTTGCTCTGACTTTTTGAGGATATTGCTATTCATACTATAAAACAGTGATTTAAATTCATATACATCCTAATTATCTGAACCATTTTACTTTATTTCTTTTAGCTGGGCCTATTTCTTGGTTTTTCTCCATTTTGTAGGTGTTTCCTACGATGTGATTTTATTCCATATTTTTGTCATACATTTTAACTCTTCCTCCTCCCCCCCCCCCACACAATCTGATTAGTTTCTGGACTTTTTTTTTTTTTTTCCACTGTGATTCCAAATGTTACTGGCATATGGCCTCAGTGTTTAATAACTTACTATCAACAATTATTAGAAAGGATAGCATATCATGGAAATTTAAATCAACCTTGGAGAATTCTTTTCAAAGTACCTTGACATTCCTTCCCCATATACACACATCCTCACACATTGCTTTAGCTCCTTTTTATTTCTAAAATTCTGGGTCAGAGAACACAAAATTTGCAGCGCTTTTGGGCAAAACTTCTAAACCACTTTTATTCAGAGCAGCACAGCAGCCATTGTTTGAATTCAACATCCATTGACTATCTTCCTGCTCTTCTCACAAGAGACTAAAGAAATTTCTCAGATTTTAGGGGAAGTTAGACCACCACCTAAATACTTCAACTTTAGGAAAACTGAAAGCTGGGAAGCACTATTAGCATTATAAAACTTTCTCTTTTGTCCCATCTCCCTTTTTTTTAATTTCCCTATTGTCATCTGCTTTTAAATTTGAGTCTTAAAGAGGAAAACTAAGAAATATTTACATTGATGAAAGTCTGTTAAAACATTTTTTTATTTTTCCTTTTTACTACTAAGGGGCATAATATAATTTTGTACCTTTAAATCATAGTGAAATTATTAGATACGCTAAATTTCGAAGTGAAAAAACCACATATAAAGAGCATGTACTGCAAAAAGAGCTCGGAATAGTTTATTCACTTTCTACAATGCTCTAATTTGAAAGTTTGAGTATTTGCCCCATATATGTGATGCGCTGGAATGATTTATTCACTGGACATATTTAGTGTGTGAAATTACTTTCAGGTGACTATGCAGTGTTAACAGCTATATTACTATAGGAGACCCTGAAGTTATTTTCATGATACCTGACAGAGCATTTTTGTTCATGAAGACTGAAGTTTCTTCTTTTTTTTTTTTAAATCACTTCATTTTCCATACAAGTATATTATAATATTGCAATATTTATCACACTTGAACAAAATCTTTATCCATTCAAAAATAGATAATTTTCAAAGATGTCCAATTTTAATACAAACCATTTTATTAGTAAACATGTTTAAATATACAACTGGAATAAATTTTTATGGTCAAACCTTTATGGTCTAACTCAAAATGCCAAATACATTTATATGTTAAATGTAAGTGAAATTGGAAAAGAAAAAATAGAAATAAAATTATTATTTCACATGATTAGAGAAGTCATTTTCCTGTAAATAAAATGTTACCAGCTAAGTGAATATAATATAGCTATCACACAACATTATACACCATACTCTATGTGATGATAAAATTCTTTCGCCACTTTTTAAAATTTCTATTACTTAAAAAAATAGTTCTTATTTTATACCTTAACATCATTTCACCTTCATCCTGTCATAAATGTACTGTTTGCTTATTAAGCACATTCACACATTCTATCCTGTCCTTTTCTGATGAGCACAAGGTTGTTGAAAAAGTACTCTTTGTGATCATAAACACAAATGCAAATGTAGATATTGAAATTGTATGGCAGTATCAAATTATGAAGGGGCCATCGAAATGACCCAAAACATGCTTATACAACATTTTTGAAGTTATCATTAAAAAAAATCACAAACTATGAAAATGTATATAAATTACTTATAACTCATAATACATATCTATTGAACCACAGAGATATGTTTACTCTTATTTGAGAATGCTAAAGGAGGTTGAATAGGCTGGTAGCAGGAGAATAGTTATATAGTGAAATCTTTTCTAATATTCATATTTTTCTTTAAAAGACCTATGGGTTAAGACAATGATTTGATAAATAATAAAACACAAAGCAGAAACTTAACCAAAATTTTAATTTAGGGATCAAAATACTAAATGCTAAAACCCACAATTTTTCCTAGATCTTTATAATTCTGCTATAGGCAGAATGAACTCTATTTTTAAGGGGCTTCAATGAGAAGTCAAAGACCTCTAAATAATTAATTAAAATATTTTATATACTAAATTACCACACTCAATTTAAAAAAAAAATTGCACTCAATAACAAAAGGGGCACTTATTGGTAAATACAAACTTTTAGAATGTCCAAAGGAAATGTGAGTTTAGTTACACTTCTTAAAACTCTTCTACTAATGTCTCAGGGCAGAACAAAAAGAATTCATCTAAATGCAAACCAGAGCAAATCCACCCCCAGCACAAGGTGAACTTCCTTTGAGTTAATGTTGTGATGCAGTCGATAAAAGGGCTAATGTGAGCTTATAGTGCTTTGTTAAATAGAGCATATTCCCATTCTGACCATTCAGGCCTCCTTGCTATTTTTACTTCGAGGCCTTTGCACTGACTCTTCCTTTGGCCTGGAATTCTCTTTCTCCAAATATTCACATAACTCATCTCCTACAGCATTGTTTACTCAGTTAGCCACTCCTTGAATTCATTTTATAAAATAGTACTGCTTTATTACTTGTTCTCTTCATTCACTCTATCAGAGTTTGAAGCTACAACAAGAAAAACATTCTCACAGAGTTTATTGGGGAAAACAATGTCTTAAATATGTAAAGTCAGTATAATGACAGTAATCTATATGATAAGTTGGAGGCATCTTTAAGAACTCAAAGCAAGAGCCTATTTTAAATATTTGAACAGATTTCCTGAGAAAGATACCTTTGGTCTACATCATAAGAAATGGCTTAGAGTTTGTCAAAGGACTAAAATAAGCTGGGATTTAGAGTCAGAGTAAATATCATGAGCAAAGGAATAGACTTGTGATACAGCATAAGGAAGATGGTTAGAGTGGTAAAACACAAATTGGAAGGTAGGGGAAATTGGGAAATGACATTTGTAGATATATTTTAAAATATAAGTGTAGATATGTTCACTTCTCTGGTGATTGTTCAAATCTATAAGCCCTACAAAAGGGGCATCTTTGGGACCCTTTTTAAATTGCCATATTAGTTCTCATCTCCCAGAATTAGCTAGAAACAGCTCACTAAATCAGGAGACTCATGACCCTAAGGAACCATTCCATTGGAATTATATTGACCGATTTGATTCTTATTCTTAGTAATTCAAACTATAAGACCTAGAGAGGAGTGAAAGTTATTTAGTGGAGAGTTTAAGAGAAGGTGATGTGAAGCCAATACCACATACAAGCTGGAATCATCGAGGGCATAAATTATGAATCAAGTATGGGAATAGGAAGTAGTCATAAGAAGACAAGAAAAACGTGACACAATGAGTAGAGAGAAAAAAGGAGAGAGAGATATAGTTCCAATTTCTAATTTCTTACATCCAGTCTTTTTAGTGCTAGATGAACTTTTTATTCTTAATCATGAATACTAATTAGACTATAAGTTATCCATTAGAAATGATAAATAAGAATAAGTGGCACTTCTTTTGTCATAGTTTTTACTGAACCCAAAGATGGTAGGTGCAAACCAGTTACACAATCCACAGAGAAAAGTAAGTGGACTTTCAGAGAGGAATTCAAAAAAGACTTTTCCAGTCCTTAACACCTCATGCACCTTAAGTGTGTTGAAGTTGAAGAGAACATTTTTTATTTTCAGATAATTACCACTGTACTAGAAGGTCACTCTCTCTCTCAAAGCAGTAGGGATAGGATGCACCTCCTCCTCACCTCAAGTTTACTAAAATGAGCATTGAGGAACTTACCAGAAAAACTTCATCTGTATTTTCCTGGAGTCTAATGAACACAGCTGACAGGTGCCAGAGTCATGTCTGAAAATTCTACAGTTAAAAGGAGATACATGGAGCCACCTTTCAGTTAATGAATAAAGAGGGCAAACGGCAAGTAGCTGTTGTCCTACCCAAGGCTGGTCCAAGGTCCATGTCTTCCAGGGGCCAGTATGGAAACTGTGCTGAGGTGTAAGCCTCAGGTATAGGCATAGTGTCACTTAAGGAGAGAACCAATTTTAGAAGCCTGCCTGAGGTAGGGTAACCCTAAAGAAAGTGGCTGAGGAGCAAATGCCTAGGGCCTACAGGAGAAAACATAAATGGGTAGCTGAGAGAGACTTTACCAGTTGTCAGAAAGTTTCTATGGTGGAGTCTCTGAGGAGTTAACAAAAGCATGCAAGAGATAATCAACTCGAAATACCTATGACAGACAAAGAGAAATAATGAGAAATGACATCTGAGTCCTCTGGGTAAGACTTTTCCTGCCCCTTATCTCTTCTCTCTTCCTGGTTTCAACACTGCAGTGATCAGAAGGCCAAACTAGAACAAACAGCTCCCGGGGATGGGCCAGGAAAAACAAGCACACTGAGTAAAGAACAAAGGCAGACAAATCATGTACCTTCAATGTGGTCTCCAGGTCCAAGCTGAATGAAAGAAGTTCCAAGTTTTGACTTTTAGTCAGGACTGGACTTTTTAGTTACTGAAATAAAACTATTCTGATGAAGAAAAGTTAATAGATTTTCTTTTTTTCTATAGTGAGAGAATTTGCTATAGATTCTGCCCAAAATTGTGTCTAGGATGCCTTGGTAAGTTTCCCTAGAAGCAGAGCCTAAGACAAGATTCTTATCTAAGTGACTTTTGGGGGATGAGAACTCTCAGGAGAAAATGTTTAGGGAAAGCAAGATAGGAGAAAAGAAGAAGATTAAACAAGAGAATGATCTCAGCTAGAAACTATTTTCAGTCTTCAATCTGGTCCCACAGGGAAGCTCTGGAGCAAAAACTGCCTCACAGTGTTAGTCTCACCTTTACTCATTGGCTGTGGCCTGCCAGAGAAGGTGACAGGTTAGAAGATCTGGGTGGGGCACTGATAGAACCCACTACATAAGGAGAGGAATGGGGATTTGAATAGGGCCAGAGGTAAAGCTTTATTTTAATTGTATCCAGCTAGCCCCATTTATAAAATAATCATTGCAGTTATAGAAAACCATCCTTCTTAATTGAGCTAATGAAAGTAGTGTTTTAGGTTTCTATTTTTTAAAACCACAGGACATTTCCTGGAACACAATTAGGAATTTACATAACTGTCTTTCTATTTCTAGCAGCTAGGACTAGGAGAGAACAAAATGATATTCTATAGATATTGGGGGAATGAGTCAATAGATGAATCTAACACTTCATTGATTAAAATCACTTCCTCTTGTCAATCTCAATGTTTCTGTAGTTATGATATCTCTGCAAATGAGGCTCACTGAGAACTAAATATCTGTAGGCAGGTAGATAGAGCAGAATACAGTAGTCTTAAATAAAATATGAAAAAAAAATTAAAGGAAAGATTAACCTAAGATTCATTTATTTGCCTTTATGGATTTCAGAGTGTATAATGAAATAATGAAAGAAACAAAATATTTCAGAGAGTATAGTGCCATATACATTGGCATGGAAAGCTAAGGTGTGTTTTATTTCTGTCCTCCATTTTCAAGCTCTTATGAACCTTGAATTGTAGCGTTTGGTGATCTATTCTCTTGGGTAGGACCTCTCTGTCTCGTGAAATTGACTTAGAAGGTCATATCCTGGCTTAAATTTCAAAGTAGGTCGCGTTTGCTCTTCTCTGTCTCAAAGTGTTTTATTCACTAAGGGAATCAAATTAAGCGCTGGCCTCCCCTGATAGAAAATGTCATAGTGTCTAGAGCCACAGTGGCAGCCTGGTTTTTTATTTCACCACGAAGAGTCAAGCTATTCACAATTCTCAAGCCACATTAATGTGCTATGAAAAGAAAACTGAGAGGGATAAGAGGCCCTGTATTCTTTCCTGGTTGCTAACAATATCACAGGTACTTTTTTGAAATAAAGCACTGAAGACAAACCTATGGCACCAATAGCAAGCAAAGAAGTAACACAGATAATAGGGAGTGGGCTTCACTGGGATGCCAGAGAGTGATATTTTCGGATAGGAAGGCTCTTGCTATGACTTCTTTTCACACTTTTAGATAAATAGTGATGTGGTTACCAGAGTTTAGTTAGACAGTTTGGGTTTGAGATAAAAGTTATCCTGATAAGAATATTGTGCTCCGGCCTGGATCACAGAGAGTCCTCACAGTGGCAAAAGAGGATCACATGTAAATCCTAATTGGATGACCTGATTGAACAAGGAGAAATCTAGAGTTCTAAGAGCTGAGAAATATAAGAAGGAAAAAGACCAAGGAAGCATTGAAATATGAATATAAAATCAATATGGAATTGCCTAGGAAATCAATAAGAGGGATAAAGGACGTGCAGGGGATGTGAAAAATGTGTTCTGTCTCCTGTACAAGTGAGAAATCTGGCAGCATGTTTTGAACATGCTGCAATGCTGTAATTAAAGCTCGAGGGAGAATGGCGAGAAGGAGTCTTAATAATCGAGTGAAAAGATGCTAAGGTAGTAAGTGACTTCTTGTCAGGAAAACAGTTTCATAGGCAAATCTTAAGTTAAATATGAACTCATGTACATAACCAGAATATAGATCGATATTTGTGTCTGTGTATTTGTAGTAGTAGAGACTGGGGCTAGATTTTAGAATCATAACCCAATAAAAATGTCACCTTTCAATAGACTTGCTCATACAATTACCACAAGCCTGATGATCATAACACTGTCTTAGAGTATACTTCAAAGTGATTATTTCCTCTCTAATGCCCAGGGTATATGCAAGAGAATAGAATACCCAAAAGCTAGTCTCTTATGGTTAGATGCATTTATAGAAAGCCAAGAAAAGGTGTTTATTCTTACCCTCTTACATACATATAGAGATAAAATGATTAGAGAAAAGCCTACAAAAGTACACACACACACACACATACATATACATACACAACTATTTTTTGGCAGTACAGCAGATATACACTCAAAATAGTGTTACTAAGAATCACATTTGATCTTGTGGGTAGAATATTGAGAGACCATCTACTTAAGAAAGTGCTATAGTCTTATTATTGTTCCTTCCTCATTTAAACAGGGGTAAAATATTTTAGAAGTTTAGGGGAAAACATACATATCATAATCAATGTGAAAGTAACTGTTACTCTAATTACTCTAATTATCTCCCAGAGTTCTATTCATTGAAACTACAATACACATAATTGTTTCTAATGGTTTCATTAAATGATTTGTTCAATATGTACTCCTAATTATAATCATTGGTCTGAATGTAAGACTATGAAAAATGAAATGTTTCTTTTTAAAAATCTATCAGGACTTGTAGATTCAAATGATGTCTGTCCTTTTATAAAGTCTAATTTAGGCAATTTGTAACACATATGCTGTGCCTGTTACTTTTGTATATACCCAAATTGCCAATATTTTCCAAAGAGGATATTTTAAATTTGGTAACAATCAAAAGTTACTTAAAATAAAATTTTAGGTGTTGGAAATTCTAGAAAATCTCAGGGGTATAATATTTTTTTAACTCAACAGATCACCACATTAAAACAGAAAAACTAGGTAGCAAAATGTTAAAAACATAATACAACATTTCCAATGAAATGAAGGTGACAAAGTATCTTCAGAAACCCCCAAATTCAAGTACATAGAGAGAAACTAATAATAGCCACATGACCTGTATGCTATCAATATTTATACTGAAAACAGAGGCAAGCAACAGACATCCAACAATGTTAAGCAAGAAGAATCTCAAAATAGACAATAGGTATTTGCTAGAAACTATTCACACAGTGGCCCAATAGGTGGGCCACTGTGTGAATAGTTTCTGAAATTGGAAGAGGTTTTACTTTCCCCAGTAGTGGGTGAATGATGGGGTCAATAGTAAGAATGTTTGAATGTGGCAGAATAATCATGGACTCTGTGAGCTCTAGAAACAAAGCATCCAAACAGAGTCTTTCATGGAAAAGTAACTGCTGAGTGTCATCAAGACTGATGGGAACAGTAAAAATTAAGGAAAGAGAAGATCCAGATAAGAGTGGGGGAGTGAAATAAAGACAAAAATCTCAAAAACCATTAGGCCATATTTTTGAACATTATATTAAAACAGCAGGAAAGAGATTTTTGTGAGGTTAGAAAAACTTTTCTCAAATTCATTTTCTTCTAATTTTGAAAAAACAGAAAAGGTGAGTAACCAAAATATTGAGGTCAAATTTCTCAGCTGTTTTATGATATAAGAAATATAGAGGAGGATAGCACTTCTATGAACAGTAAGAATATGTAAGAAATACATGCTCATAAATACGTGCACAGACAAGATACATCAGAGTTAGAAACATTCAATAATGAGCTGATTGAGCTAAGGAAAAATTAGAAAAAAAAAAATCATACAGGCAATAAAGACTAGACTACAAGGATCACAAGAATGATTAAACAAAATAAATAATGTCTTTAGGGAATATAAGATAAAAAGGAGAAAAAAATTTACATCATAGAGAAATGAACAAAAAGAAAATACTTTGAATAAAAGAGATACGTATTGAACATAGGCAAATATTATCCAAAATATGAGTAATGAAAATGCTTTAAAAAAGAAACTGAAGCATAGAATAGAATGAACACTAGAACAAAGCTATCTAAGAACGTACTTAAAAAAAAATAAGAAAGAACCTACATAATAATGGAGAATTCTAAATTCCAAAAAAATGTCTTGCCAAGGTGATCATAACCAAGACTTACTCTGATAAAATTACTGAATTGTAAAGAAAAGGGGGATTTTGTCTTTGGTTAATAATAATAAAAAAAGAAATATATTTAAAAAAGACTAAAATTCAGATTATCATTAGATTTTTGGACAAGAGTTCTTGATGCCAGAAGAAAATGAAGTAATATATTTGAGTTTGCGCAGGAAAGAAAATTCACTAATATTTTATATAAATCAAATCTTATTTTGAGCCATAAAGTAGACAAACTTTTCATAGGTATGGACTCAGTGAATTATATCTATGTTCCTGAGGTTGTATAAGAAGACAAGAATTAGACAACCAATATATCTAGAGAGACATTGACATAAAGTTTGGGGGTGAACATTCAATATATATCACAATAATAATACCAAATGAGAGAGAATATTATGTAATGGCCATATTCTCTGATAATAAAGAAATGATACAACCATAAATATGGTGGAGAATTAAGAGGTCATGAGCAAAAACATATATACACACACAAACTGTTTTCAGTTATTGTATTGAAACGACAATATTACTAGTTATTTTTTATGCTGTTACACACAGAATGTGAAATAAAGGAAAAGAGTAATTATGGGGTATTCTATCATCTCCTGTGTCCTTCAAAAGTAGGGTTCTTGGTATGAAATAAAAAGAATATAACAGAGATTTGAAATTTGAATTGGAAGTATCAATATTTATATATGACATATTTAATCTGTAAACATGTCCTAGATTTTTCTACTGAAAAAGTCTAGAAATAATAGTTAACTTGATAGCAGAGAGCATTGAGCATTACTAGCAGCTTGATAGTGGTCTTAAAATACCATTTCCCACCAACAAACAAACAAACAAACAAACAGAAAACCTAGGGCTCCGTGGTTAAATGACTGATTCCAAATTTAATATGGAAAATGTACAAGATGTGCCTGGAAAACTTTCATATCAGAAAGCAAAAAAAAAAAATCCTCTCAAAGACTATAGGGGTTATGTGAAGAGAATTTAAGAGCAAATGTGAAGAAGCTTCCATTGGCCAAATATAGAGAAGTTTAAATTTCAGTAAGAATAAACATTGCAATGGATTGCAAAAGTTGCAAGACAAAATGAAATATGTTAAGTTTATAAATTCATATGATAGTATAAAACAATGTTTGCCTTTAGAAGTCAATATGAAAACAAATTCATTTTTGAGAACTGGTAAATCAAGTTTAGGAATCAAGCATTTATTTATCCTGTCTTTTCAATTAGAATAGTACCAAGTAACCAAATAATAAACGAAGAGAAACAATTCTTTATTAAAGAGATCAAACTAAAAATAAAAAAGAGAAAAAGAAAAAAGGATCAAAATATCACCATTTCACATCCCTCAGTGATTAATAGATGTAGGCAATAAACATCGATAGCCGCAAACATCACAAAAAGAGAAAATCAGGCAATATATTCTTCCTAATAACAGAACACATCACATTTATAGTCTTGCCACAGGGATCAAACCTGAAACTAATCAAAACTCTGGATTCTAATCTGCAGTAAATACAAAAGAAACAGAATGTTGATTTGCACCATAAGCATTGGCAATTAGCAAAACACACATTATGAAAAATGCTACAGATCAAATGGCCTACAATATGTAAATTGTAAGCAAAATAAAGGAATGAAGGGAAAACCTATAGATTCAAGAAGACTGAAAACACATCAGATTTCAAAAATGGGTATGAACAAACTATAGTGTCTAAGAATGGTATCAAAGTATTGACATTTTGAATAATAAATATATATGAGACACGAGAAGTGAATCTATAAAAGTTAGGAAAGCAGTTTATTTGGGAGAGAAGGAGTAGGTTGTAATCACAATTAGAAGCAGTGAGGGGCTTGCTGGGTGACTGGAAAATTTTTATTTCTCAATCCAAGTGTTTATTGTAAGAATCTTAAACTTTAAATAGATTATACATGATGCCATATACATGTTATGTTATAATATAATTATATATTATGATTAAAATATTTAACTATAATTATTAACTATATTAATTACATAGTAATTATTAATTATATAATTGTTATTGATTATAGTAATTATATAATTATTAGCTCTAGTTTGGTGTGGTTTCTGTATGTATATTTTATGATAAAAAGACTTAAAATGTGTCATGTATTAAAGAGGGTTTAAATGAAGCTATGTAAACATTTTGAAGTTAAAAAGTAGAGTGTAATAAAGTAATAATCTTAATTATAAGTTCACTACATAATTAAAAATAATTTCAATGGAGTTCTGCAAATATTTGAATAATAGTATCACTGTTTGAATAAAAATGTAATATGCCTTGGTAACTACTTTTAATTAGAAAAATCTTATTTAAATGAATACTTTCCAATACATTTTTTTAAACATTGTAATAAAATTACATATGTATTAATTAGTTATTGTGAGAATATGGAGCTGAAGGAATATTGTAAAATACCATTTCTCCATCTTTTTTTGTCAAAACAAAACTACATGGATATTTTTCTCATAACAAAACTACGTAAAAAAACATTTAATTTTCTTTGTTTTTCCTCACCTTCTCCATCTTCTTACCTTTCTTCCATTCATTCATTAGTAGAAGGAAACTAACAAAGCTTAAGCTGTAAGGAATCCACTTGCATAAATGCCTCCCAGGGCTCTAGTAGGGTCTCTAAAAATGTGTCTATGGGGCATATTTTTGTAAAGTTGTAAAAAGCAAGACATTTTTACTACAATTGGTCAAGGTCTGTCTAGTTCCTGTTTGTCGAATGTCATCTCATATCTTGTGGTACTGTCATCATAATGCTAAAATGAGAATATAGTAGATTAGGTTAGCAGGAATATTTATTGGTTCATATTCTCTTCAATTTCTAGATATGTTATTTTTCCCTGTCCTGGTGGAGAAATGGCTTCCAAGAATAGAAGACATATGAATGGCCAACAGACATGCAATTCAAAACCTCAATGAGATACCACATCACACCTGTTAAAATGGCAATCATCAAGAAGACAAGTAATAACAAGTGTTGGAGAGGTTGTGGGGAAAAGGGAACCCTATACACTGCTGGTGGAAATTTAAATTGGTACAGTCACTATGAAAAACACAGTATGAAGTGTCCTCAAAAACTTAAAAACAGAATTACCATATGACTTAGCAGTCCCTCTTCTGAGTATCTACTCAAAAAAATTGAAAACATTTATTAATAAAGATATATTGCACCCCACTATTCATAGCAATATTATTCATGGTGGCCAAGACATGGAAACAACTACGATAGATAATTGGATAAAGGAGCTGTGGTGCCTATAAAATAGAATATAATTCATCCATAAGAAAAGATAAAATAGATGAAATAGTGCCATTTCTAACAACATGCATGAATCTTGAGATAATTATGCAAAGTGAAATAAGTCAGACAGAAGTCGAGAACCATGTGATTGCACTCATATACAGGATGTAAAACCAAAAGTAACAAACGAACATGACAACAAGCAGAGATTCATGGACACAGACAACAGTTTAGTGGTTACCAGAAGGAAGGAGGGTGGGAGGAGATAAGCAGGTGTAGAGGGGCTCAAATATATGTGGCGGAAGGAAATCTAACTTTTGGAAATCTAACACAATGCATACACATATGACAAATTATTGAATTGTACACTTTAAATCTATGTAATTTTATTAACCAATGTCACCCCAATAAATTTAATTAGAAACAAGAATACTTCACTGTGCTGATTTATCATAGTGATGGGAAGGGGCAGGGCCCAAGGTCAGATCACCATGTGAAGATGTCTTATAACAATGGGTACTGGAAGTTTGTGGATAATAAATGAGGTATACATTCTCAGTAGAGACTTCAGTTTTCAGTGATGCCTAATCAAAAGAATATTCTCAGTAATACAAAGCATGCAACTATAAACAAACTTTTTCTGTGATAAGAATTATACAAATTATACAAATTTTGGAATTCTTGTTTTTATGTTGTGGTATTAGTCAGCTTTAAAAAATATAATTTCTTACAATTTCTTTTAAAATTATGAATAAATAATCACTTTTATAGCTAATATTATATTCCTAATTTTATATTCTTTCTCTTAAAACAGCCTCCAAAATTTTAAGAGATTCAGGTCCTACATAATTTGCATCTGTCCTTCTCACTAGAGAATAGTGGGTGAATGGAAGGCATATTAATGACTTGTCCTAACTTCATCCTTTATTGTTAATAGACAGAAGGTAAAAGGATAAATGAATCTAATTTTGGAATGAACTATGTTAATGAATGTCTTATCTCTCACCAACATTCTCTAGGCAAAGTATGTTCCTACTTAGGCCAGTATTGGGCTAATTTTTACAATGAAGAATGATTTTGTGATTAGAAAGAATTCCATCTTTGAGTTGAAAGAGGTCATTGCCCAAAGGCAAGGAGTTTCTTTTCTACAAGAAAAGAGGCAGCGTTGCATCATACTAACATTATCAGAATTTAATAGAGGAACTCTATTTAATGAGTATCTAGTGAAGTTACTATTTCCAGAGCTTTTTCATACCCCTTGCTAAGCAATTTTTTACAAAAGCTCTAGGAGGTAAGTTCAATTATGTACTTTTTTTATTATTTTTATTTTTTTATTTTTTTATTATTTTTTTAAGATGAGGAAACAAGCTCAAGGTTTTACGTCTCTGCCACAAAGTAGCAGCAAAGTCTGTATTTGAACCTAGGCCATCTTGACTCCAAATTTCATGTTTTTCATGCTTCCGTAGCCAATTAGTTAGCCATTTAAACTATCTATTCTTATCTTCCTTATCTGAAGAAATATGACATTTAACTAGCAGAAACTACAACACCCAAAGTCTTTGAATCTGTGGAACCAAGTTAAGAAAAATGTATAATCTCTTATTGGCTTATTCGCATGCCATAAAACTTTGAAAATTTGTCTCACTTTCTTTGTGCCTCCTCTAAATTTGGTAATAATTAAAATCCATCTCCTCTTGATTTGTCTTTTGCTGAGTTGTAAAATAGCAAGTTAGTCACAATCTTGCATAATAACTTTCTGAAGGGGATGCTCTTGAAGGGAGTGTCTAGTAAGAAACCTGAACACTCTGTGGCTTCATGTCATCTGAAATATTTAAATGTGAGTCTGTCTCAACCTCAGCAAGCAATAGAAGAAAATAATGTTTTTTTTTCTCGTCTCTTGGGTGTAATAAGAAGCATAAATGTCTAAATGACATCTAAAGAGATTTAAGTAATTTGTAAATAATAACTTCTCAACTAATACTTTTAAAAGGCATATGAAAGAGACTGTGTATTTCCTTCCTGGCTATCTGTGAAAAATCAGAAAATGGTTTTGCCAATCTGGAAATGGGGTTGGAGTGCGGAAGGGGCTTCCACCATAGGGAGCTCTGATTCTGTGATGTCATAGTGGTCATGGCGAGATTGTAGGCTGCAGCTTCTCCTCTGCTGCTGTCATTACAGCATCCATTTCTGACTCTGTCTCTTCTGCCCTGTGGTGGGCTTTGATTGCTCTCCTTGCAGTTCCTTTGTTAGAGATTTGCCCTCTTGACACATTCAAATGAAGAAATTGCAGCTCGAAAAAAAGATTGGTGACAGACCCTGCAATTTCATTCTCTGTAGTAGGTCCCGAAATCCTATCTACATGTCATCTGGCTAATCAGAGGTCCATGGTGAGATCTGTCAGAGATTTCTGTTTTAAAAAAGAAATTCAGACACAGTTGACAGGAGAAGTGAAATGTTTTTCCCCTGGTCCTGTGGCAGCTACCAGCACTGTCTATTATTATTCAAGTGCAAGCCTGAGGCTGTAGTGAAAGCATAACCTCAGGGTGGCCTCCTAAGGACATCAGCACAGGTGAGAGGAGTCCCCTTCCCCTCCCTCAACAGAAAACAAACAAAGGGAACCAACCACCAATATCAAAAAGCAGATACTAGGTAAAAATAGAAAAGCTGAATCTCAGTCTAAGTTGGTTCATAAGACAATATAATGAAACTCGGGAGTTATACATTTAGTGAGACAGTGTCTAATGGGATAACGGTGTCTTTCAAAAAGGTTGGAGAGTCATACATATAACCAAATCAATAAAATCCCCAAGCAGAAAATGCCTTTTTTTACTTATAGAATTTGCAAAAGTACAGAATGTAAAGATTTACATTTACAGGGAAATCTTGGAGATACTGTGGGTTCGGTTCCAGACCACCTTAAAAAAGTAAGTATCGCAATAAAGTGCTTCTTTTTGCTGCTGGAGGGTCTTGGCTTCAATTTGTAAAAAGGCAACATCTTTGAAGCACAATAAAGTGCAGTCAACAAAACGAGGTACGCCTATATAATTCTATGCTCTGAAAAAATAGCTCAGTTCTTTTGGATCGCTTTATGCTTTTGTTATTAATAAAGTATAAAGTGCAGTGGCCTTAGAGTGATACTTTACCAGAGATAGGAAGATAAGCATTTATTAAACTCTTTGCCAGGTCAGACCATGATTCTGAGTAAATCGTTTTTGAAAGTTGCGCAAGAGGAAGTAAATCTCAGTGGTTAAGAGCACAAGTCTCAGAGCTGCAGTATCTGGGTTCAGATCCTGACTCTGTCACTTATAAGTTTTTGTCAGCTTGGACAAACTACGTGCCTCTTCTCTATATCTGCTTCTTCATCTATAAAAATGGAATGATGGTAATCTATCGGCACTGTAAGATTATTGAGGGGATTAGAAGCAACAGTAAAAAGTATATGCAACACATGACAAACATTCCATCAATGTTATTATTATTGCTATTGTTGTTATTTTATCAGTAAGTCTAGCTAGTTTGATAATATATATAATATTCATCTCCCCAAATCTTAAGCATTAAAACAAACAAAAAAAATATTTCTCACTCATGCTATACCGTAGTACCCCCTCATCTACAGAGGATATGTGTCTACACCCCAGTGGATGCCCGAACCTGCAGATAGTACTGAATCCTATATGTATGTTTTTTTCTATGTATACACATCTATGATAAAGTTAAGTTATAAATTAAGCACAATACAAAATTAACAACAAAGCTTATAATAAAATGGAACAATTATAGCCATCTACTGTAATAAAGGTTATGTGAATGATGTGGTCTCTCTCTTGTGATCATGTGAGATGATAAAATGCCTACATGGTGAGATAAAGTGAAGTAAATAACACAAGCATTGTGAAAGTAGGTTAGGGTACTATAAGGGTTACTTGAGAACAAACACTGTGATACTGTGACAGTTGATCTGATAAGTGAGTTGGCTACTAAGTGACCAACAGGCAGGGAACAGGGAATGTATATAGTGTGGATATGATGGACAAAGGTGGGCAGAGGGGGACAGCGTGAGATTTCATCATGTTACTCAGAACAGCACAAAATTTAAAACATGTATTATTTGTTACTGGAATTTCTATCTAATAATTTCAAACTACAGTTGACCTCAGGTAGCTAAAACAACAAAAAACGGATCAAGGGGTGCTACTGTACTTTCACTGGCAGAAAAGCTCATCAGTTATTCATGAACCCTGATTGATGGAGCAGCTACCGACTTGGAAATCGGCGGTTGACGTATCAAAGAGAAGAGAACTTTGAAGGGTCTTGAGTCAACAGTTAAACACCCTGCAACAGAAATAATGCCCATCACCTTTGTTCAAAACTCATTGACTAGAAACAAGACACTTGGTCCCATTAAATCACAAAGGTAGTAGGAAACGCAAACTTTCATGTGCCTAGAAGAAAATAGAATGTAAGTGGTGAACAATATTAATGCCTACGTTATTTTATTATACTAGTAGCGATATTCTATATTGACTCTTCTTGATAATAGTGATCTACTTATTAGAGTGAGATATTCTTGAGAGAAAGATCTGGGACCAAAAAAAAGCTATATTTATGTACGTCATTCTCATCAATATAATATTTAGTTGCAGACTAAATAACATCACTTGAGCATGTTTAGCTATCAGATAGTATATGAGTTGCTTTCACCTGTCTTTATACATAATTCTAACAACCCTAAAAGGTTAAATACTTTTAGCCCAATTTCATAGATAAAGACCAATACCTAGAGAAATTACGTAACTTACCCAATGACATAGCTAATAAGTATGGAGCCAAGTTTGGATTCATATCTGCCTGACTCTATTTATATCACCTTTCTATTAAATCACAGTATGGATTCAAAAGATTATCCACAACAAATGAGCCATAGATTAAGCCCTCATACCCTGTAGGAAGTATACAGAGATATGAACTAGCCTAAAAGAAAAGTAAGCTTTTACCTAGAAATTTTATAAAATATTAAATATCATTATTTTCTGATGGTAATTTTTTTAAATTGTCTGTTTAGCATCATAAGAATCTATGTAGTCTACTTTGCAATGTATTCAATTTTAAGTTCACTAAAATACTTCATTCATTATCCTGATTTTTATTCCCAAGATGAAATATGAACTTGGGTCCTCAATTATAAAAGGAGAGTAAGGCATGTTAAAAATGTTAGCCTAGTCTTGCTAGTTCTATTGGATAAGGGCCATCCTCATCTGCCACTCCAGATAGACCTCTGCTTTAGAAAAGCACATGGACTGGAAGGAATAACCGAATGGACTAACATGGCAGTGAATGCAGCAGTGACTCAATCAATACACATTCAATAACAGTTATTTAATAAAACTGATTTAATGTGAGAAGGTTGGGAAACATGCCAGTCATTTTGAATAGGGCTAAAAGGAAATAGGAAGAAAACAGTGATAATTCCTCAAACATATGCCTCTCATGGATGTCCTAGAATTTCAGCTCACTTTGAGAAACAACACTTGAGGCAGGAATTATTACACTTAAGGAAAATACCACACAGACTCTGTATTCCTAGATGGAAAGCATTTTCAACTAAGAAGGCATTCATTTATTTCCTAAATTATGTTCAGACCGAGGAATGTAGCAGGACAACATAGGGTGTCAGTGAACTAGAGTTTGCTCTAGATAATGGTCTCTCTAGGAAGTAAGTCATGGAGCTCACTGGGGAATAATTACATAATCTAGCTTGAAGATGTCTTTTTTTCATTAAACCAACTCAATAAAGAATTACAAGAAAAAAAGGACAAACCTAAATCAATAAACAATGCAAACGTCTGATGATTCATTTACCTTTCTAGATCAGATTGAATCTTGTCTACCATGTCCAGCCTCCTAGCACTCACCACTCCACTCCACATACAGCTTTTTCTAGTAACCTGAAAGCATCTTAACAGATTACTTGCATCTACATGGTACAAGCAAATAGATATATAGTGCTTAGAACATGCTAGGGACTGCTCTAAGTGATTTACATATCATATTTATCCTTACAATAACCTTTTTAGTAGACATTATTACCCTATTTTATAGATGAGTGGCACAGCATGGTATGTAACTCGCCCAAAGTCACACAGGTAGTAAGTCAATTCAAACTGAGGAAACCTAATTTCAGAGTTCATCCTCTTAACCTTAAATTATGCTTTTAAATTTAATATCTAGCTAACTCCTTCATCATTCAAAACTTGGCTCTGACCTCACCTACTTAGGGAAGTTTTCCTTCTCCCCTCTCTTACCCTCATACCATGTTATTCTTCACTAGATGAGGCATCAGTCCAAGGTGCTTCAGGGATCCTGGGATTGCCCTGTTAGTCATTGGTCTCCTCTACTAGACTATCAAATTTTGTACAAGGGAGTAGTGTTAATTCATTTGTACATTCATGTCTGTATGTATGTCATCTATGCATGGCATATAGCAGTTGTTAAGAAAATATTTGTTGAAGAATTACTATAATAAATAGAGGTGTAAAAGTCTGTGTAGAGACTGGTGTTATCTTTCATTCACCCATCAGTGAGCAATCCTCAAAATTTGAAATCATTTTCAGTATTTTTGAATGGATGTAGCTCAGACTTTCCACACACAAAAACCCAACAAATTCTGTTGACTTGCAGGTGCTTCTCAGAGAAAAATTAGCACAGTCTGTTTTTAAACTATTTTACAGTGTTTCCAAACTTACTCCACAAAGCATTAAATTTCTGTTATCTTTTTCTAAAAACAGCTACTCCTGGGATCTAAAGAATGCTCTCTTTAGTGTTTACAGAAGAAAAGAATATCAACGAAACAAAAGCAGATGTTTGCAACTATATTATATTTGAGAAAAGGCTTTGGGAGATCTTTTTTTCTTTCTTTTCTTTTTCTTTTTTTTCAGATACCTAGCAATTCAAATCTCACCAACCTTAAAGGAATTCCGATTCCAAGCTTGAACTAAGAAATATCCTTTGTGTGGACTCCGATGACTGAAGTCAAGGTGATGGTTTTAGATAATATGACATTAAGTCAATAGCTTGTTTTGAAAACCATGCTGCTGTCAATGGCTTCTTTTTAGTAAGCAAAGGATCCAGCGTGAGTTGCTATAAAAGGGTACTCTCTATGAGGTTGCTCCCTCGATGTCTCTTTCAGAAGTTTCTCCACTTTATCCTCCTACTGAGAGTGGGAGAAGAGCAATGTCTGTAGTCCCAGGCTGAAGGCGTCTTTTTGTTTTCATTATGCATGTCCGTCTGGAAAGAGCACAGGTTTCAGAGCCAAAGCTGCCAAAACTAGAGTTAGAATCCAAGGTGAATGGTCTTAAGAAAGTCATTTCTCCCTTTCTTTTTTGTCTTCTGCTCTTCTTCTTCCTCTTCCTCAATCTTCACAATTCTGTTAAGCCTTAATTTTATTGCCTGTAAAAGGAGACTCATAACAAGTATCTCATCAGGTTTTTAAGAGGATAAGAAACAATAAAATCTGTAAAGCACCTGGCACACACACAAACATGAACAGTAACTGCCAGCATTGTCGTCTACCATGCACTATTTGAAGTAGCAAAGGCAGGATCATCAGTATATTAAGGTACGCTCATTTTGCTCTATGTTGGATGAATGTGGTTAGAATATTATTCTTGTAGGATCCAGCGAGATGGACCTCAGAAAATCATCTTGTAATGCATGAAGCAGGCTGCAGGGCATTATCAAAACTTCATACCTGCAGGAAAAGACCATGGAAATGCAAATGTACCCACAATTACATTAACAAAACATCCATTCCTACCCCAGGTTAGTCTCAAGAGTTTTCATCCACTGCAAGGAAGTACTTTTTCCTCTTTATTGGATTTAAAATATTCAGACTCTGCCTAGGCATGAAAGATATTTTGTGAAATGAATGGTAGTCAATGGAAGAGTGATAGAAGAGCTAAATAGGAAGAAAAAAAGCCATTTGATTTTCATTTTAACAGTTTAAATTTTATGGTTTGAGTTCTGAAAAAACCATTGTTTTATCTACCTTTTGTACCAATTTTCTCCTTCCCTTTTCCATATTTCTCTTTAGCATTTCTGACTTTGAAGAATTGCAACAGCAACTCTGAATGTGATGAAAGTTTATGCACAGATTAAGTAACCCTGGAAATTCCTACCATTTAGTAGTATAGATAGGCATCATTAGCCTCCTATGCTCGCTTCTGTTTCCCTCTCCCTTCTCCTGTGTGGCAGATAAGTGTCCTCTCTAGGTTCCAGCCCACTACTGTACCTGGGGTCCTATGCCCTCAGACTTCTTCAAGATTCATTAACAATCCAGTTTCCCCAATCACCATGTCCTTCTGTTGACAGAAAACATGATTTAATCACTCCCAGGTAGGAAGGAAGGAAAGAAGAAAAGAGAGGTAGGAAGGAGGCAGATGAGAAAGCCTCCTTGTCCCTAATGTCCTTTAAAATGATGCTTTTTTATTACTTGCTTACCTTCTCTTCACATTTCTTAAAGCATTCTATACCTTCTTTTTATATGTCCTCTTCTTCCATGCATTTCTCAACCAACTCATATTTAAATTCCACTTATTCTACAAAATTTATTTCACTAAAGTCACCAACAACCTCTATTGCTTTACATTCAATGGACATTTTTAATCCTTATTTGATTTGACTTCTCACCTCCCAATCTGTCCATCAAGTGTTGGAGTTCCTCAAAGTTGAGGCCTAAAGCTTTTCTTTTCCCAATCTAATTTCTCTCCTTAGGAAACTTCATCTGTATTCACAGCCTTAATTAAGTACAAGCTACATGTTAATGAACAGCAAATCAAGTCTGCACTAATATATGACTGTCTTTCTGCTTTGTAGCTCCACAGGATGTCTCTAATTTTTTTCAAACTCAATGTCAAATACAAAGTTTATGCTTCCTTCCAACCTACAACCTCTTCTACTGTTCCTATCTTAGTGACAGCATCACCAGATGACAAAGAGTCACTCTGAGAAACTCTCTCACTTTCCATACCAGGCCCTGAAAAGTGCATGTCCTAAGTTGCTTTCTAACACATCTCTACTGTCCTTACCCTATCATTACCCTAATCCAAACCATAATTTTTAAACTTGCTGACCTGTAAAAGAGTTTAAACTAGTCTCCTTTCTAGTCTTGTCCAGTCTGTTCTCCACATTTCTATTAGAAAAACACAGTTCTCAAATATGTGGTTTCTGAACACTCTTTTTAGATTCTTCAAGTGCATCTTATTCAACTTCATCTCTATCTATATTTTGCATGAATAGACCAAGCTTTTCTAAAAAGCACAAATATTCTAATTAACTGGTTGCTTTAGTAATGATAGCTCATTTTCTGTTTGCGTAAAAATGAATTATATATGCATATGAGCTAAAAAATTTTCCATTTATT
The DNA here is from genome assembly GCA_003508835.1 of Eonycteris spelaea. Lineage (NCBI taxonomy): Eukaryota > Metazoa > Chordata > Mammalia > Chiroptera > Pteropodidae > Eonycteris > Eonycteris spelaea. The sequence goes on from PUFA01000284.1 coordinate 333,416, forward strand.
ACACATAGAAATTTTGAACTTTAAATTTTTCTAAAAATGGAAGGGGTTATCAATGTTTATGAAAATTTTAAATATTTTTCCCACCCCTGAGGCTTATTTTCAGACTTTCTGAAGTATTATGCCAAATTTAGTTTTTTGAAGTACTTTTATAGTTATTATTTTACCTTTAAAATAAAAAACTTACTTTCTCCATTTTAATCAGAAAATGTTATTAAGTGCTAAATATAAAATTTTTATTTTCTATAAAAAGTGTATAAAAAAATAGGTAAGTCAAACTTTTCCATGTTCAATTTACCTGAACATTTTTCAAAGTCATTGGGATAGACTTAAAATTTTTCATTTATTTATTCATCAATTATGAGCTAACTGAATTTTATAGACTCCTAATAGAATTGTGTAGGGAGTGGTGGAAGACAGAATGACAGGAAATCAGTTGAGAAAGAAATGTAACTTGATTTCCATACATGATCTGGTTGGAGGAGGAAACCATGCTATATAAAATATATAATAAATTATAGATGAATAAACAAATAAAAAAGAAGGAGAGAGAGAATTCAATGTCCAAGTAGACTGTGTTTTAAAAAATAGCATATATTTCAGTGGAAAGAGAAATAGAGAGGCCAAAAAGCCTTCAGGAGAGAGGTGAAGTTTGAACTGGGAATTTAAAAATTTAAATAAAAGAAATAAGTTCAAGACATAGATAAAATAAAAAGTTCAACCATAGTGAGAGTACCATTCATTTACTCACTCATTTACTGCATTGAACAAACACTTCCTGAGTAATTGCTATGTGTCAGATACTGTGCTACATAATGGGAATATATGAGTTAGCAAAACAAAAGATAAGTCCTCATTCACATGGGACTTTGATCCTAGTGCATGAAGATTAAAAAAAAAACTAAAATTGGTCAATAAAATAATAACACGGAGCAAAAAAGCAAATAAATAAATATAAAATTTAATGTGTCAGAGAGTGGTAAACGCTCTGGAATAAAAATAAAGAAGAAAAGGGTTAAGGTCCTGTGTGTACAGTTTTAGAAAGAGTATTCTGGGAAAGCCTGGATGAGATAAAATTTCTGGAAGATTAAAAATCTGTACAATGCATATCTCTGAAGGAAAAATATTCCAGGCAGTGGGAAGAACAGACGGAAGCATGGCTGACATTTTAAGGCGTCATTGGCTCTAGGACAGAATAAGAGAGAAAGAGTAAAAGGTAAGAGCTTGGATCCCTCAGAGCTTTTAATGGTATATGAGAACTTTGTTTTACCCTGAGTGGGTAAACGAGCATTTTGATAGAGCGGATCATTCTAGCTGCTGTGTTGTGAACAGATTGAAGGGAGTGAAGGCAAAAGCAGAGAGACTAGCCAGAGGATATTATAATAGCTTAGGCAAGAACTGATTTCGGCTTGAACAGAGGAGATAATGGTGAAGGGATGGCAAGTGATTAGATCAGGTAAGTGATTTGTGGATATGTTGAAGGCAGAACTGACAAGATTTGCTGATGAATTAGAAGATGAGGTTTGATAGAAAGATAAGAGTGAAAATTGACTCCAAAGTGTTCGACTCGAACAACTGGAAAAACAGAATTGCCATTTGCCGAGGAGAAAACTGGGAGAGAAATGGTTGGGGGTAGAGAAAAAATCAGTAATTTATTTCAAGCCTGTTAAGTTTGAGATGCTTATTAAATATTGAGGAAGAGATATCAAGGAGACAGTTATACCTATGAGACTGTTCTTCAGGAACAAGGTCTTAGTTGAAGATATACATTGGTGAGTCTTCTACATAGCATTTAGATAGTATTTAAAGACATGAAACTAGACGGAATCATCAACAGGTTAGAACAGATGGAGAAAAAGGGAGGGCAAAGAATACGCCAGATATAATTCAATACTTAAAAGGTTGGAAAAGGAACAAAGAGAGTAGGAATGTTCCTTTAAATTGGAGAGAATCAGGAGAATAAGGTGCCCTTGAAGCCCTTTAAAAAGAGCATTTCAGGGATGAGGGGGTGATTATCTTTGTCAAATGCTGTTGAAGGACCTAGTAAAATAAACCTTAAGATTGGCCATTGGATTTAGCTACACAGAGGTCATTAGTGATCTTGATAAGAGCAATGTCAGTGGTGTTTTGGAGACAAATGTCTAGCTGGTGGGAGTTAAAGAGAGAAATCAGAGATAAATCTTGTCTAAGTTTTGCTATAAAAAGGAGAAAAGAAATGGAACAGTAGCTGTGTGAAGATATGAGATCTAAAGAGTTATGTGTTTAAGAAAGGAGAAGTAACTGATGGAAATTATAAAGTAAAGAGAAAAGTCATGCTTCAGGAAAAAGAGAAGAAATGACTTGATCTGTATCATTGAGTCGACAAGAACAAGCTACTTTGAGCCATGCCACTACAGATTTGGGAATCAGTCTAGAGCAGTCATATTTCTTTGGAGACCTGAGCAAACTGAGAAGCAGCAGAGGAACCTAGCTCTCTCCTCTCTCTTTTTAAAGAGTACATAGAATCTTGAGAGGAGTAGATAAAAAGAGACCACTGAGAGTTTGGAGAAAGAGTCCTGATTTGAAATATTTACCCAGGTGGTGCTGAGATAAAATAAAATAATCATTGTATGTTTATTAAGTTTATATACTTTTTAAGTTAAAATCTACATTATTCTCCTTTTCCTCCTGAACCCAACTGGCTTATGTTAATGCAATATGAACCAAAATTTAATGAATTCTAAATGTTTCGCCCTCTGCCCTATCTTTAATTTTTCTAGTGCCTCCTTAAACAGCTATTTTGAGGCTTGTTTTTAGGCATAGAGTGATTAAATAGCTTCCTAAACTGTATAAAGGTAATAAATATTAAAATCTTGTTCTGCCTCAGCTATATCCTGAGCTTTAATTGTATGCTATACCAAGAACCCTAAGTTGAAGATAACGTAATGTTGAGCCTCTTTTAAACAAAGAAAAACTACTATTGATGGACAGACACTCTTTAAGAGTGAAATAGCTCAAGAGTGATATTGCTTAGACAACCTGAAATTTGCCATATTGAAAGGGGGCACTTAAAAGCAAAGAATTTGCCTTAATTTATCTTTCTAGGCATAATCCTGGCCATGTTCTTGATCTGGTTCCAGTATTTCATTCCTTGACCATTCTAGGATCCCTGTTCATTATCTCCGTTGATCTTTCTAGTATAGTCTGCGCTCTTCCCATCCCAGGAGCTACACAGGCCTGGTCCTGATTGCTAAATCACAACTCCCTTCCCTGCTGTGCTAAGGATCCTTTGAGCTCTAAGTCTCTTATAGTTGGACAGGTTTAAGCCTATGCCTCCCCTTGAAAACTAACAGATTATACTTCTATGGAATCTACGTGAGTTATTTTGATACATACATATATGAAATCTTTATTGTTGTCTGGCCAAGTAAACATCACTGTCCTTAAATTATAGATGAGAAAACTGAGGCTATGAAAATAGCCTAAAATACAGAACAGTAAGCGTTCAAAATTAGTTCTGACACCAATGTTTTAACCGCACTAACCTGACTCACTGCATAATTATTTAGTTTGTACAACTGAACTTCTGAGATTCGCTCCTAATAATTCAAAACCAATTCACGCCCACCTGACTTCAGTTAGTGGCAACCCCACCGTGGAGACTCCCTGTGACTCTGAGTCATAGTCTGATTTCATACCTGCCAGTTTTATTTTATGTGGGCTTAATATTATGGAAAGGGAATATAATATCCCTCCAAGAACTTCAGGGAAAGGGCTGAACTATTAGTGGGAGTTCGGGTGGAGGAGATATAGTTCTTCAGATGAAAAAAATGTGACTTTACAGAACAGCAGCATAGCTTAGAAGTGAAGCACTCTGGCTGTGGGAGAAGCACATGGGCCTAAACCCCAGCTCTAGCATTTACTAGCTCTCCGTGCCTTCTTTCTCTCAACTAGAAGATGAGGATAATATTAATTAATGTGTGTGTTAAATACATTAATATATGTAAAGTGTTTAAAACAGTACTTGGTACATACATAGGGTTATGTTATGATAATGATTACTATTATGTTCGCTCTCTTGATTGGTAGAGATTTATACATATGAAGGGGTAGTGCCCATTCATACTATGGTGATATTACTTTGGAAATCTCCCAGGAATTTTGATAAATCTCAGAATTATGGGATCTTTACTGTTGGGCCAGAGTGAGTTTCCTGCTTAGGAGGAGCCACAATTGAATTAAACTCTATGTTATGTTGTTTCTCTGGAAAGACAATTTCATAACAGCATTGTCATTTAGAAGAAAAAGAAGTTAATTTTCCAATATTGTCCCACCTGTTTCAATTATTGAAAGATTGTTCAATAACAGTCTTTCCTCAGTTTTTATGTTTTTATAGCAGTTACAGTCATATCGTGCTGTTGCTTACTCAGATTTTTTCATTCAGGCTTTATTTGACTCTTCCAGGATTCCTGTTCATCGGTCTCTTCATCATGGCATCGCATTTCTTCTGACTGCTTCCCAATTTGTCTACATCACTTTCAAAATGAGATGTCTATACGCAAATGGAACTCTGAAAGTGGAATTTCTCTATCATTAGAGGGGGTGCTACCACCTTCCTGCTCCACACTGATGGCTCTATATCTGGATCTCTGAATAACACTGGTCTTTTCAGACTCAATAGTATACTTCTAAGTGATCGTAGTATCATCCTATAAACTGTCCACTTTCATGTTACAAAGTTCTTTGACAATATCGCTTTCTATATTTTATTGTTATGTTTGACTGTCTACATGCCAAATATGCAAGTTTGCTTTTTTCCAAATGTAATCTCATTTTGTCATTTTTAGCTCCAATATAAGTGACATCAGATAGAGAAAGTAATAAAGTGTTCTTAAAACTTTAGTAGGTTACCTCCTTGCATCATGAAGAGATTTCCAGAGCTTCGAAGAAAGTTTTAAAGCATATGCATTTTCATTTTTCCTCTGTGCAGAAATAATTGGTGCCATGTTTTATAAAATGGCCGAACTTTTTTAAATGCATGTAGCAAATCTAGTCTGACCATGGAAATAGGAAGCTCATGTCATTTACTAACCAGTTTGTTTCACCAGGTATACAGTTTGATGAGCAACCACAGGATGATTGATTTATATTTTTTCTAGAAGTAGAAATTGCTTTGGATAACTATGAACATCTTGTTACATTCCATTTCCAAATCTGTCAACCATTTAAGGATAGCCAGTGCACTAAACAATATTTTACTCGTTTATAAGCAACAAGGCCCATGAGTAGAAATAGCTCTTTTTCTAAAGTATATATATATGTGGTCATGGAGCAAGCTATAGTATATAGTTCATGTTTTTGGTGTGCTGTGTTCATTTTCCCAATCGGTTCATATGCCCAATCAGTAAGTTTCTATGTGCATGGTTCTATATGCTGCTAAAATACTTCTGGGGAAAATATTCAGTGAACATCAATTCTTGATGAATTTGCCTCTTAATATAATCCAACTGTTTCAAGAGAACACTTTCAATATGTATCATGTATAATTCTTATGATCTGAAAACCAATATTCTGTCAATTGAAATTTTTGAAGATTTCAGGCTACCACACCTATAATCAGTGTGTCGGTCAAGTTATGACAAATGTTCTATTATTTCTTTCACTGAACTGCACAAAAACATTTATAGGCTATAACTTACTATGGGACAAAATTTTATTTATTCTCATAAAATCTATTATTTTCCAAATGAGCAACACTGTTGTCTTTCTACTCCAGCCAGGCTGGAAGTGTGGAACAGGCTCACTCCTACTAGATGTGTATGCCTCTGTTCGTTCTTCATCATCTTCCTCATCTCTTAACTGTGGAGTATGACAGAGATCCATCCTTGACCCTTACTGTTCTGTTTTGTTTTTTATCCTCACTTACTGTTTTGGTGATTTCCTTCAGTGTAGTAACTTTAAATACTGTCTGCATGATCTAAAATTTATATGAAATCTCTGAAATCTCCCTGCACTCTGACTCCTATGTACAGTTGGTACTCCACATATCAACTTAGATTGATAACGGGCATCTTCAACTTAATGAGTTCTAGATGTCCTTCCTTACACCCATTCTTTACAGCCTTCTCCATGTCAGACAACGGCAGCAGCAACTGCAAACTTTCAGTTGCTCAGACCAAATACTTAGCATCGCTCCTCTCACATCTTACCCATCAGCACATCCAATTGGTTCTACATTCTCAATGTATCTAGAATCCTACATTTATCCCCACATCCTCCCATGTGACCCTGCTCCATGGCACCATCATCCCTCGTTAGAAATACTGTAAGAATCTCCTTCCTGGTCTCCTGCTTCTTTTCTTGCCTTGCTCCAATCTCTTCTCAAATGAGCAGCCAGACTATCAGTTTTATCAGGTTTCTCCTCTGCTCCAGACCCTCCAATGCCTTACATGATTTTGACATCAAATTATCTCTCTTCTTGGGTGACTGTTTTCTCAAATATCCACAGGGCTCGATTCATCTTTTCCAGGTATTTCCTCAAACATATCTGCTCAATGAGGCCTATTCTGACTACTCTATTTAAAATTATAATTTTGCACACACTCCTTACCTCTTCTATGATTTTACTTCATAGTGTTTATCATTTAAAAAAAAATACCACCTATTTAGTTATTTTGTTTATCATTTCTTTTACTTAAAAAAATAACTTTATTGAAGCAGTGTGTGTTTTGTTCTTCTATATTTCCAGTAGTTCCAAGAAGTCCAAGTACACGGAAGGCACTCAAAAGTGTTTACTGAAGGAATTAAAGACACAAATCTGTAACTTTACTTTGTATTATAATTACTTAAAAGGCGCACTACAAAATGATGGTTACAGAATCATCATTGTACCACATTCATATTGTAAAAATACTTAAAAGTAAAAGCAGATAAAGTAAAACCAATAAAAAAGTATTCCATTCTCTTTTCCATACTTCTCTTTTCTTCAATATATACTCTTAAAGAGTAGAACCTCAAAGACTTATCTAAATGGGAACATGTTTAGTAAAAAAAAAAAAAAAAAAAAAAAAAAGGTTTTAAAATGGTCTAACAGCTATAGACCCTCTTCTTTGCTATCAGCATATTATGTCACTAGTATTTACCTTTGCATCCTTATTTTAGATAACGCAATCAGTTTAAGATTGCAGAGGCCTCATATGGGAGGTAGAATTCACCTTGAAATGTCTTCTCTATTTATTTCAATCAGAGAAGTGTTTCAGTGAAAGCCTAGATGAAGCTATTTATGGTCCAGTGTTTCTGTGCAGAAACCAAGGATGAAACTCGCAAAATGGGAAGCTAATTTGGCCTTCGTACAGCAAAGGTTTCTTTCCTCCACATCTCTACACGAGGACCAATATTCTGCTGTTTATGGAGAGCAAATTGGGCTAACAAAAAATATAGAAAAATTTAGGCTGGTTTATATTGAAGCTACATGTAGAGGAATCAAGTGCACTTTTAGAGCCAACTATAGGTTCTCTTGGGTTTTTTTTTTTTTTTTTTATGCCTTTCTTGACTTCTTAAGTCTAATTTCTCTTCTCCAAAATCCTTCTCTTTCCCTTTTGTAACAATTTTACTCCACTCTGGTTGCTCAGTCTTAATCAATACCCATGTTTATCCTAGAGTATGTGCAAGCACAAACACACACACACGTTCTTAGAATGCAGGAAATTATAACAAGAATTTTATTTTAACAAACCTAGGAAAATGATTTAGAATAAGAATCAGATTGAGACTAGATTTAAAAAAAAAGACATTGAAGTACACCTGCAATGAAACTGGAAAAAGTGAAAAGCAAGACAAGCAAGGGATATTAGAGGTTACATAAGTGAAATATTTTAAAATATTTTAAAATAAAATTTTATGTGGATAAAAATTATAATTAATAGAACATTTCTCTACATGAGGAAAGACGGTCTTTAATCATCTCCTTCTTGGAAACATGACTAAAATAAACTATTGGCTTCAAAGTACAAAAAGTGTTTCTCTGTCTTTTCTCAACAATTAGAATAACTTTCCCAGCTAAGGCTGTGTAATAAATTTTTTATTTTAGCTTGCATTGTAAACATTAGTGTCTCCAAAATTTCATTTAAAATTCAGTAGTTCTGAGTGTGGGTGATCAAATGGTAAAGGCGAGGAAGAAATAAGCTCCCAGTAACCTCCACCCCCCTCTGCCATTACCTCTATAGTTCCCGGCACAAAATAATCACTTGATGAATATTTTATGAAAGAAACATGAATGAATAGATAAATGAATACAAAAATTCAAATAGTAACAGGTCAGACAAAAAACTCCAAAAATCAGGGTGTAATCTAGTTGCTGCTGCCTCTGAATTGCATGCTCATCCTTTAAGCAAAGGACAAATATATCATTGCCACTGGATTTGGAGACCATCGTGCCTCTCTGTAGGTCATCACTTTCCACCACATGATGTTCTTTGTCATCATGTCCTAGTGAATGGTGTTTGGTCATAGGCAGGAGTTTAGTTATAGTTTCTGAAATAATCACATGATTTTATATTTGCTTCTGTATTGATCATTATTTTCTGAAGTCTTTAGCCATGAAGAATTTCTTGTGTTTTGCTCTACAGATTTAGATTATCTCTGCTCAATTTGCCAATGTCATCCTTTTCCTTAACTACTCATTGTTTTTTTCTGTTGCTCATCATGTCCTTAGATAAAGGAACCAAATCACCTGCTATAGAACCAAGCAAACATAAGACTGATTAAAAAAAAAAAGTCTGAGACTTTTAAGTGAACCTAGCTCCTCAATGATCACTTCACAAATGATGCAAACCATTCGTTGTAGTATCAGCTTCTGGACTTTCTCTCTACTGTTCCTCTACTTGGAGTGCCTTTTTTCTTTCTCTCTATCTAGTTTCCACACAGCTATCAAGGTCTATATGCATAAACATGACTTTAATTTAAGTAAATGTTGCTCGTCCATCTCTTTGACACATAACAGGTTTTGTCATGTTAGCCATTTATTTTTTCATAAGTTTTTGAGTTATTTTGTGCAAAGCCTAAATCCTATATCAGCTGTGCCCTATAGTATCAATCATGATCCACTGTAAAATAGTCATTCAAATGTTTGTTGATTAATCCTTGGTGATCTTGTGCCTTCCATGATGCTAGTTTTTTATAACATGAACCAGTCATTGATTTTATTTCTGGCATTTATGGAGGACGCTGTGCCTATAGGCTCAATTACTGTATCTGCACATCTACTTCTAGACCATTTGGGATGGTTTTCAGATCAAGTTTTAGAAACCCAGTGAGTAATGATTTCAATAGTTATTTTTCTTTCACATAAGAAGAAGTCCAAAATAAGTGGCTACTGGATTTGATTCACTAACTCAGTGGTACCGGGGCCAGCATTTTTAAAATTATCGCGGTCTTTCTGTAACAGTTATAAAATGGCTGCTAAAGTTCATCAAGTTCATCAATGGGCATCAAGTTCGTGTTCATGGGAAGAAGAAAGAGAAAAGGGAAAGGTGAAGTCAGTAATTCAGTCCTTTTTAAAAGAAAATAAAGCTTCCCAAAAAGCACTCTTGACCTCTGGCGTGTTTCTGCACACTTCTCATTGGCCCCGTGAGGGGCAGGGAAGGGAGATTGAGATTGCTAATTAACATATCAGGTTAATAATTAACAGACTCTTCCACAAACTCCCCCGTGAATATCCTCTGTTACCTCAGTTTCTCTGGCTATAAACCAGGCAGAAAACTAATAACAAATTATATCAAAGAGGTTGAGATTGTGAAGTTTTGGTTTAAGATAAAACAAAATCCGATTCATTATCTCGAACATTTGGGGAATGAAATCTCTGATAAATGAAATAGAGGTTATATTCAGTTAAGCAGGGAATGGGGAGGTAAATATCTGTTGAGCATGTACTATCTGCAAAGAAAAGGAAAAGGAGCCAAGAGTTTGTTATTACCTTCTTTTCCCATCTCAGGAAAATTCATGGTCAATGAAGTAGGGAACAACCAATGAATAGTAGATAAATAATGGCCTACTCTTGCTCACGGGAAGGTACAGAGCTGGCTTTAATATATAATAGGAAAGTCAGAACTGAGTTACTTTAGGGAATCATAAGAAGTTTTCAAGAACTAAAATCTTAAATTATTTGAATGTGAGCATCAGGTTTCTTCCAAAGTAAAGTAGCTACACTTTGAGAATACAATAATTCTATTAACAAATTTTAAATGTTTGCATAAGTACATATTTATGATTGATTAAATATATTCTATAAAGCAGTTTATTTTTAAATTATTTTAGAAATATATAAAAAACATAGGCTAGATAAAACGGTTTATTTGAATCAAATAACAGCATCTATTTTGATCATGTTACTCTAGACTTTTGAATATTTAGATGAATGCCAGACTGATGTTTATATCTCTATTACTTTGATATATTAGTAAGAATAAGAACTTGGGTGAGTTTAATCCACTCCAGGAATAAAATAATTCTGTCACCTTAAATGCCTGGACCTGCATCCAAAAGAGTTACTGTTAATCTGTCATACTTGGATATTTATTAAGAACTCTTCCATGACAATACAGCTTGATAACTATACATAAAAGTTTACATGTAAAAAATTAAAATACAAAATTGCAATTCATATTTCACTAATTTAGAATATCATCTCCTTAAATTATAATTTATAATGATAAAATTTTACTGTAATAAATGAATTTGAAATGGCTCTTATCTTTAATAAATAGTAGATGCAGTTTTCTGAATCTTTTTGAATAAATAGTCCCATGTACTGTTAGGCTCAGTAAGGAAATTAATATTTTTATATTGAAATTATTAGAATATAGTTACATACTTTGATTTTTAAACAAAAGTGTAATTTTTCAGTTTTATTCACATTTAAATTGTTAAATTTTATCTTATGTGTGAATAGAGGTATAGGATTTGAAGCTAAAATTTCAATTGTTTTGAGTCCTAGATCAAACATTAGGTGGCACTGTTGTCACAATGAAAAACTCCTTCAGTCACCCGCTTTTCTTCACCATCTAGAATTTTCTTTTAGAACTCTCATTTAAACCCTCACTATAGATTATTTTCACTTTTCCAATGTGATTAAAATATATCTGTAATAAACATAAAAAAGATTAAAATTCATTGTCAACATCTGCTATTCACTAAGAAGTGTGAATCATGATAACTTTTTAAGGAAATGTTCTCTGAATTTCAGAATTTAAGATATTTGCATAAAGAAGAAATATCTATTATGAATAAATATTATATTTTCTTTGTTCAAAAATCCCTATTCTTTTAATGTAGGAATATTATATGAAAATAGTTTCTTTCTGGAAAACATTGCCAAAATTTTATGGGATGTCACAGATCAATTTTGCTTTTAGTGATAGAAGAAATAGATCTATAAAATATCATTTAACAAGCAGTAAAAATAAAAATGAGTAAACAATTGGGATCTCAAACACATTAGTTCGTCTGCTTGTGTTGTTAGTGTGTACAAAGGGAAATGGACTTGTAAGGAAAAGGAGAAAAACAAATTATTCATGTAAGGAAAAGTACTTAATTGTAAAAAGGGATTCCAAAATTTCAGATAAGGTTACAAGTAAGAGAAGTGGAGGCAGAACACAATTCTGGGACCAGTAGAACATTGCAACAGGTTTACCAAGTATCAAAGCTTAGATGAGCTTTTCTCTATTTACAGTTTAGATTATGCAGGTGGGTTTACTGAACTCTCAGGAAGCCCACCTGCTGGTAAGAAACACTCATCTTTTGCCCTTTGTGAAGCCTGTAGTTTAGGTCAGTGGGTAAAAAGCAAATATAATTGTATTTGAATCTTGGCACGTGGGCAATTAGTAAACCTCTAAATTTGGATTTCTCATATGTAAATTGGGAGTAATGATATTCTTTTGAGTTGATTTGAGAATCAAAATAGAAAATCCATGTAATGCACAAAGCCTGACACATCGTTGGGCCTTAGTTGGATGGAGAAGCACTACTGGTGGGGTTTTTATCTTTTATTATAAGCACAGTTATAAAATAGCAGAAATAGTCCCACTGTCCTGTAGATATGAGGACCACGGACATCAGTACTGGGGAGGGAGAGAATTGTATTATGTCAGCTGGAGACGCCCAGTGGCCACTTACTATAAGGCAGAGTCAAACATTCAAGAGCTTTAGGTCTATAGTTTATGGCCACTTCCACCAACCGCAGAGCCATGGGAAAATTATATGGTCTCCTTAAATCTCAATGACTCCACGTATAAAGCATAAATAAAGTTAGTAAGCCTCACCACACAGAGGTATTGTGAGGACATCGATATACATTTATTGCTGTACTCAGTGTAATCAGAAATAGCACAGTAAATATTAGTTATTACTGCTGCAACCACTACAGATGATCCACTTGTGACCTTTTCACTTCCTTCTATTGGGAAGTCATTAAAGATTTCAAACAATATACTAAGATGCTGATCTTCTCCCTGACTCTTGGAGAAAACAATTTATTAATATTGAAGGAATTTAGAAAAATCATAAGACTCTAGGCAAGACCATAAAAAAGAGGTTTTTAATGTAGATATGTTGTGAATTACAAATCCAAGTCATAATATGTCACTGCAATTTGCTGACCCCCTGTCCAAACAGAAATGCTATATTTTGACCAAATTAAAATCCTGTTCTTTTAAAAACATGTGCCAAATTAAGGAGAATCTAACCTGTATTTATTAAAAGAATACACCTGTACTGTCTTATCGAATATTCCTGATTATAAATCTCCCCTCCCCTCATTATAATATAAATTGCATGTGCTCAGGCTGCTTTCTTATTCCCAGCATTGATTTCAATCTTTATGTAGCAGACACTGAGTAATCTTTGTTAAGGAAGAACAAGTGAGTAAAATATAAACAAACAAAAACGACTGTCAATCAAATCATAATAGAACCACTTTTAAAAAAATTCTTTACAGTATTTGCAATAGAAATTACTTCTCTTCAAGTTTTGACTGGATCACTGGAACTTGTGGACCTTGAACTGCTGACATAGCAAGACTGTAAATGGGCCAGTGAGAAGCGAGTCTGGTTCATATCTATTTGTGCTGCTTCACCATTCCCCAGAAGTCCCCAAACTTCCTACACTATTGACCTTCAGGACTTGCTAATACTACCAAATTGTCCCAAAATATTAAGAGAAACAATGGGGAGATTTAAACCTTGTGTTTTATATTTTAATATAACTATTAACCTCTACTGGTCTGATGTATACATTTAAACTGTATGTTTCATTCTATATTTCAGTCCGGGAAGGATTAATTTTCATACATTTGCAATTTAAGTAAATAATAGTTATTACAAAAGTGTTAATACTTTCCCTTAGATAATCAGTTGACAGTACTTTGTATAATAGGAAATTAAAATACAACAATAGTTACCTTTGAGTGAAGCCTCTAATGCTTCAGGCACTATGCTGATAGCCTCCTGATATTTATGCAATGTGTAAGATATCCTGATATTACTAAAAATGAGAAAACTGGGATTCAGAGAGGTTAAATAACTTTTTCATTGTCACAGAGCTAAGTAATCTGGGACTTGAAATTTAAATCCAGATATTTCTGACTTTGAAACCTATACTTTGTTCACCATTTCATTTATTACTAAAGTGTTTGCTGAAAGTAACAATTTCTCCATAGGAAATAAGATGGATGGCCTAGTTAATTTAGTAATTAAAAGCAAATTTCTGGGAGAAAATAAGATATTTAGCTGACCTGCTTAAATGAGATAGTAATTCATATTTACGAAGGTTGTAAGTGAGGGGTCACTATAATAAGTAACATTAGTTCATTTAACATATATTCTTTATACACCTTTTATATGCCAGGCACTGTGTGAGGGACTTGTAGAAAATAAAATACATAGTAATCATTCTGGCGAGATGGAGCTTACGGATGGATGAGAAACCCTGGATCTGTAAACCTGTGAAAATGAGGCTTACAGGTGCTTTGATCACTGTAAGAATGAACATGTGGGTCTTGGTGCTTCAAATCAACAGAATGAAAAATAACTAAACCTCGAGAAATAAAGTCTTGAACAATGCGATGAGAATAAAATAATGCCACCAGAGGAAAAAATTAATCAAAGTGAATGAGGTAGGTTATATTATTTTGACTCCAACTCCCACAGCATGTGTCTAAACAGCCTGAATGTTTTCTCCTCATATATTCTCTGTTCTACTCTCTCTTTTATCAGCTTCATCGGTCAGGAAAGTAAGTGCTTGTTGTATCAATATATTTCTTATATTAAGGCCATCTGCCAGCTCAATTACTCGAATACATTCTCACAGTATGGGATTTCTCGGAGGAGTAATTCTATTGTAACGCTGCAGAAATTATATAAATGTCTTATGTGACTGAGAGAAAAAAAATATTCAGAATGACAATTGTTTATAACGTAAATAGATCTGAAGTGCATTGTTTTACTGTGTTTTTTTCCTAGACTTTTGAACTTTATTTTGATTTTGACATCTTAAAACTAAATATTGAATTCTTGTTTAGTTTAATTTGGTGAGATAATATCTTCATGTTGTTAAAATTAAAAAGACAATGCATGAAGCATTTCAAGGTAGTACTACATAGTGAGACAAATAGTGGTACAACTCAGGAATAAATCTTTTATTTCTGTCGTGTATGAACTTTTACCTTTATAAACCTCAATTTCCTTATTTCTAACAGGACAATATTAATCAGGGAATTATGTTTGGAGTGCTATTATCAAAGGAAGCTTTATTCTGAATATGGACCTACTTGTAATCTTCTTCCACATACCAAAAAAAAATGTTTAAATTTGAAAAATAGATTATTAAAAGCTATAAACACAATTGACAATAATTCTGTGACTTGATAGAAAATAAAATATAAGAAATTATAGTTTATAAAATAAAAGAGGATACTTGGTGGAAATTCTCTTGGAAAAAATGGATGACATATAAAATAATCACCTGTTATGAAGGAAAGAAAATATGTTCAAAATGCACCAGGGAGATTTAATTTAAACACTTTATTATTCTGCACAAAAACTGTAGTAAATGTTACTGTTGGAGGCTATGAAATCCTTGTATCTTAAAGACTATAACTGTTTGTCAAACAAATAAATATTAGATTAACTCAGACCTGTTTCAGAAAGCATATTTTTATTTTGTTCATGTTCAATAAAATAGAATTTCTACATTTGACTCTAGTCAAGTAGTCTTAGCATTCTCTCTCTCTTTCTCTCTCTCTCCTCTCTCTCTCTCTCTCTCTCTCTCTCTCTCTCTCTCTCTTAATTTTGGGTTTTAGCAAAAGAATAAAAATGATTTTGGCAATTCTGTACTGCTCATTCTACATTTTGGCTTAGAATTCAGTATATATGTGGGTTTTTAGGACTAAGTTTCAGTGCTGTCCTGTGGGGAAGCAGAGATAAAAACAGGTGACCTCTGGTGCTCTTTCCCATAGCTAAGAATCTATTAGTTTACATTTATGAAACTTTTGGTGTGTTTAAAGCACTCATCTGATTTTTTTCCTCCTGGAAAGATGTTCTCACTGCACCGAGATGAAAAAGATTCAATCTGAATTAAGACTCTATTATTTTCTTCCTGAAAGTCTCTCCCTGCTCTGGTGTATACTAGGAAGCAGAGAACATCTTTCACAAAGTCCACTAAACAAATTCTCTTTATTACATGAACCAGAAAGTTGTTGAGGAAAAAGTCACAATTCTACTCTTGTTATTAAATTTCCCAAAGGTAATTTATTCAATTAATTTTTTTCCTCTGAGGGTCAGCTCTGTGACTTCATAAGTTGATGGGTCATATTTCTTTGCACTGGGAAAAGGTCCAAACCTCATCAGTATAATCCGATTTTCCCAAGCATTTCTTGTTGAAAAGAATGCATCCTTCTGAACCATAGACACTGCCCTTCCTGCCTTTGCTTTACATGTAGGTCTCTGTTTAGAGAATGTAGTACAAGTACCATTTTCTGACATGATTTCAGAAAAGTTTCTCTTAAAGTACTTAAATGAGTAAGAAACATGAATATTTCTTTGTAAACTGTGGTAAGATATATGAATGGAAGGGATTACTATCATTTTATTAACAGTTAGGAATCTAAAAATCATAAAAATTATGCCATGGGTATGATTTTAACTATAGGGGTAAACCCTGTGCATGAGTGCCTGAAAGTGGAAAGAATATTCCATAGACACATAGAGATTGGTTCTGCAGAATCAATCTTGAATAAATTTAAGATTCCCAGAGTTCTTTACCAAAGGCCATTCCCTTGAAATTATTATTATTAGGGTGACTAATTTATTCTAAGAAAAGCTTGCCAACTTTCTTTTAGTAATAGCACTTAAGAAAGAGATAATAATACTGTTTATAAAGCACCCTTTTTATGACCAAGGCAGCTCAAGGTAGGGGCAACTGCTCCAGGAACTCTGGCCACTCCAGGCTCCGGCAGCAGCTCCAAAGATACAGTGAACATTTGTCCAACTTGCAACCCACTAGGAGCACATTCATGTTAGCCGAGTAAGTAAATAGTTGAAGAATATAGAAAACAATTTTTTTATTTCCATCGTCAGAGTTTTGTCGCCAACTTAGGCCCTAAGTTAAAGAAGAGTGAGCCAGGAAACACAAAACTTTCAGTGATAGAGAAAAATCACCTTAGATGGCGCTGGTGCAGGCAACCCTCATGAATATAAAGGCTAAAATGTCTGTGTATGTGAGTATGTGTTTGGCATGTATGGGTGCATACATCTGTGTGTGTACATATGTGTGTGTGTTTGTGCACACATACATTGGAGCTTTGAAATAGGGAAGAAGAATCCTAGTAAATGAAACCTCTGTCTCCTTGTTTCTTGGGCCAGTCCCTTTTTCTGTACCTCCCCATAGCATGACTACATCAAAGGATCTCAACATCATATGAAGATGTGATATTCACCTGATGCTAAATCAGAGCAGAGTTTTGAAGCAAAGGAATAAAGCATAGACCATTTTATGAAAATTTAAAACAATGGAAAAAGCATTAAGCGGCAGAAATGGCTAGAAATAGAAAATTACGAAGAAGGGCACTAAGGAAGTCAGGAGAAGGAAGATGACAACTGAGAGCAGGACACTCATCCCTTTGGCCCTCCTCTCTATTAACCAGGCCTCCACCAAGCAAGCATGACACTTACCACAGCAGACGTCAGTTTCAGTATTCATTAATGAGTGCACTAGGGATATTGAGGACACCTTCATAAACCTAAAACACTGTCTCAAAGCCCCCAGAGGATTAAATACTTATTTGAAAATCTTCAAGTAACAATAGGCCAAATGCAAGACTCTGAAGAAAATATACAGCATCTTCACATTTCAAGAGGCCTTTATAACAGAAGTTTTCGAGATCTTGGTGGAAGACAGATTTTTTTCCCCCCTAAGCCGGCTGTGCTGCAAATTTTCTCAGTCTATTGGAATTTACTGCTCTTTTCACCTAAAATCACTGTAAATGTTGTGACATGTCTAAAAATGTGTCTGCCGCTCCCAGTTCTATCTAGCCCCAAACTATTTTTCTTTATAATCTGACCATGCACTTTCAAAGAGTGCATTACTTCTCTCTTGCTAGGGCATGTTATTTATATTTCATATGGGAAATAGCTTTTTATTTGACTTGAGTGAGATGCCATAGAAGGAGATTAACTGATCTATAGATCAAATTCTTTTGTACATGGGCTGAGCATAGGAAAACCTAACTAGCTAAATAAATAAACTTGCTTGCATCAGATGAATTTGGGTAAAAATAAAGAAAGCATGGGGAAGTAGAATTGCATTTTAAATTGTAATGCTAAATTGACTATATAATTTTGTTGAAACTGGCTCAATTTTGAGATTGAAATAGACACTATTAATAATTATTCAGGGACAGTAATTCAGATTGAGAATTTTTCCTAACCGAAATATATAATCACCCCATAATCTTTATCTTTCTCTGCACTTAGTTATATAAACTATAACCCTGATGAGAATTAACCAGTGATGAAAGACGTGAGCTCTGATACTGGACTTAAATCTTGAATGTACCGCTAAATAGCTATGTGAGCAAAGGTCCCCAGGTAGAGTTGGGCACACAGTCAGTAACACCAACGACAGCAAAGGGAACAGGTAATAATAAGAAAGTACTTATTCTGCCTGGGCCTCACCACAGTTGCACACTCAATAAAGAATTACAGAAAATGTGCCTGGAGTCATATTCCAGCAGACGTGGCCACTGCTTTTTCTCCCAAAATTCCCTGATCCTCAGGAGAGAAAAAAAAAGATAAATGAGCTAATGATATTGATGAACTAGCAAATTTCATGTTATTTCCTCAACATTATACCAACCCTCCCACCCATGTCAGCTCTATTCTAACTTCACCCAGCTCAGATCAGAGAGAAAACCTGTTCTTATATAATTTCCTTTTAATATCATGATAAGAATATAATAATTATAAGCTTACAAAACTTAGTGTTGAAAACTGGAGCAATTTCCTTCTATTATCCTGTCCTAAGATTATTCTTGTTTCTTAAGAGTAACAGTGACTTTTTTATTTGCTTTTAATGGACTTGGCCCATTATTTTAGTTGTTGCGTGTTGGGAGAAAAAAAAAATGTGTTACACAACACACAACAGTGACAGTAGAGAAAAGCTATAAATGACTTTTATTTTTAGACGTAAGTTTTCCAATTAAAAAGTTAACATCCATTTTCTAAGTTTCCTAAACTTTCATTAATGTGATAGGAAGTCTTAGCCTTGCTTGTACATTTCAGAAAAAAATAAGTTCTTCTTGGATTACATGCGGGCCCAGCTTAAAGCAGTCATTCAATCAGAAGGGAATGCTGCCTTTAAGTTTTAGTGCTTTGTAATGTTCTGTAAGAGGCCATAATCTACTTCACTAGATGAAAGAAAGCAAATGGGGACATTTTGTGTGTGTGTGTGTGTGGTGTGTTGTGTGGTTGTGTGTGTGTGTGTGTGTAGAAATGTGTGTAACCCAAAGCAGCTTTCTTCTCCCTGTAGATCATCAGCAGAGACCAAGGAGTTGATACAGGTTACTTAGGCAAAAATTCCCCAGTCATGCAAAAAAACAGTTGAGTTTAATGAGGCCAGTTTACAGGGAGGCTCATTTCAAACAGCCTGTATGAGAAAATTATAAAGAAAATAAGGAAATGAAAATATCAAAGATTAGGTAAGAAGAAATTACTTTCTAAAACCTTTTTTTTTCCCCTAAGCATCCACCTACAGACTTTGTTTAAAGGCAGATTGCTTTATTTAAGGCAAGATTTTGACACAAACTTCAGTGACCAATGTATAATATTATTAAAATTTGGAGGAAGAACCCAATTGGGCTTCGCAGAAGGTGGGATAAATAAATTATTCTCCAATATTAGTGAGTTCATGAAAAGAATGATATAGTTATTCAGTCATTTTTAAAGATAGCAATAGAAAAAATATACATATAGGCAATATTTAATTATGTGACATTGAAGCAATAAATTCTTAATGTTGTGTGTGTGTGTGTGTGTGTGTGTGTGTAAAGGACAATATAAATATAAGCAGCAATAACTCAACATAGTTTTTATTAAATTGAAATGCATCATATGCTTATGCAAGTATTCTTGATAAGCAAATATTAATATGAGTTGGAAGGAGGTAGAATGTTCTAAGCTCTTCAAATTAGGTCTACAAAGTGTGACTGTACTGTATAAGGGTTATATAATTCTTGTACAGTAGATGATACTTTCATTCAAATATAAGAAGAAAAACACAAGTGTCTGTCATATATAGGTTAAATGGGCTACTTACATGATCAAACACCAGGTTTGCATCTCTGTTCTGCTATTTTCTAAGTGTATATCCTTGGAAAAATTGTCTTAACTTCTTGGAGCCTTAGCTTTTCTCTCAATAAGTTGTTTTCAGCTTCTTATACTGATCAAATAGCAGTTGTTAACAGAATTATTGACCTAGAAAAACATTTTGAGATCAACTAGTCTAATTCTTCTTTTTAAAGGTGATAAGTCCAAGGTTCAAAATTTAACATTTTAGCAAGGTTAAATTATCAGCAGAGCCGCGGTGTATAGCCTATTCCTTCATGTGTGTACTGCGCGTCTTTCTACTCTAGCACTGTGTCTTTTCATAGTTTAGCAAGTAGAACATTTGGTTCAGATTCTGAAACACTTGTTAAAACCTACCCAACACTCGTTTTTTTCAATAATTGAAAAATATGACCACAATTTGAGCTTTTAGTCAACCTACATTGAGGACCTTAAATGTCAATACAACTTTAGCTACATTTAGTTGTATCCCTTGGTCATCTCTGTCTGATAAAATCTCTCAGAATAATACCAGTGGTTTCTGTTTTCCTAAACTTTAACTAGTACTTCTCTGAACTGAAGACTTCGTAAGTACAATTATTGTATCTTCACATAAAATTAACACAAGTGTATTTAAATAAATTTAAAATTATATAATATTTTATAAGTGATGCTTCTATTTTTTGAGATATTCATCTTGAAATCTCAATGATATGATGTTTCTTTTAAGTAAAAGATGTGTGGTTGTCTTAGATTATCCATTCTTTCAAAAGAAGTTTTTCAAATTAACTACTATCAAAGCAAATGCGAATAAATTATTGTAAATAGCTTAATCTATTATCCTTTACAAAGACAAGTGAATGTTATTAGGCAATGGCAAGGGTTAAGCACAAAGATGAGAACTATAGTGATTAAGTTCTAGAAAGGAAGACAATCAAAGCCAGCAGATAGATCTTCCAAATTATGATATTGAGTGACCGTTTCCTCATCCAAAGTCTAAATAAATAATTCTTTAACTTTATTGTGTATTGAAATCCTCTGTTTGTCATGTTCGTTTGTTGCAAACAAACAAAGACTAAAAGACACCGACGGTGCTTATTAGGGGGAGGAGAATGGGTGAGGTAGATAGGGGTAAAAGGGGTCAAATATTTGATGACGGAAGGAAATCTAACTTTGGGTGGTGAACATACAATATGATATAAATATGACATACTGTCGAATTGAATACTTGAAATTTATTTGATTTTATTAACCAATGTCACCACAATAATTTTAATTTAAAAATAACAGATAAAAATAATAAATAAAATAAAACAAAATAAAATAAAATAAAATGCAGATCCCTGGGTCACACCCCAAGTTTCTGATTAAAGTTTCTGAGGTAAAGCTAATGTTGCTAGTCAGTCAGTGGGTCACACTTTGAGAAACTTTTGCCTAGAGTGGCCACCAATTAAAATGAAAATATCATAGTTTAGATGACATTAGCATTACTCTTATATGCAATGGTGTATTACAGATACGATCTAAGAAATTAGGACCAGGATGTTTAAAAATCAGATCGGTGAAACTACCATAGCAGAAAGGTGGCTATCGGCCACGGAACCTATAATATATCTCAAGTCAAATAGAACATATGTGTAAAGCATCAAATCAGAAAACATCAGGAGATCAGAACTGAGGATGTACACAGAGAGTAGAAAATGAAACAGTTGTTCCAACATTAAGTAAAGCATATAAAACTGAGTAAATGGAAATATTAAAGGAACACAATGCTATGATCTGAGCTATTAAATCTCAGAATGTGAAGAGGCAACAATGGGAATATAAAACTTCGATGCGACAGAAGTCACTTACTCTTGAGTCCCATATCCAGTTATTCTCTCCTTTCCTGCTTTCTTGACCTAATAACCCTCACCCCACCATCAAGCTCTAAGTTCATGCTTCCTGTAAAAACTCTGCTACTTTATCTTATCACAACCTCATGACCTTGGTTATTAACTCTTTCAAACCTCAGCATGTTAAACAGCATGTTAAAATCAGGCACCCAGGGCATGTACCCTACTCTCTGCTTGAAAGGGAAGCCACACAATGATTCTTGTTACAGTCTCCAAGGTTGCAAGCAGTGAGTGAGATTGAGGATATCCACTCAGTAGACTAAATGGTCTAAGAACTGATCACCCCTTACACTCTCTCTCTCTCTCTCTCTCTCTCTCTCTCTCTCCTCTCTCTCTCTCTCCCCCCTCCCCAACCCCCTATTTCCAGGGCTCCAGAGAGAGCCATTATGAACTTTTTGGGTAAGCAAAAAGAAAATGCAGAATAAAGTGTTGGTAATGAATTTGGCAGGTAGAATTAAGAAAATTTTGGACAGATCCAAGATTTAGCTATGTGCTTAGAGGTACTTGTTCAGTACTCTGAGCTTATTAGACTATTAGATGTTTTCCATATTTTTACTTTTACAATATTCTTGAGAGATCATTTCTTTTATTACTACTTTACATATGAAGAAACTAAGACTCAGAGTGGACTTGCTTTAGGTGGGCAGGTGATGGTGTATCTAGAATTAAACAATATCTAATCTCGTTTCCTTAAAATATTTACCATTTGTATTTGAAATTAGAATCAAGTATGTAATTGAAATTCATAATTACTATTATTTTCTGAAGGTAGAATAATTGGAATGCTACTAGAAACACCATTTTCTACTGCCTTTTGTCAATAGTAATAAGCACTTCACAAGCATTACTTTAAATATGTTTACACACCTTCACAAAACCTTAAGAAGAGCTATGTTTTGTGATTTTAAGGATGAGTAAACTGAGGCATCAAGTACTTTGGAATGGCATCCATCTAAGTGACAGGTCAGGTATTCAAATCCAGATCTATATGATTCCAGAGACTAAGATTTTAACCATTCCACTCTGTAAAGAAGGAGCTCTGGCCAGGAATCTGCACCTGGACCTTGGATTCTGGGGGAAAAAAAACAAAAAACAAAAAAAACACCAGGAGGGTTAGCAGAGTGAGACATGCTACTTATTACTCACAATACAGCAAACCTTCAGCACTTGGTCATTTGGAGCTGTAGGAAAAGACAGCTGGCCAAGAACAGGCGTTGTTTTTTTAAGTGAACAGAGGGAGAGGGATTGCCTCATTCTAGGGAACAAGGATCTTCTCCAAGGATGAAAGTTGGATGTGCTGCTTTGTTAGTGTTGGGGAGGACCGGACTGCCCTGTCCACCAGTAGAGTGGAAAAAATAATGTCTATGGGAACTGCCAAAGGGGAAGATGGTGCCCATGGGGCAAGCACAGCCTGGAAACTCTTTGTTCATTGTTCTTTTGGGGCTGCTGACCCAGCAGTCCTCTTTGCCTCCCATGTCTGTGGGGGCTATATTTGAATTAACCCCACACACTCTTAGATTTCTGATATAGGAAATTATTTATTGATATCCTTAGAGATCAAGATCCAGCAAAAATAATTTACTTTATGAGCACCAATAAATATATCTTGTGCCAAGAGGTACCCTGTAGTAAGTATTCTTAAAACATGATTGTGATATGCTAACATGCTAAAAGGTCCACTGTCTTTTTCTACCGAAGAATTAATATGAAGATTATTTTAATTTTTACAAGGCCCTTCATAGCTTTTCAGGTGCCTGCAAACCATACCCCTTTAGAAGGAATTTACCCACTCACAGACCTTGTATACGTATATGTATATGTATATGTATATGTATATGTATATGTATATGTATATGTATATGTATATGTATCTGAAGCCAATCCATAGGCTTCCCAGGGTTCCCTAGCTGGAGTCCTCACAAGCTGGACCACTAAAATAAAAAAATAAAAAAATAAAAATTAAACTGAGCAACACAGCTGAGATGCAAAATAAAAGTGGGGACAGAGAAAGAATACCTTATGATGCGGTGGCATGGCATGTGGCTAAGGTCAGGGCCCTAGAGACGAACTCTAGGATAAAACTCTTAACAGGGAATTCATGAATAAACACTGTAGGTATGAAATATTGCACATTTTATGTTCTCCATTGCATGCTTTTAAAGCATGCAATAATATTTTTCTAATATTTGTTAAGAAAATGAGTTTTAGTGGATAAACACATGCAGAGCAATGAAATTGGACCCCTATCATACACCACTTACAAAAATTAACTTGAAATGGATAAAAGACTTAAACATAACACTTTGTACTATAAACATCCTTTAAAAATGTAGAGAAGAAGGTCCTTGACATTGAGCATAACATTTTTTTTTGGATATGACACCAAAAGCACAAACAATAGAAACAAAAATTGATAAATAGGACTACATGAAACTTGAAAGCTTTCGTACAGCAAAAGAAATAATTAACATAATAAAAGCAACCTATAGAATGAAAGAAAATGTTTTCCAACTGTATATCAGATAAGGGATTAATACCCAGGATATAAAAACAACATCTTAAAAATTATTCAATCAAAATGTGGACAGAACTAAATAAATATTTTTCCAAAGACATCCAAATAGCCAATAAGTATCTTTATAGGTGCTCAACATCACTAATCATAAGGGAAATGACATTAAAACCACAATAAGATGTCATCTCACACCTGTTAGTATGTCTATTATCAAGATAAGAATCAGAAAGTACTGGCAATGTGGAGAAAAGAGAAACTCGTGCACTGTTGGTTTGAATGTAGATTGGAGCAGCCAACACGAAAAATAGTGTGAAGGTTCCTCAAAAAATTAAAAATAGATCTACCATATGATCCAGCAATCCCACTTCTGGGTATATGCCCATAGGAAAGGAAACCAGAATTCCAAAGAAATGTATGTATCCCAAAGTTTATCGCAGTATTATTCACAATAGCCATGAGATGGAAACAACCTAGGTGCTCATCAACAGATGAATGGTTAAAGAGAATGTGGTTTTTGCCTTGAGAAAGGAGCACATTCTGCTATTTGCAGCAACATGGATGGATCTTGATAAGGTGAGATGTCAGCAGAAAAAAAAATGTACTATATGGTATCATTTATATGTGGAATCTAAAAAAGTCATATTTGCAATAACGGAGGGTAAATAGTGGTTACCAGGGCATAGACAGTGGTGAGATAGGACAGATGTTGTTTAAGGGTGCAAACTTACAAGCAGTAGTAAATAAACCTTGCAGATCTAATGGACAATATAGTGAATTTAGACAATAATATTATATTATAATTATCAGACTTGCTAAAAATCTTAATCGTAACAACAACTAAAAAGAAAGGATAATTATGTAAGGTGACAAAGATGCTAATAGCCACTACAATGGCAATCTATTATAATATATAAATGTATCAGATTAACATGTACATCCTAGTTATACACAATGTTATATGTCAAATATATTTCAATTAAAAAAAGAAATAAAATGAGTTTTAAAGACCATATTAAAGCTGTTCACAGTAGTGTTAGTGTGCTTTCCAGTTAGCATCCTTTAAGAATCTCTTTAAGAATCTCAATTTTTTCTTTAAATGTTATGGCAATAAATACACAGAGTTAATAATATTTACATTTAAGTGATATAAAATTTTTTAAAGTAAGAAAAAGAAGAGTTTATGTTTCCAATGTCCTATAATAAATGAGTAACTTTAAAGACTATAATAGACTTTAAGTTATATGTGTAAATGCACTTACTTTGTCAGTCTCTGATTCTTTACATGGGTTCAAGGTCAAAACCCTTTATACTGTTTTCCTTCCCAAAGTGGTACACAGTAAAATCTAAGGACTCTGGAGTCAGTCCTGGATCAAATCATTTCCTGATACATATTAGGTATATGATTGCAGATGAGGAGCGTTCACTCTTGACAATATTTTACTAATTTATACTCAGCCTCTTTAGCATTGTGTAGGTTAAAGGAGCACCATGAATAGTATAATGTTCTTTTAGTTGCCTCATGTTTTATCATATAAAATATCACTCCAATATATTTAACCTATGGTTAAAGTCATTTTTATCATAGAGAGTGTGATAGTTTAGGAAAAGATATATGCTTAAGACATCTGTTGTCATATCTTCCTACCACATCCAGTGATTTATATATTCAATGTATAGTGGACATCATTTCCACAAACTCAGTATTTTCCTAGAGTGATACAGAAAGGGCTTTCAGAAATCAATGTTAGAAATTCAGTTTATATACAGAATTCTGTTAAAAAACTAACAAATTAAATTTTTCCATTCCTTATGCTGGTTTGGGTATCATATAAGGAGGTGGTTTTTTTGGCTTTCCTTAGACCATTGATCTGACTTCCAAACATGTATACTTTCATACCTTTCTCATGAGTAACTCATTTTTTATAAAAAGAACATGAGTTAAATGATATTTACACTCTACTTGAAAACTTCAAGCATACGAGTCCAGTCTCATGTTCCCGAAAAGCAGCCAGGAGAAGTTGCTTTCACAACACTGGTTAATGCTTCATTACCAAGCAAGATGTGAGCGACAGCAGCATTTTCTTTGACAGTTCAAATGACACGTTTCTTAGAGAGTGTTTATTTCAGGACTACAACTGGACAGAGCTATTCAAACCTTTTCAGCACACTTATTATGGGTTTCAATTTTGTTGCTGGTATTTCCCCCCTTTTTAATAGGTGAGGCAACTGACAACTAAATTAGTACACTCTCCTCAGTATGCCAGTGGCTCATGACAATAGCCTAAGGGAGAAGGTATAGATAACTGAGAAGTTTTCTCACTGTTGTGATATATTTTTTCATATGGTTAATAAGGCAATTGAAATGACATTCTGTCACAGTGGTATAATACAGTGAGCTTGTGATTTCCCTTGTGCTACCACTAGGAGGAGATGCATTTTGTTTAATACTTAAAAAAAAAGAAAAAGAAAAGAAAAGAAAGAGGAAGAAGAAAAGGAATATGCTTGAAGATATGACAGTCTGCAAACTTTAATGTCCTTTATATAATTATATATCAGCAACATCTAATGTTAATGGAAGGTGAGTCTGTGCCAGGCTGGGCTTATTCTGGTGACGGAAAGGTTAAACAGGATTAATAAAGAAAACTTAAAAAGTCAAGAAAATAAATCTTTACCAAACAGCATTAGGAGGTAGAGAAACTAAACACATGTGACCTACTCTTCTTAAACAAAAAAGATTTTCCCCTTAGTAAGTGGGATTTTGCAGGCAGGACCATTTTAAGATCTTTCTTTGCCTCTTACTAGTAGAGGCCCACATCAAATATTAAAATGTATTCACATTCTACATTAGAGAAACACGTATATGTATATATAATGGTATGGGTTAGATTGCAGTTGCTAATTGGTATAATATTACATTTTGAGGACATTAATAAACATTGATTGTAATATCACAATGTCCATTTACATTTTGGAGCCAACTCCCTCCCACCCCCATTTCTTTATGCTTTCATTACCCTTGAAAAACGTACAGGTCTTTTTATATCTTCTAGAAAAAATAATGTCGTTGAGAGACGTATTTTTCAGAGTAACTCTGTCCAAAAAGCTAAAAGACAAGAATTTTCAACTGTGGTGAGAAAAAGGTTTTCACTTGGTCTCATGACAGAGACTATGTATATTCAAATACCATTAATGGATCTACTAGAACATTAATTTCACAAAATATTTTAAAGCATACAAAAGTTTAACAAATAGCATCTGAGCAGGAGAAGAATACCCCGAAAAAATGCATAGGAACAAGTTATAAAAATATTAATAAAGTTTGAATGTACATTTAACTTTTGTATAATAAATATTACTAGATTGACTTCAGTTTCTTCTTAAAGTCTAGATGAATCAGGATATTCCATTCAGTTCTTTTTCTCATCTTGCTATAGGCTGATTAGATATAAAGGAACTCTTAATCATTGCTTTTTAATACATTGATATTGCTCACCTGTTCTTCTCAAACTCTGTTCCTAATCTCCATTCACCCACTCTATCCTGATCCTTACCTGCACTATGGCAATACCTAGTACATTGGTAGAATAGTTATTATGAACTGATATTTGATTATACTCATCATTTCAACACTCTATTGTTACTCTGTTCATCAGTTTGTGAGGTCCAGAGTAGTGCATTTAATTTATCTCCGTTATACTTAAACATGAAACAAGTCTGGTAGTAAAGTATTAAAATCATAGATCTAAACCTAAAGGAAGGAGATGTGGAAGGAGAAGAGAAACTCTCAAGATCAAAAACTAGAGAGAAGTTTGCTCTGGACAAGAGTACTTAATGAGGGGCTTACTTTCCCACTTTTCAAGAGCACACGTACAAAGGGGCAATCTCTGAGGCTTGTCCATTTTCCATTTTCTTGAGAAACTGAACTGAATGTCACAGAACTGTGTAACGGTCCTAAGATCCTGCAGATCTGATTTCTAGAAATTGCCAATTCATTTTCTCCTTCTGAGAAGGAGGCCTCAAGGAAGTTATTTTCATTCTGAAGTTTTTCTTGGAACAAAAGAATTAGCTTGCTGTTAAAAACAAAACCATTAAGTGTTCCACTCTTCTCTACATAGTGCATAACCTAAGGACAGAATCTTTCCCTCAAGGATCTTACAATCTCACTCAAAACAGTGGATATACATTAGCATTTTAATAGTGCAATGATCTGCCATGATGTTGGAATTGCTTTACTTAAATGGGCACAAAAACAAGCTACATTTTATTCTAATGAAGATTCACTGGCAATATAGATTGGTATTTGCCAGTGGGAAGTGGCTATTAACCTTGATGTGTGAATAAGCCCACATATAGTGGCCACGTCTCTGCACAGAGTACATTTTCTGAGGTATAACGTGGAGTGGAGAGAGTGAGTGAGGAGACACCATCTCCATGCTCTATTTTTTATAGTTTGTATTTTTGAAACTAGAGGAGAGTGGGGAGATGGTCCCATTCTCAGGCGTCAGTGGAGGCTCAAACTTGCCTGATTAGTAACAGCTCCTCCTAAATCTCTGCCTTGCAATATCAGAAAAAAAAAAAAAAAAGGTTCTGTTCTTTAATTTTCAACTTACCGAGAATCAATTACTATCTGGTCATTGTTTTTTTGTTTTGTTTTGTTTTGTTTTTTCTTTTTCTTTTTCACCCAGATGTATGATATGAATGTACTAACCCCCATGTTGGATTTGATAATAATAATACCAGTACTCATAATGATGTCTACAGTTGATAAATTGATAGGGCTGTTAAAAATGTATTTTCACTTCCTATATGAGAGTCCATTTGATTTTCACAACTTTAAAGTAAGTATTAATATTGCCCAAGATTTTACAATGTATGTCAGTGAGTCCAGGATTACAGTTTAGCTTTGTCAAACTCAACATTTCTGTTCCCTTCACTTTACTATAAGCTTAACATCAGTTCTAATATCATTAGAATAGACAGTCTCTCTTATATACAAACAAAGTTACGCATACATGTATATAAGAACCTACAAATAAAAATGCCAATAAATCAATAAAGCCCTCACTGCTACAGCTTTTCAAAGGTTTTTCTTATTACACAAAAATATTTGAAAATCAAGATTACCAACACTGTAAAGATATAGCAAACCAGAATTAATAGAAGATTCACTTTTCAGAGACACTGATTTATCCCAGATTTAGAAACAATGAAAGCACTGGAGCACAGCTCATCCATTTTGGAATATTATATTGCTAGCCAAACCTTCCAACCCCCTTGACACTACCTTTGGTTTCAACGATGGAGTTCTTTTTGTTTGTTGTTTCTCTGCTTGTCTTTCTTATTTTTATTTGCTTTGATGTCTCTAATCCTACTGATCCACGCAGGTGACCAAACTTTCATCCATAATCTGTAGCATTCAAATTAAAGGAATGGTTTATAGATTCTAGGATTTTCTGAGCACCTCAGATAAATCCTTCCCAGGCCCCTCATGAACAGATAAGAACCAGGAGCAGAGGATGAAGTTAAATTGATTCCAATCAATGTACCGCAAAGAATCAAATTGCATTCACTGACAGTCAACAAGCAAATAAAATAAAGGTCTTTTCCTTTCTATTTTTAAAATAAATCTTGTTTTTATTATGTTTCATTTTTTTCCTAGTGCTACTTGATCTAAGGTTGGTTTTTCCTAGGAGGTAAAGAAAGATTCATGGGAGTAATTTGTTCTTCATTAAGCAATAAACAGCTTTTAGATTTCCACAGAATTCAGTATCTTGTTGCTCCCTCAACTCAACACTTCTGAAATGCTTATGCTCTGTGTTACATTAAGAACAAATATAATCTCTTCTTCCCGGCAAAATTCTATATCTCTTTAGAGAAAACAGATAGAATGGAAATAAGTGCACTTTTTCTCAGTCACATTAAACAGAAAGGTTAAGCTCCTACTGACAGGAAAGATGTATTTGCAAGTGATTAGTTATATTTCTATCATAGTGCTTGTCTGTGTTCTTCCTTTGATGTTTAAACAAAGCTCTTGAACATGCTGGGTTGTATGCTCTGATGTTGATTTATAGGTAGAACTGAATTCCAAACACTAAGCCGGTAGGTAGGCTTTAATAACAGGCACAGACTTCCCCCCTGCTGGTTAGTGTGTGACTAAGCGATATTGTTCTAGGGCCTCAATCTGTCAAGATAGGTTTACAATGGGGAGGTCCTTCAGGCACAAAGACCAGAACTAGTCACAGAAGGCCACATTTTGTTCTAAGGGATTGCTGGGTTTTAAACCCTTCGAAAAATAAACTGTGTTACAAAAAAAAATGCAAGCCATTTTTTGTTGTTGTTGTTTAGTAATTATATTGGCACACCTTCATTTAGAAATAAACTGGACCTAGGAGGGAGAAGTGGAAGGCAATCAGGCAGTAAAATGGCAGATGAGATTCAGGCGAGGCAGTGCCAGTCCTAAAGCAAGCCCGTCAGAAGAAATGGTAGAGCATCTTCCATAGGCTTAGTCGTGCCTCACTGGCTGACATCTCTCAGTGTGCTGGAGGCTGGGGATTCAGGCAGTTGCATGAGCAGCTCAATGAAGTTATCTGCTCCAGCAACAAAAGGAGAAAAATTTAATGTAATGCAGATAGTTGGTTAAATTAGCACAGGTACCCCAATCTGCCCAAGCTCAGGGAAGTGCAAATTACTGTCGTCATAAAATGAGGTCATGTGTCACACTTCAGTCTACCGACTTCATGATCTCAACACACATGAAATGCACAGGACACCACCATCATCTGAAGAGAGAAAGAGCAGTTCACTGTTCAGTATTGCCAGAAATGCTCCATTTTCACCTGGATATGTTGCCATGCATTTACCAAATAATGGGTTGCACTTTCTACTTTACATCCAGTCTGAGACTCTCCAGGTGCAAACCCAGAAATATAACAATTGTAAACGCTTTAAGGCTGGGGAGTACATCTTAAAACAAACAAGCAAACAATCTAACACTAGCAGGTATTGTTTTTGTGGAAAAAAATAAATACATATGTTTTATAAAATATATTTTAAAAAGTTAAAAAAATTATATAAAAAAAATGTTACAAGATCAAAGATACCGCCAGCTAAAATTAACCGTTTTCATATTTCCCATATGCATATGAAAGACTGGAATGATTCCATTTTTCTGAGTGATCCCAAGATGAATTGTACGAAAAGTTCCCCAAAGGCCAGTGGTCAAGAACAATGCCTTACCACCTGGCCAAACCAGCCAAGCCAGCTAATCAGTGGGCCCATAAGGCACCCCCACCCTTATTTCCTCCTACACATATTCTGATTACTGCCCCCGGCACCTTCTGCACTCAGCCCTACCTTCTGCACTCAGTCCTTTCTGCGCACGGCCCCCTCTACACACAGCCCCAACTGCACACGACCCCGTTTTGCACGCAGACCTAACAACCTACCACCCAATCCCTTTAAAGGTCAACCTAACCCCCAATCAGGTAACGCCAAGGCATCTCCCCAAGGCTTGCGGTTTTGCCCTTTAAATTAGGTCCCAGCCCCTTGGTCGGGGCTCCTCTCAACCACTGCTGCGTCAGTGAACGAGTGGAGTCCAAACCCGAGTTTGTCAATAAATTCCCTTTTGCGCTTGCATCGGTGTCAGTTTCCTTCTTGGCTCGTGGAGTCCCAAACCAGGGCACTACACATACATACATATATGTATAAATAGAGAGATAAAGAATGAAATTAAGCCAAGTAAATTTGAAGATATAATTGGCTTTATTAAATGATTCATGAATCAATTGAGCAGTATCCTGTTTAGCAAATAGAAGGACACACCTAAGGGTTGTAAAGTGGAAGGTTTTTAGAAAGAAGGGCAGGGCAAGGGAGTTATTAACAAAAAAAAGGAAGAAATATTTTTAAATCAAGACATCCCTGTTTTGGGGAGAACGGGAACGCTAGGTTTTTTATCATGCAGATTTCCTCTTATTTCTATGGAAGTTGCAGAGGGCCCTTGTGACAGATTTCCAGTGTCAGGCTAGAAAATTTCAGACTAGTTGATTAAAATAATAGTTCTAGGAAAGGTGCGAAACAGCAGTTAGGTCAGGTGGTAAATGTAGGTGTGGTTTCATTGACTTAAGCATAAGTAATGCCACTTTGGGCCTATGTTTTTTCTTTAATAATCTTTACAAACACAAGTTATATTTCTAGTTTGTTATTTCCTATTCCCACTTATCTTTTATTGTGAATATAGTCCATGTAAAAAAAATTACAGCTTCATTTTAGTTGTGATTCTCAATAATTGTAATTTTAGATTCTCCAAAATTTATTGTAAACAAGTGCAAAAGATCTTACAAATAGATTTAAATATCTGCTTTCTGAAATTAGTGAATGCATAAATATGGGCATCCCTTAGTATATACTCATTTTTTTTCAGTGCTCAATTTTTTCCTTAAACAAAATTAATGTATTTTTGTCCTCAATGATGGTTCATTAACAATTGGGAATTATCAATTTGGACTTAAAAAATTTTTTCTTTGTTCCTAATTTTCTCTAAGGAGTTCCTCCCAAATTGTTTACTAACTCAAAATATTCTTCTAGATGAATCTTAAGAATGGGTAGAACTTATATATACCCTTGTCTTCACTCAAAGAAGGTTAAGGAAATACTATTAAAAAATCTAAGGACCACAAGACACCCTAAAAAAAGTCTTCCTAAAAATTGCCATTTGATACTCAGATATCGTTAATCAAAACATCTTTTCAGAATTTTTAGTTCAATGCATATCTAAACTTAGTTCTTAATTCCATAATTATAAAATAAGAGCATTTGTTGATTACACCTACTGTTTTATGTGTCAATATTTATGACCATTTGGCCAAAATTGCATTTGTCACCCACCCACATGTGTTTTGATTCTTCATTACCTAATACTTCTTTCTTCTTCTTAGTCATCTTTTTAAAATTTGTGTCCTCTAATCCAGGGGTCAACAAAATATTACTCACAGGCCAAATACAACCTGTATGGGCCTCAAGCTAAAAATGAAATGTTTTTTACATTTCTAAATGTTA
The DNA here is from genome assembly GCA_003508835.1 of Eonycteris spelaea. Taxonomy (NCBI): domain Eukaryota; kingdom Metazoa; phylum Chordata; class Mammalia; order Chiroptera; family Pteropodidae; genus Eonycteris; species Eonycteris spelaea. The sequence goes on from PUFA01000284.1 coordinate 366,727, forward strand.
TCAAATGACTTGACCATATGCAGTCTACGAACTCTAAAATAGTTACTCTCTGGCCCATTACAAAGAGCCCTGACACCTGCTCTAATCCACCGACAATCTAGGCAAATGTTGGATTTTCCAAAGAGATTCTGAGAAACATCAGTTGACTGGTGTTAATCATGATGGTGACAATGGTGTTGAAGGGAGAGTGAGAGGAATATGACATTTTGTAGTCAAGTTTAGGAAACACTGAATTAAACAAAGTTAATCTATTTTGTTATCGAAGTATGTTTTTGTATTTTAATATGCTAATGTGCATTTTGAATCTCCCCAAGTGAGAGGACTATGTAATCAAATGCATTGTTCTAACTTTATTAATACAGACACTTTATTTTATAGGGATAGTGCTCTATGAAGATATGCTTTGTCATGTTCCTTGAAAATAAGGTAGAAATTATATTAAAAGTAAAAAGAGAGTCTGAAAAATGTATTCTTAGCAATCTAATATAATCTCATTATATTCATCTTTTTTTTCTAGATTAATTAGTTTAACATATTTTCAAGGGAATAAGTGATATCTATACATGAAAAACAAAATGTTCAATTTAGAGCTTATTCAGATTTTCCAGGGGCATTTTTCTTTTAACCTCAACTTTGTAATATTGATGATTAACATTTGAGAGCAGAGTTTGGTGAGAGAGCAGAAATATATTTATGTTGAATTATGAAAAAAATTGTTTGTTCTTTTCATTATAAGTCAGCTTTTACATACAGTTAAATGTAACATTTAATCTGTGTAGTTCTAACCTCTACTAGTAACTCTGTGAGAGGAAGGACTATATCTAACATCATAAGAAATTTAACCACAAATAAAAGAAGTTGGCCAATGAAATGTCACCTTTTTCAATTCTCAGCTGTCTGCTGTGTAGCTGCATCTTACATGAATATTTCTATTTGCCAGCTTTGTTTACAAGTTATTGACCTTTAAGTCTTATGCCTATTTGTTGGACTCTTGAGTTGAGGGCTACTCTAATCACCACATGTTACGTTTGTCTATTGCGACATATTGTTGTGTGCATGTTCACATTTTGTTCTGTCCTTGACACACACAACATCAGAACAGTTTATGTGAACTGTAAAATCTTATAAAGTATATGCATAAACAACATGAAAAAAGTTGTTCAATAAATTTTCTTACAAATTTTAAAAAATGAGTCTGTGCTCCTTAACTCTTAAATTGTTAGTATTTAATACTTCTCAAGTCAAAGAGTTAGACTAGAAGACCTTAGAATCTATTCTGGAACTATGATTATAGGATGAACTTGGCACTTGTATATAATCAAATACTTTACATTTAATCTAGTCTTCCATATATATACTTTCGCAGACTTTCACATGCTCATTTAAAAACTTATTTTAAAAAATCTTGAAAAAAGTCAATTTCTGTTTTTTAGGCTAAAGAGGTGGTATGTATGTATGTATGTATGTATGTATGTATGTATGCATGTATTTTCCCTAATAAAAATTGGCCTCTGAAGTGGAGGGTAGTCTTGTAGGACTGAGCCCTATATTGTGGAATTCCATGTGGTCTCTGGGTAGATACTATCAGAAATGAGTTGAACTGTAAGACACCCACTGGTGTTCTGAGCATTGCTGGAGATATGAGAGAAAACTCCCCAACACCTTACAGTGATATTGGCTATGTAGAATCCAAACAACTCTTCAAAAAAGTAATATATAAAATTATGTAAATCTTGAAGATTTAATGATTTTTAAAAAAATATAGCATTGTGTTTTTTAGTTTCCGTCAAAAACCTAGATAAATTATCTCTAGATCTAATATCTTCAGTTTTTAAAAGTATTCATCAACTAAAATAAGACTTTGTCACTAGTAATAATTTGGATGCTTTATCTCAGGATACCTTCAACTACAAGAGGCTATAATTATATTCTCATTGAAGAACTTTTCTACTAGACTCATATACTCAATCACCATAAATTCACCATCCTAGCTCCTTCCTTACCATTTGTGTGAACTTTGTAAACTATCTTACCTCTTGAAACTTGTTTCCACATCTATAAAGTAGGAGAAACAATATTTCATATTTCAGAGGTCACTTGAAAGTATTAAATGTGAAAGTTCATGCAAGGATTTAGAAGAATATGCCTGACATATCCTTATCACTTAATATGTGCTTTTTCTTGCTGTTATTATCTCCAGCTTCCTCTTACAATTTGTTCCTTCCTTTAATGTCCTTATTCTGGTAAATACTTGCATGACATATGATACATCCAATCACTGATCCAAAAACTTAGTATTCACTTCTCTTTTTTCCCTTCATCTTCTAAATCCAATCTGGTTCATCCTACAGCGTACATATAGTCAGACTATATGTAGTCACACTTTTTATTTATTTATTTTAAATCAAGGAACAGGTTCCAAGAAAGCATGATGGTGTCTTAGAGAGATGGTGAAGTTTGGAGTCAGGCTGAGTTCAAGGCTTTGGTCCCCTGCTGCTCCCTCCACTCTTCACTTCTGTGCTCCTTTAGACCCTCATGATTTTCTCTTGAATTTTTCAATGGTACTCATATTATTTTTCTAATCTTCTGTCTCAGCTCCCTCCAGGACAACTTGTTGCTTTGTGATATGTTTAAAACTCTTAGCTAATCCCCAGCTCCAAACTTTCATGGCTCCTTGTTGGCTACAAAGTAAAAACACAAACTCCAGCCCATCAAACAAGGTTTTTTATGATTTAATTCTGGCTACAAGTCTTTGTTGCCACCATGTACTGGCAATGCTACATTTTTATAATTTCTACAATATAGTATACTGTTTATTCATTAAACATTGTAGTTATTCCTTTTGTTAAAGAATAGCCTCACTTTCTCCTGGCCATTCTTCATATTGCATGTCCCAGATTAATTTTCTCCTTCTTTACCAAGTCATCAATGATATCTTCAATCTTATTCTTTCTCATAAATATAATTAATCTGCCCCTTCTGCAAATACTGAACTTCATAAATACATTTATTATAGTGGTTAGCACATTATTTTAAAATGATGTATTTTATGTCTGTGTTTTCTTGAAATCTTTGATAAAAGTTAGATCCAAAAGTCTAGTTTAATACCTGGTACATTGAAAGGAAACATAGTGCCATGTAGATGAAGTATAAAAGAAAATGTGTTTGGTTAAAAAAAGTTTTGTTCTTAATAGTTCCATATTTATGTACAAAAGATTTCTTTCTTTGATTTCTTCTGATAAAAATGTGTTCTGGTATTAGACTTCCTAAAAAGTCATTTTTCTATGATATCCATTTGAAATTTTACCTAGCTGTACGAGATTTGGGTCAACTTTATTCTTTTTGTTTCTAACCCCAAATCAGACCCATTAAATCCCCCATGCTGCTTAATGATATTTATACAAATGAAAGAAAAATGTGGACTAGACAGCATCCACTAGTTTTATTTTTATAGGTGTTTCAGCCAGAGTTCCCCCAGACAAACAGAACCTGTAATAGGTATTTATGGAGAGATTTTTTTTTGCAAGGAGTTGGCTTACAAAATTGTGGGACAAATTAGACAAATTCAAAATTCACAGAGCATGCTGTCAGGAAAGGTAAACTAGAAACTCTTGGATGTGAGCTGATGCAGCAGGTTACAGGTAGAATTTCTTTTTCCCTAGGAAAATCTCAGTTGTTTTTTTTTCTTTTATTCTATTTTATATTAATTTTAATTATAGATGATATACAATATATTAGTTGCAAATGTATACATAATGATTCAACATTTGTATACCTTACAAAGTGATCCTAATAAGTCTAGTAACCATCTATCGCCATACATGTTATCACAATATTATTGACTATATTCTTTGCATGGTATATTAATCACCATGACTTATTTTATAACTGGAAGTTTGTGCTTCTTAGCCCCTTCTCCTTTTCTTCCCATTCTTCTATCCTCTGGTGATCATCAGTTTGTTCCCTGTATCTATGAGTTTGTTCCTGTTTCATTTTGTTTGTTCATTTTTTTTTAGATTCCACATATAAATGAAATCATTCATATAGTATTTGTCTTTCTCTGTCCAACTTATTTCACTTAACATAATACTCATGTTGTCACAAAGGGCAAGATTTTATTTTTTTATGGCTGAGTAATATTCCATTGTAAGTCTGCAGACACATAATAGATGATGATAAAAAGATAGGTAGTAGATAGATAGATAGATAGATAGATAGATAGATAGATAGATAGATATAGATAGATAGACAGACAGACAGACAAACATATACATATAATCACATCTATATCCATTTATCTGTCTGTGGACACCTTGGTTGCTTCCTGAACATGGGGTACATATATGTTTTTGAATTATTGTTTGGGGTTTTTTTAAATAAAAAAAAAAAAAGCCAGAAATGGAATTGCTAGATCATGTGGTAGTGAGATTTTTAATTTTTTGAAAAATCTCTATACTGTTATCCATAGTTGCTCTACCAACTCATTCCAATCAAGAGTTCATTAGTGTTCCTTTTCTTTACATCCTTGCCAACACTTTTTATCTATTGTCTTTTTGATAATAGCCACTCTGATGAGTATGAGGTAATATCTAATTTTGGTTTTGATTTGTATTTCCTGATAATTCATAACATGGAGTCTTTTTTATGTGTCTGTTGGCCATCTGTATGTCCTCTTTGAAGAAATGTCTATTCAAGTCTTCTTCCTATTTTTAAATTGGATTATTTGTTTTTTGATGTCCAGCTGTATGATTTCTTTATATATTTTGGATATTAACTTTTTATCAGCTATATCATTTGCAAATATCTTCTCACATTCAATCGGTTGCCTTTCTGTTCTTAAACCCTTTCAACTGATTGAATTGGACCCACTCAGATTATCAAGGATAATCTTCCTTAAATAAAGTCAATTGATTATACATATCAATCACATTTACAAACACTTTTACTGTAACACCTAGATTAGCTTTTGACTGAATAACTAGATACTACTGCCTACTCAACTTTACACATTAAAATGCCAGAACTGTATCACATGACTTAAAAAACTGCAAGTTTAACTCATTAAATATCAATAAGACTTATAGTTTAAAATCCAACACTGTTCATTTATGTTCACTTTTTTTCCAGAGTTGGTAACTGAATTTATATTTTCATCATATATACATTCTCTCTTTTTAAAAATTTTCTCAGAAACACATTTATTAGTTTTATTTATCATCAGATACTCTATGTAAATTAGTTTCTTTCACCATTAATGTCACAAAGTCAACATTAGTAGACAGGAAGAAGGACAAGCAATGAATTTTTTATTTCTTAATGAAATATATTACAGATTAAATGATGACTGCCTATATGTTCTCAATAACCCAGAGCAGTAAAAATTTGGAATGAGAAAAAGACTGCCTGCCCAAAATAATAAAATATGCTTGGGGACATTAAAGATGCTACTTTCTCCATACAGAGAGAAACTATAGGTATAGATATAGGTATGTAGAGAGATATATAGATATATACTGATATATATAGATACATATAGTGCTATATATATATTGAATATATAAAGTAGATCTAAAAATCTATAAATTAGCTTATATGCTTATGGCATTTACACCAGATAATTCAGTCTAATATCAATGACATGTATGCCATAAACTTGTTCTTTAAGTATAGAGGAAATTTTTGTATTAACTTTTTTTGGTAATTTTATTTATGTTTCTAATAATCATAAGTATAATCATGAAGATGGCTTCACACTAGTGATACTATTATCCAAAATTCTTCAACTTAATAAAATGGCATTGACTTTTTAATTTTTTATAAATTTTTGCATCAATTTTACAAAGTTCACTTAAATTCATAATAAAGTACGTCTATCTACCAGTCTATTATTATACCAAAAGCTTCCCATTTATTTCTAAATCCAAAATCAATCTTATTCATGTTAATTTTTAAGTCCCAAAGTTTGAACTAGCATTTTCTGACTTTACTCTGACTACTAGGGCAGTATTTTCTCCTGTCAGTTCTGAAATATGAAGTGAGAAATCTGCTTTTATTAATATAGTTGGAAGAATGAACTTCAGACTTCTAAGGCGCAGCAAAGAAATTGAGTCAGGCAGGAAAAAAAATAATGAGAAAGTTAGGATGCCTTACTGAGCAGGCAGAGTCATTTTATGTAGAGGTTTCCCTCAAGCAACTAAATCGAGCCAACAAGCCTATTTCTCTGAAACTTGCTTTACCCGCCATTCCGCCGCAAAATACATTGTAATAATATCATAAAACAGCTTGAGACGAAGAAAGATTCTGATTGACTGTTCAACATTCCAAAAGGGTAGATTAATATCTGTGAATCTCACAGCTGAAGCATTTTAATGCAAACTTGCAGTTTGTGGGAATTGAATCTGTCCGCCAAAATCATTTATTTATATATAGAAAATGGGGGGGAAATAGGCATTTCATAATAGCAATGAGTCCAAGGGATGCTGTTATCATGAGCTAATCACATCCCATGGGCATGATAGCACTCAGCTGTGTCCCCTGTCTTGTATTGCTCTAGAGGAATGATTATCTCATGATAATAACCCTTATTGTGGCTTAGTGGGTAATAAAAAAAAATAACTTTCTTCCCAAGTTCTTGGGTATTTGTTTATCGGCTAACTTTTTCCCTCTTGAGTTCTGGTCATATGTTACTTTCTGTTTAGGAAACAAAAAGAAATTCTCTGTTCTGATATTATTTTCTGTTGGCAAAGTGCAAAAAAAAAAAAAAAAAAAAAAAAGAAATGTGTGACTGTATTGATCTGACTGTGAAAGAGCAGCACTGCAGACAAGCTCTAATCTCCTGAGACCAGTGTACGGAAGATCCATACTCGCATTGACATTTCATAGGATGTCTAGACTGGCTAATCTGCTTTGGAGAAACAAATGTATTTTGTAGCATGGAAACAATAAGGCCAATGAATGCTTATAAAATACCATACTTGTTTTTGTGCTGTAATGAACAACTATCCAGTTATGTACATTTAATTGGAACCCACACACTATGTAACTTAAAACGTCGTTGTCCCACTTAGGCAAAAACCTCCTGCCAATGACCCTCATACTGCTGAACTGCCAGGTACGTCTGTAGAGATTGAAGATTACGTCAGTCACAACAAGCTGGGAGGCCGGTGCTTTCTGCCAGTATTCGTGGCATAGGATGCAAAGGCAATGGGAATGCTGAGGTAAAGCCAAGAAGAAACAAAAAATCAAAAAGGAATTATAGCAAAAGACAGTAGGAAAGAGGCAAAGTGAAGGAGAGAGATTTTACAAGATGTTTCTACTTGTTTATTTGTTGCCTATTTGGTAATCCCCAAATTCCCTAATCTGCCATATTTGCTAATAAAAATCTTTATCTATGCTTTTAAAAAATTTTTAAAGTGTGTCATAAACACAATACCTTCTATGAAAACCACAGTATTTATAAGGTGCACATCTTTTCAATCACTAAGATCAATATGTAGCAATATGTAATATGTAATGTTTAAATAGTTAAAGGTAGATTCTATGGGAAAAAAATAATAACTCTGTTAAACATAGTGTAAAAATCCAAATGATCCAACTGAGAAAAAATAATTGTAGTATATGTATATAGTAACATAAAATTAAATATGTGAGAATCATATTAGGAAGTGTTGGTTTTGTCTATAGAAGGTACGAAACTCCAAAACTCCACAGATCATGTTATGCATGTTCATAAAGGGAAACAGAACTTGTAGTGTACCAGAGGCTAAATGAAAGAATAAAAGACTGTCCCTGCTTTCCACTTGACTATCAATAGGGCAAGTAGACTTGAGCAAATCATTTTATCTTTCAAATTACAGTTCAGACTAGATAAATTCTCTTGGTCTGACCAACTCCGACTTTCAAAGAATTTATAATTCTATACAGATTTCTTTTCAATTTATCTCACAGTCCACTATAAACAATAATGGAAACCAAAAAATACAACATATATATACAGGCAGGAAGCATGAGAAAAAATAATGTGAACACAGAGCGTATCTTTGGTTATATGAGCAAACTGCAGATCTTGCAAGTAGGTCAGTTCAGTTAAATAACTAATCCTCCTGTGAAAAAATGTAAAATGTCATGTTAAAATTGCTCACTACACTTAACAAAAACTCTGAATTGTTAAGTAAAATATATCATTGCTCATATTTTACATGGATGGCTGTAAGTATTTTTATGTAATGTAAAAAACAAATTAACTGTTTTCAACGCAAAATGGCAGGATGCTGACTTGTGTAGTTGTGTTTATTCTCTCCACCTTCCAAACATCGCATAAGATAGATTAGAAGGAAAGAAATATTTAATTGAAAGAAACAAATAATTGTGTTCCAAAATGTGTTAGGTCAGTGAATTTACAAGAAATATTACGTGGAATCTATAACTTTAGGGAATGTTTACATTATGACTAAAAGGAGGAAACCTAGGTTAGTTGGAGTCCTAGAAAATATAGAAAATATACCTGAATCTCAACCATACCAACACTTTCCCTGTCACTGTATTATGCAAATATTCTTCATGTTGATAATTTTAGGATGAGGTTTGATTCAAAAAGAGGAAAATTTGTAAAGGCTTGGAAGTGGAAAAGGGATAAAATGAGAGGAGTTGATTCATTTAATATTTTTTAAGGAATTCTATGGAAATGCTAGTGTTGCAGTACAGTCTTTCAGTCTCTCCAAATCCCCACATAAAACTGACAAGCAATTAGATAGTAGAGGCTAGAATACAAGGCAATATTTAAAACAAAATTAAGAGGGTGAGGAAACCTATTATCAGCCATATAATACAGCATCTCTATGTTGTGAAAAAGGAAGTAATGGGGGTGACATTTGATGGACGTGAAAATAAGAGAACCACAAAATAGTCAACGGATATCAACTGGAACTACATAGGGATTTGCCCTCTCCTACAGGAGGCGAGTGCAAAGTGTCCTTCCTAAGAAAGAATAGAAAGATCTGGGAGGCCTAGTCTCTGTGAACTCTTAAAACTCGCTAACCAGGGATCTCTTCTAGAACAAAGAGCCACAGTGAGGAGTGACTTCTGGAGGTGGAATCCAAATTGAACAAGAGAGAATGAAAAAAAAAAGGTCAAGGTCAAAGTGGTGGAGGGGAACAGAGTTAAGAAATAAATAACAGAAGATGGAATTCTTTGAGGTTGGAAATGTTTTCCTAAAACATGCCTCATTTCAAAAACCCCTAGTAAAACTAATTTGATATAAAAATGAGCAACAGAAGCTTATCAAGATCAACTTCTACACAAATTGATTTTAAAATAAGAGAAGCAGAACTACATTCCCATAGAAAACAAAGGTATACCAGAAAGGTTTGCTTACAAAACTAAACAAATACTATTTCAAAACCAGCTAAAAGAGATTAAGAAAATGATAGTGAACATTAAAGAACAACATAAATTGAAATTAGAATAAAAAAAAATAAGATAGAACTAAAGTAAAAATAGGAAACAAAAGGAAATCATTTCAAAAATGAAGAACTATAAAGAACACATGAGCTATAAATACAACAGATAACAAATTAAGGGAAGTACAGGTAAAAAAAAATAAATTCAAAGACAAATGAAAAAAAGGATAAATGATAAACAGAATTTAAGATAAAGTGACAAAATCAAAGTAATGAAACAAATAGAAAGTATAAAGACAAATTCAAGGTATTTGCTCTGGGAAAATAAAATATTTTAATTCATATATTGAAAGGCAACATTGCATACCTGAAAATACTGACCCAGAATAACAAGAATAAAAACACCTAGAAATATTCCAGCAAAATTATTAAACTTAAAAAAAATGTTCATTTAGATAAAAAGAACACAAGAATAACAACAACAACAACAGAACTAAATTATCATCAGACTTTTCAACAATGATGTTTTACCTCAAAACAAAATAGAATAACATATTAAAATACAGAGAAAATAAAGTGTGGAAAAGGATATTATACCCAGTGAAACAGATTTTTAAAGAAAATTAGAGCACAATTGCTATCAGCATTGCAAGAATTCAGGCAATATTGTTCACATTATTGCTGATAAAAACACTAGAGAAAGACATCCAAGATGAGTACAAAGATATCAACATAGGTCAGGAGGATTATATATATAGTTACCTATAGAAGTAGAGCTACATAAGGGCTAAGGTGAGAGTAGAGTTTGTGATGATTTTCTGCTCTGACAGTGTCAATAAAGTATAACTAAAAAATACAAGGGAGAATGGGAAGAATATACTAAAAAAATAACGTTTTCAATACCCACATTTGTGGTAGTATTATATTTATTATTCTGACATATTTGCTTATATAATACGAGATAGAATAAATGAGTAATTACCAACTATTCTAATCTTATCATTCCCTCTATCTTTGCGAACCAAGACTTTTAGTGTGAAAGAAAGAAGATAAAGCTGTAGTAGAGATGTAATGGGCAAGAGGTTGAGAATAAAGAGATACATAGTCTTGAATTGTGCTTGGAATTTATCAACATAAACTAAAAGGGCTTCTTAGAGAAAAGGCTAATTTCCAATATAGAAAAGAAATGTTCAAGTTGAGCCTGGAATATTTTATTCTATCAGATAGTAAGGACACTACCAATGATTCTCAGAAAACTCAGGAGCTAACTTGAAAAGGTTCTCACTAATCAAATATGGGAAATTTTGAGCTTTAATAATAATAAAAATTGCAATGGAACAAGATCTATTTAAATGTTTAAATCTATGTTCATAACAATATTTTTAAAGTTGGTCACCTTTGGAGAGTGATAGGGAACTAGTTTATTCTCTTGAAGTCTAGAAAACACAGAAAAATAAATCATGTCTATTTTGCCTTTTCTATCTAAACTATAACACAAGATAACCAAATCGTAGCTTAAGAGATGACTTTGTAAAACCATTTCCACTAATAAAGGAAAAATAAAGAGTTGAGTTAGAACATCATCATTTTTAATCCCTAATGGCTATATACAGGTGTTAGGCATCAATGGTTGCTATCATCATAATAGATAGAAAACCAGACCCCATGTCACTCCTGTATTTTTCCTCAATACCAGAAATAGTTGTATCTAAAACTGTGATCCAGTTTCTAGGTTCCACAGTCAGTTTACTAAAAATGCTGAGAGAGATACTTATTAAACTGCAGAATGATTATATAAGCAGCAAAATCCAGATTGTGAGAAATGCTATAGGACAAATGGGGCAAGTTTTTTAACAAGTAAAAGAAAGGATTGGACAGGGAACCTAAAATTAAAGAAAGAATTCAAAAACACCAAATTTTGAAAGAAATGAGCAAGATTAAAATGCCTGGGAGGGCATATTTGGATGATAAGCTTCTTTAAAAATGCAAAAAAGTAAATGGTATATAAATTAGGATAATAGTTACCTGCAGCGAAAGGTACAAGGTTGTGATTGGGGTAGAGCACAGGAACTGGTCTGCTTGGGTGAATTACAAAATTCTATAACTTTATCTGGTGGTGTTTACAGGGTGTTTACCTTAGAATAATTTATTAGATCACATTTTTATTTGATATAGTTTTCTGAATCTGTGTTTTATTTTGCAATTTAAAATGTAGTAAATAAATAAATATAAAACTTTAGTCATCAACTTACAATGGAAATATTTCATAAAAGACACACAAAAAAACAAAAACCAACACAAGAAGGAAAACACACAATAGCTATTAAAGAAATTAATATGTGCGACCATCCTTAATCTTAGCAAATCTAATCCAGTAATATTCACAAAGAATTATACACCATGGCCATAAGATGTTGTGTTTATCAAAGGAGTACAAGGTCATATTAAAATCCCAAAATCAAAAAATGTAACTAACCTTATTAATGAACTAAAAAAGCAATACCATATGATTATCTAAATGAATACAGAATAAGAATTTGACAAAATTTAATATCAATTTTTGATGAGAACGCTTAACACACTGATATTATGAGGGAACTTAACCTATTAAACAGTATTTATTAAATAACTACAGATTTGTGAAATCAATAAGATATTTCTCATCAAGACTGGAAAACCAGTCTTGTAGTACCCCCTTTTAAAAGGATACCTTACTATTTATATTAAATATTCTATTGGAGTTCTCAGTATAATAAGTAAAAATAAATAAAAGACACACATATTGAAAAATAAGTCTTTAAAATGTCTTTTTTTCAGATCTCATATATGTAAAATTATAAACTCTCAGATCTGAATTTTAGCAATAAGAAAATACAAGTTCAATGTATAAAAATCAATTATATTTCTATACCCTAGAAATAAAGAATTGGAAAAAAAATTCCTATAGCATCAAAAAGTTTAAAGTACCCAGGAATAAATTTATTTTAACAATTAAAGAAGACAGCTGAGAGAAATTAATAAGATATAACTATTTAGAAAAACATGACATGTTCTTAAATTAGAAACCTCAATGTTGTTAAGATGGCAATGCTTCAAATTGATCTAAAACACAAAGCAATCAAAATACAAGCCACATATTTATATAGAAATTGTCAAGTGGATTATAGATTATAAAATTATTTATAAAATACAAAAGCCTAGAAGGACCAAAGTCATTTTGCAAAAGAACAAAATTGGAGAATTTTCACTATTTGATTTCAAGATTTTCTGTAAAACTACAGTCAGCAAAGAAGTATTGAATTGGCAATATGATGGACAATTTGCATCAATAGAATGGAACAGACAATCAAATCCAGAAACAAACCCACACATACGAAGTCAATTATTTTCAACAAACATGCCAATGTATATAATGAGGAAAAAGACAATATTTTCTAACAAATGAAATCACAATGAGATACCAATACACAAGTAACAAAATGGTTGAAATGAAAGCAATAGATATTATCAAGATTTTATGTACATGGGAAGCAACAGGAGCTCTCATAAAAATATGTAATGACACAACTTTTGAAAATAGTTTGGAATTTACTTGCAAAGTTAAATATACACTTACCATAAAATCCAACAATTCCACTCTTAGATATTCACCCCAAAGAAATAAAAATATATCTTGACACAAGGATTTGTATACAAGTGTTTATAACAGCTTTATTCATAACTATTTATACACTCAAAAACTTACATGAATTTCAAAAATATTATGCTGAGGAAAAGAAACCAAACCAAAAAAAAAAAAAAGAAATAAAAAAAAGGAATAATGTTATTTGATTCCATATATATTAAATTCTGGAAAAGAAAAAATGAATCATTTGTGACAGAAAGCAGAATCTGGTTACCTGGGACCATAGATTGGGGACTGATGACAAAGAGTTATGAGGCAACTTTTGATGATGATGGAAATACTTTATTTATTGTACAGTCAATATAATATTGCGGTGGTGATTATATAGTTGTATACATTGGACAAAACTAATAAATAATACATTTTAAATGGGTGCATTTCATTTTTTATATGTCTATTTCTATAATTTTAAAAAATCAGAAGGTGATTAAGTAACAAGAACAACAGCAACCACTACAGTAAACCTGCACTGTAGGTATACAGTAGGTATCCTTTGGTATACAGTTACAGCCCTCGATATGGTCATGGTCAGCCTACATACCTTAAGCAAAACTATGCTGCCTCATCTCTTCAACCTTAACATCATTGTTGGAAACTCCAGGATAGGAAAAAGATCAAAACTATTCTCAAGGTGGCTTCTGGAATTATTTTGAGTTCCTAAAATTGTGGCAATATTTTGATTTTATTTTTTGCTTTGGTTCTTACTGCTACACTAAGGAAGTTCTACCCAACTCAACAGTGTCCTGAACAGAGAAAAAATTAGGGAAAAAATTAATTGAATACAGAATCAAGAATCATCAGACATTCAAGGAAAATTATCATTCATCAAAGAAAAACAAGGAATAAAAAACAGGAAAACTGACTCTGAACAAATAAATGTAATTCAATTGCAATGTCAAAATAAATTCTAATTATTATCCTTAAAATGATTAGGAGCATATTTCATTCTTAATGAATATAGACCAGTATACCATGTAAAATGCACAACAAAAACACAAGGAAAAGCCAAATAGAAATTAAAAAAAAAAAAGTTAACTAAAAAATTTAAATTAAAAGCTGGAATACAGTTACAATAGTTACCCAAATGTTATTCATTTCTGCATTTATTTAGGTATTCAATATTTACTGGGCACCTACTTTGTACTGGTATTGATTTACTACTATAATTAATGTAATGACATATACAAATCAGAACAATGTGAATGTGGATATTAAAATTCAATTTGGAAACAAATAAAGAATTAATATATAATATGATGCTAAGAAGTGATACGTACTGTGAAGGAAACTAGAGCACGAAAAGGACTTAGAGTAAGATAAAAAGGTTAGTCAGAGAAGGTCTTTTTGATCTCTCTCTCTCTCTCTCTCTCTCTCATCTCTGATATGATGATGATGATGATGATGACGATGGAGAGTAGTAAGAAATATGAAATCTGGGAAAAGTGCTTTTAAGCCATAGTCACATTCAAAGGCCCTAAGCAGATAAAAAGCTTGAGATATGGCTAGAACAGAATAAACTAAGGAGAGAACGGTAGGAGGGAAAGACAGAGAACAAGGCAAGAGCCCTTTAAGGTATTGGAAAAGCTCTGTATTTTCTTACTAGTGTGATGGGGAAACCATTGGAGCATTTTTAACATGGAAGATTTATGACCAAGTTTATGTTTAAAAAATCTCTTTGCATGTTGGATTGACAGTAGTTGAACAAGAGCTGAAATGTTAAAATCAATCAGGAGGTTATTGCAATAATCTTGTTGAAAATTATGGTGACTTAAACTAGGGTGTTAGCAAAGGAGTTAGTATAGCATAGCTGAATCAATAATATAAGCATTTTAAATGTGGAGATAACAGATCAGATGTGAAATGTGATGAAAAGAGAGACAACAGAAATAATATTTATGTTCGCAAATTAAGCAATGAAGTGAATTGGATACTACTGTCAGTAATAGGGAAAATTTTAAAATATACTTTGCTGGGAGAAATAAAGAGCCTTATTTTGGTATGTGGAGTGGGAAATAACTATTAACATTTATGGAAATAACTCTTAGACAAGAAATTTATGTATAAGTGTATAAGCTAAACAAATATATAAACAGAGAGAAAAGAGACATAGAGAATCAACTCAAAAAGCTTAGCATTCAATTCATTAAAAGAGCAGAAAGAAAATGAGCCAAATTGTTGTGCTGGCCATTAATGCTGATCAAGAAATATTTCAGGCTTTCTGCTTTCCTAAAATGGGTTCGAATTTTACTTCCTGGCCTCCTCTTGGTGGAATGGTAACCAGTTTAGATCAGCACATTGTTAACAGAAGTGAAAGAAGTTAGTACCGCACATTTAATTTCTAGTGAGGCCATCCAATGATTTCACTTTTTTCCTGTAGGCATAGCTGGCAAGTTTATGATGTTGACTGCTCCACTAGTCTTGTCCTGAGTGACAACAACAAACAGAGCCATGATGGACATGTAGCATCAGTGACAATAAACCTGTGTTGTTCTAGAACACTGATTGGAGTTGCTTGTTATCACAGAATAAGCTAATCTATTCTGATTGATACAACAACTATTACTCAAGGGGGAGGGAAGAAAAAAAAAACATTTGTAGATCCACATTGCTTTGGCTATTTTGTCTCCTATGCATCTGTTCGTAAGACATTATTTGAAAATGTACTCTGTGAAAATAAGAGAGTAATGAAGAAAAAAGATGACATGGGATATGGGAAAATGTGACTCCATCCCAGCAAAATAAAGAAGGGAAGTCTCAGGATAGGAAGGAGAACAGAAGACAGAAGAAAGAAAGTCTCTGGGAGATATTGCTATTATTAAATATTATTAAAAATATTATTAAGATATTGTAAGAACCTGAAAATATGACAAAGAAAAATAGTGTGTTAAAAATGAAGAGTTATTTAAACACTACCCACTCACTGCCCCCACCTAAAGGAAAACAAAAACAGTGCACGTAAGAATTTAAAGATGACTGTAGTACTCCAAATCTTAAAGAGAAGTTAAGCAATTTAAGGGACAAAGAAGCAAGAAGTCGCAAAATCTACTAACAGGTAGAATGTGTAGGAAGTTGGAAGATACTGGCAATAAAATAAAAATATAAATTTTACGAAAGCGAAAATATCATTCAAAAATTTTCATGCAGTGTGCTAATTATTTACAATTATTTACTCATTTTCTTGTCACACCAAATCTATGAAATATGCTTCACTAACAATTCAGTTTTAACATGAGAAAAAAGACAACTTGCATAATTTGTTTAGTCACACAACTAGTAAATGACAAAGTCATTATTTGCATCCTAAAAGTGTAGCTAAATTTTAAATACCCTTCAACATAGAGTTAGACAACTAGACACTCGAGTAGCAGTACAATTCCAATGTAGAAAACACTGAAGTGTGGCATGATTTTAAGCAATTGTGAAGTTATTTTAAAAAAGAAAAAATCCATTTTGAATAAAATGAAAGGGTGAAGTTAGAAATATAGAGAAGAAATATATACTCGGCATATTTTATTACTTGCTCTGCAGAAAACACTTCACATACTTATTATAATATAAATTTCAATTATTATTGTAATTATAAAAGTAACCCGTAGATAAAGAACCAAAGTCTAAGTTTAAGTTAGTTATCCAATGAATGTAAATGTTAGCAGCCTATAGACTGGCAAATATGTGAAAACTTGTTATATAATTTAAGTAGTATTGCAAATCAATGGGCAATATATACTATTGAATAAATGTTGCTTGGAAAATTGGTTGTCTATATAGAATAATAATAAATCTTGGTAAATTAGGTTCTCAGGGATAAAGATCAAGTGGATTAAACACCTACGTGTAAACAAGCAAAACTTCGTAATATTTAGAACGAAATGGTAAAAAATTTTATAACCCCATGTTAGAAAATTATTTTGTAGCCAATGGCACCAAAGCAGAAACTATGAAGAAAAAAGTGCTAAATCTGACCATGTTATAATCAGAAACACCTACACAATAAATGGCACTCGAAACAAAGTGAAAATTCAAATCACAGGAAGAGATAATTGCAATGCAAATAATTATCAATGAATCAGTATATAGACAATTACAACAAATCTAAATCCACAGAATATTGGAGATAAATATAACCAGCAATACACACACACACACACACACACACACACACACATAAATGGCAATAAAAATTGAAAAGAGTATTTTGGTTGTCTTTGGCATATATATATATATATATATATATGTATGAGTCTGTATTTATCTATACACACTTACATATATACATGCAAACATACATCTAGTTTATTTTAGAATGCTAAGTAAAATTATATTTTATCTTTACTAAAAAAGTCACCAGCAAAAATGATTAAGTACAATTTCAGGAAAGCATAACTTACATTTTTTCTATAGATTAGATACTTCACACAGAACCTAAATTTCACAAGAGATTTCTCTCAGAGACAATTCCTCAAAACTGAAGTGTGAGATCATTACCTCTGCTTTAACTTCTCTTCCACCATCATCACTTTATAAAAGGACATCTCTCATTTGAAATACATAAGACAATTTTTGTTTTGTTTTGTTTTAGGTATACATACACAATAGATATACCGAAGTAACAATTCACCATGACAAGCTGTGAAATAGGTGGGCTGAAACAATATCTCATTCTTCTAACATTTGAACCTTATTTTGAAAAGAAGTCTCTCAATTTCCTGATTTACACTATTATCAAAAATAACTACGAGTAGTGGCAGGTTGTACTAGCGTCAAGCAAAGAAAAAATTAAAGACATTTCAGCCAGATTCTATAAAAGTTCCATTATCCTCTAAATTTATTTTTAAAAAGGGAAAGTTTTCCAAAGTATCTCAAAATGGAATTTTCTATACAGAAATCGTAAATGGAGGTTCACTGTAATTTTTTCATAGCTACCAAAAGTAGGCTTATTTATTAATTATGTCTCAGAAGTAACCTGAATGATAGGATTTGAAAAGTAGAATATTTATTTTTTGCTAACATTTTGCAAAATATGGTCCTTGGTCCCATATTTATATTGCTTTCTAACAGTTCCTTTTTCATATATTATTTCATATAATATATTTTTCATATAATATATTTCATATATTATATTTCATATGCTAATATCATATATTATTAATCTTAATGGACTATTTTGTTATTTAAAATACTCATTTTGTAAAGACTCTAGGGAATAAAATGTTTTAGGAAAGAGTTTTTGGCCAAAGCTTTATAATATACTGTATACATTTAAAAGATTACACGTGCTTTGGGGAACATGGGGCCATTTTGTAAAGCATCTGTAAAATCAAGATTAAATGGCAAGAGATGATTGTCCTTTCAAAATTCTAGCAGTTCTTAAACTTCTCTCAAAACTGATTCAAATGGAAAGGAAGAAAAGGAGGAGAAAATAAATAAGGAGGTATAGGGGGAGAAAGCAAATAATTGCTACGACACTAAGAATTTCCAGGTACTGTGTTAAGGAAAACAAATATAAGGTATTTATATGTAACCCTAAAACATAGCCAATGGCATAATTACAACTATACTGTTCAGGAAACTGAGACTTAAAGTATACATAGGTTGCCAAAGATTACATGTGTACATACATTAGAGGAAGAAGCAAGACTAAACACAGAGATACCTGGAAATCCCAGGCACTTTCACGATGCTACACAGTGATGTGGAAAATGGATTTCACTTGGATGATGTTCATTTGCACAAATATAAGGTTGTCCCACATAGAAAATAAATAGGCTCTATAGGTCATACACACATAATTCCTAGTTTAATGGTTATAATTTCACCATCTCCCATTAACAAAGATGTATTTAAATGCAAGAAAATGAAAATGATGTCATTGTAAGGATTATCTTAAATCTTCTTTCACTCAAGTGGAGGTATAATGCCCAAGTTTTAATATTTATGACTATTTTTAGTAACAAACTTGCCATACTTGTAGGAAAAAAGAACTCTTCTGGCTCTATTCTCTGTGGCTTCTTATCTGCATGGAAAGCCCAAAAGTATAAATTTCATCCCTAAAGATTAAGTTATCTCTGCTTAGATCTTCAGTTATACCCTCGAGGAGCCACGTGTGAATTCCAGTGGTGAAGCAGAGCCTACTTGGGCAAGCATCTTCTCGCTTTAGAGTATAGCGGTTATGATCAGAAGTCTAGGGTCACACTATCAGCCCTGCCACTTGTTAGGTTTCTGATTTAGAAGAAAGAGCTTACCTTCTCTGTACCTCTATTTTCTCATCTCCAAACTGGAAATAATAATAGTACCTGGGAAACAGACTTAGATCAGGATTTTACCATGGAGAAGCTATAGTAAGAAGTGGCCTTAGAATCAACACTAGTGAAAAGGTGGGGGGGACAACGTAGGAGCAGGTAGAGAAAGAAGTCACATGATACAGATATAGGAACAAATTTGGACAAACCCATTGGGAACTCTAGAGCTAGAATGGTCTTTTAGTAGTTCAGGCTAGGATGACAAGAACTTTTAATGTAGGCATTAATCAGTCATTAGATGAGAGTTATCTTGCAAAGGACATATTTGGTGAGGCATCTATCTGCAGTTGAACCAATACATGTAGGAGGGGACAGCTGAAGTCTCTCCCTACTATACTCCTTTAAGCCTCAGTAACAAGTCCTTCCTTGAGAGGGGATCTTGGTGACACATTACAGCATCTACCACACTACCTCATAGTATTCTTGTAGGCTAGATGATGAAGAGGGGACAGAGAGAGAGAGAGAGAGAGAGAGAGAGGATCAAGGAATAGTATAAAATTATAAAAATTTTTGGCATATAGTCAAGACTATGTAAAGTGTTGATTACTGCTATTATTATTATTATTATTATTTATTATTATTGAACAAATAGGCAACCATATGTAAAATGTAATGTTCATATAGGAGGAAAAGAGGAGCCTAAAGAAAAATGAGTGGGTGGGTGGGGTTATAGTGAACATTTATTATCATGAGTTTCATGGATAGCATTTCACTTCTTTTAAGGAATTAATACTCCCTACTTCCAAACATGTAGTTCCAGAGAGACTGTGAACCATTACGCCCATACCCTTCTTAACCCCAGTACACGGTGGACATGTGACTTACCAGTGCCAATAATGGAGCTGCCTTGTAATCACCAAGCCTGGTCTGGCCTAGAGTGGGCATTTGATAACACTAGACCATTTCAATGTAGAAAGAAAAGGAAGATTCTTTTCTCTCTGACAATTAAAAACTGATAGAGTGTGGACTCCATGATCTCACTGTAGTTAAAAACATACTTCAGATCCTTGAAAGACAGAAAAATAATCACTCAGGATGGATGAGAAATTAAAGACAGAACATGACCCAGGATGCTGAAGACCATGCCACCTATCAAGTCCAGGTGCCACTCTTCAAAAGTACTGGAGAACTCTGGGTGATTTGAGCTGAACTTGCTTTGGTTCATCTTTGTGAAGGCTAGGGTCAGAGTCTTCCACAAAGAATTTTGTTCACAGGGCCAGAAATAACATTGGCAGGTCACCTGGGACATGAGACTTTCCAGGTCCTAGATATAAATTCCTAAAAGCCCCCTGATGTTGTTCCTGCTCTCTCTGAGGGATGCTGCTTAGCTTGCAATTGCACTTGCAGTTTGAGGTATTAACACTAGAGGTCTCTCCCTGCTCATGAGCCTTTCTCCCTGCAGACAGGACTCTGCCTCACAGCGCAGCCAACTGTGCTTATGTTCACAGTAGTCCGCAATATCTATACCAAATGTTAATTCTGCTAACATTAGAAAATGTCCAAGATAGAGTCTTGAAACTCCAAATCCTTGCTCTTCCTAAATCCATTCCACATTTCATGATAGATATGCAAAAAGTATACTTTAACCAAAAAACCCCATTCTATTAATAAAATAAAATAATAAAATTTCAAAAACTATGTTAATATAGTGCTTCCCTGCTCTCACGTCCAACCAAAAAAGAGCCAGTGAGGCTGGCTAGACGCAGTGAGTCACTACGTCCCCTTTCACCTGAAGTCTATATACCAAGAGTAATAAAAACAACTATGGCTATGCCACCCTGAACAAGTCTTATCCCATCTGATCTTGAAAGCTAAGCAGGGTCAGGCCTGGTTAGTACTTGGATGGGAGACCACCTAGGAAGACCAGGTGCTGTAGGGGAAAAAATTAAAATTGAAAAAAAAAAAAGAGTAACAAAAACATGCTGACCAACCAACCATCTTAGTGTCCTACACCTTAGACTTAGATGTTAACAGCATCCCCTTGAGATGCGCCATGAACAACACACAGAGCTGAACATTCAAGCCTGGGCACACCCAGATCATTGCCTTATAGATATCACATTCTGATAGAGTGTTAGTCAAGACCAAGGGAAATAGGGAAAGGAAAAAAATTTTACCAAAGTCCTAGTCTAGGGCATTAGACCTAATCCATCTACTGCTAGCTTGTTTTACGTGGTCTTCATTAGACTCTGTAAAGAGAGACATGCATCGATCCAAAGAACTGTGAGGGAGGAAGGGAGAGAGATGGAGAGACAGACAGACAGAGATAGACAGAGATAGAAACAAAGACAGAGAGAGAGACAGGGACAGAGAGACAGAGAACTAAGTCACACAAGTCAAATAGCTCCCAGGCAGATGTACACCATCTCCTTACCCTTGGACGTGATTCATTCCATTAGGTATTTCTCCATCTTAAAGTTGAAGGCAACCTAGACGGGGTGAGAGAAGAGAGGCCTCCAGCAGGGCTAAGCTAGAAAGCAACTTGAAATTTCACCTGGACGTCAACAATCTCATATAGGTTGCCTCAGGGAAATATCTGCACCTTTGTTTAAATGTGTGTTTAACGACTTGGAATATGGAGCTTAATTAGTTAGAAAATATTTAAATTTAACTTAGGCTGAGCCATCTTTCTTAAAACTGCTTCCACTTTTACAACTTTCTACCTAGTAAATTGAGATTTATTGAACATGGTGTTCTAATGTACAAGGCTAAGTTTGTGAAACTAAAGTACGAATATGTTTAACTTAGCCCAGAATCCCAGAATACTTGGTAAGCAAAACTTGTGTTAAAACAACAAAAAAAGCAGCACAAATTATTGACCTTACAAAGGATTCATCTCACAGTATATGTTACTTAAATGTCAAGACTCCACATGCTTCAATGTGATTTAATTTACAGCAACTTTAAATTCACACAACTTTTCAGCACCACATAGATTGTACTTATTGAAATAAACCTGCACTTAGCTAAAAAGCAGAACTAGAAATGTTTTGAAACTAACACTTTCATGGCTGTTATTTAAAAGGGACAATTAATTTTGTCAACTAAAGAGTGTCCAATTGCATGACCCAAAATTTTCCGGTCACGTTGATTTTTAGTGCTCATCAATAAAATGTGCTCATTTTAATGGGAAATAGTTTGTAGCTATGATATAAGAAGTATTTACTAGATGCGACAATGAACTACCTGACAGAGAGGGCCTTTAAACCCTAGAATGGTTATTAGGACACTGCAGTCTCTTTCCTGGAAACTTTAAAGAGTTAAATTCACTCTCTTCAAAAATACTCTTTAAGTGTGTGCTTTTTGAGGGCATACCATGTGAACACACAAAAAAAATGTTTTCTGGACAATTATTCTAACACCTGTTTTGCATGAGTTATATGTGTGAATAGGAAGGAGATGTGTGTGTGTGTGTGTGTGTGTGTGTGTACACACACCTACACATATTCTTCCCTTTTACTGTAAAGTCAGTGGCATGCTTTGCCATGCTTCTTAAAATACAATCCATATGCTATTCACCAATGTTCTCTCTACTGTCTTACTCACAAGTACTACTTGCAAGAGATGTGCCATCACACCTTTGGCCTAGAAGCCAGCCAGACAATGCACCCCTTGAGTGCCCCATCTTCATTGTAATTCTGCCCAAGCCCTGCCTGTTCCCTCGCCTCTCCAAAGGTCAGCCTGAGGTCTGCACGCCATCGCTAATGGGTGCACACAGCCTGCTCACTGCTCCTCCTGTGGCAGGGGAACTCAGTCCCTTTACATCTCTCTTTCCCTAGCTCACTCCTTTCCTCCCTCCTTTCCTCTCTCCTGTGCTAGCTCTCTCTTTCTCTGCCTTGCAAATGACTCTGAGGAGCTAGACTGGTGGATGATTTATATATTAAAAAAAAAAAAGCACTCAGTTTTTTTTTTTTTTTGAACTGGGCTCCCTGAGAGCACTCAGGGCTGCCTCGTACTGCTCAACGCCTACCTGCTCAACTGCAGGGAAACAAGCTTCTGAAGGCTTTAATGGGATTTTGCCTGAGGCTGTTTTATTAAGATGTCGGCTTTTTCTGCTGCCTCTGCAGCTGACACCATTCACTGTCAGCTGTCCCCTCCCCTTTCCACCCCCACAACCACCCCCCCAACAATGCACCAAATTATTCGCTTCATTTAGTGCTCATGGCTCAGTGTGGGCAAATTGGGAGAAGGAGCCCTACTGGGCCAGATGAACCAGGCAGAGGTGAAAAGCCACTGTGCTACTTAACTAGGAGCTTAAAGGGAGTGGAGAGGCAAAAAAAAAAAAAAAAGGACTAAATAAATGCCACTGGGGCACACTTCCATTCTATTAGGAAGAATCATATTCAGTATCAATACACCCATTTTGGAAGTACATTTACATTACTCATTTACATGAAACCTTCATCTGGGCAAGTCTGTATACAAAGCTTTGTATAATTACCTACAATATGTTTTGTGTATACTTTGCAAGTCAGCTTGGATATTACGCGATTCGCTTAAGTACATATTTGTTACAAGAGAAAATGGACATGGACTTAAATATTGTAATGAGTTCTCTAAATATATATATATACATTCTATCTTCTGGGAAGGAAGAGTTAACTACAAAATAGAAAATAACAGGTAGTAGAGGTTGTGATGCTAAAGATAGTGGGTTTCTGCATCTGTGTGTATATGTGTACAAGTGCACGTGGGGAACTTTGAGTGTTTTAGGTATGTTTGCAAGATGGGGAGAATGTTTACAACAAAACACTTTATTCTTAATTACCTGTCACGTTTACCACAAGAATAAATTAAACACACTCAGCAGTTGTAGTGGTCAGGCTAATGTCAATGGTGACACCTAATTAATAGTAAAAAAAAAAAAAAAGCATGCTTATACAGAACAGATCTATTTAGTGCCAGAATATTTTAAGTGATTTATAATGAGGGGTAACAGAGGGAAAACTCACTATGTCCTTATTTTATTTTATGGGTGGGAAATCTAATGGCATAATAGGAAAAGGCAATTGATTCAAGACAATATAGTAGTTCATAGTTGCTGAGAAAAACCATTGCATTCCATTTCCTTTGATTGACTTCCCCAATAACCTTATGTAACAGGAATGTCTTCACTTAGAAGCCATTCCCTTACTCAACAAATGTTTACTGAGTCCTTTATATTGACTTTCTATGTACAACCCTATATGTAAGCTCAAGTTGCAAAACAGAAAGCAAAATTTGCCAATATGTCTGCTCTCATAAAACTCCCAATTTAGTGAAGAAAATAGATATTGGCAAAGCAAGCAAAACTTAATCTGCTGGAAGGAAGTGATACAACTTAAAGAGAGTCTTCTTCAGGAATATTTGAGTCAGTTTGGAGAATCGAATCAGGCTTCCCTGAGAAAGTAGTGGTAGAACTGAGATCTGAGGGATTAATAGGAGTTAGCTCAGTGAAGTCATGTGTGTATAGGGCAGGGGATGTGAATTAGGACATACACTTACAGAGGCCCTCTGGTGGGAGCAAGGTGATGCTTTTAAGGAAATAATGCATGATGAAACACAAATATCAAGTAGGCAGGTAATTTAAAGTGCTCTGGGAGAGGTTAGGTTTAGAGCTCAAAGAGCCTAGGAGACCTTTATCCTGAAATCACTGAAACCCCTTATATGCCATTGAAAGATTTTAAGTTGTAGGGTTTCTTTGAGTAAGATATGTGTGTATAGTATAACATAATCTTAATTAGAAGCCACTTGTTTGGAATAGAGAATAATTGAAAGAGCACACAAGTGAAAACACAAATATATCTAAGAAACCTTTCGGAGGTCCAGGGAGAGAAAATTATAAGTTAAACTTGGATGGTGAAGGATTTTGGAAAGAGACGGACAATACTAAGATATCTGTTGTAGTTAAATTGGCAGGTGCTACTAATAGTGAAGATGAGAGACTGAGATGTCAAGGGTAATTTCTAAATTTCTTGCTTGCAAAGTAATGGCCCCATTTACTATGGCAGAAGAACACTGGAAGAAGACCAGTTTGGAAAAAGCAGTCCTTGAATTTGGTGATAGACCAAATCCATGCTATATGAGGTGTCACTGAAATTTTAGGTTGCAAAGTATCAAGTATGAAGATATAAATAACTATCGACACAGTTTGGTGTGAGAGGAAGCCTGGAGATATGTGTGGATTATCTATGCTTTAGTGGTAGTTCCTGCCAAGGGAAATTGGTAATATTGATTAAAAGGAATAGAGGAAGAACTAGGAATACGGGTATTCATTGGGTGGCTATAGGAAATTGAACCTCAAAGGAAACTAAGGGATAACCAGAAGGGAAGAGAAATCCTTGGGAACGAGTGATGTCAAGAAATAACATTTTTCAAAAAAGACAGTGCTCAACAGTTTCATAGAGATGTCAAGTACAAAGAAGCCTAACAAACAGCCATTGAATTGTGCAACAGGGAGCTAATTGTTTTGTGGTCACTGGGAGCTTTAGAAGAAAAACTGGAGTGACCCAAAAGTCTAGCCTAGGAACAGTAACTACTCTCTCAGTTTGCTAAAGAATATCCCACTTTATACTTGTTGTCCCAGTACAACTATTCATATTACTTCTGTCACTCTCAAGAGTTACTGTTTAGATGATAAAATTTATGAACACAGCGATTTTGAGTCTGAAGGCTTTCACATGTTTTTTACACTTCCCCCTCCTTGAACTGCCCTTCTCTTACCCATAACAGATCTCTAGCAATTCTGTCTTACGGATCTCAAATATGACTACTCTCGTCCATTCCTGCTGCCAATGCCCAAATGCAAAATATAATCATCTCCTTCCTGCACTGCAACATATTCTTTATCTAACATCCACAGTTCAACATTTTAATCATAAGTCAGATCATGTCACTCACCTGCAAAAACTAAATGAAAGAATGGCTGCTCATCTTCAAAAGCTTCCACTGACCTTAAAATAAAAAAATATTAATATCGACTATAATGTTTGCCTTGATTCTGTATAGCAATCAAACTTCATATTTTCTCATGCACCTAGCCTCTCTCCTTAAATTATAGCAAAATTAAACTCATAAGATATTCAGAGTGAGGTAAGATTCCCTAATGTAGATGTTGCATATGTTGTTTCCTGGACTAGAAATTTTTTATTTTCTACTTTGCATCTATCTTGTTGGTAGATTCTAATCTCAATGAAGATAGAAATAATGCCTGTGTGCTTAATATTGTATATCCTGATGATTCCATTATACCTATATGTCTCCTGAGTTTATGAAGTATGTTTCAACAAGTTTTGATTGTGTGTCAAATGCATCCAGCTAAGGATTTCCAAGGCTAATTCTAGAATTAAAATTTATCAAATAAAAAGAGTTTTGTTACAAGTCATTCATTTGTTAGCGAATAAAGAGTTAAAGCTTATGGATCTCAGATATAAGAGCAACTTATGCATCCTTTTTATGATGCTATTAAATTTAGACATCAACGTTATGTTTGTAAGGTAAGTATATGATTGAGTTTTGGGCATACATTTCTAAAGAACTGGTATGTGTGTTTTGCGTAAGAACTCTTGATGATCTCAGATACCCCAAATCCTGAATATCTTGCCACCCAAAATAAATACTTAACTGACCTCTACTTTCTTGATCACCCCTAGTAACAGTTAGGAGCATAAATGACCTCGTCTCCAGAATAATCTGAAGCAACTAGACAAAGCCATGATGTTGCTATAAAAACTCCAGGATCTCCTGATAGAAAGGCCACCTTCCTCTGGCCTGAGAGTATGGCTTTCAAGAGAATATTTACATCTTCCTTCATCAATACCAAGGGAGCCCCTGTTTTCCTTATTTCCAACCCCTAACTCATCTTTAGAATCGGATCTTTTTTCTCAATCTTTACTACGTGAGAAAAGTTGAAAGTCTCAAAAAACTTGCTTGAGTTGTATCCATCTCTTGATTTGTGCCCCTTGAAAGCTCCAACTCACCTACAAGGAAAGAAGCTGCTCTAACTTTATCTCTACAATTAGAATATTCATTTGTAATCTGTCAAATATAGGTTTATGGCCTAGGTACTAGAAATTCAAAGGTGACAGAAAAAAATGCCAAACTTTAGGAGAAGAAGATAACCTTTGACTAGTATATTTATGAACCAGTTTGTAGATAAATTGATTCCTTTAGATAGTCACAAAAGCATACAATGTGGACACTTGCGTACACACAGACAGAACATACAGACACACACATACATACAAACACACACACCTGAAGTCTCATGGGCTTTTATCCAAAAATTCAACCTGGACAAATTGGAAATTATCATCAGTGGCCCAGATATCTTTATTCTGTATTTCTATCTCTGTGAATAAGAGTTCTAACTATTCAATTAGAAACATGGGTCAGAAATATGGGTCAAAATCTTGATTTCTCCATCTGTCTTCCTTTATATTTGTGTTAGTTTCAGTTTCTTTAAGGAACAGAAACCAAACAAGATTAAATGTGCAAGATACTAAGGGAAATACTGTGAAAAAATGTGGAGGGTTGGGAGGATGGAAGGCTTATCAGACCTACATGTAGCTATCACTGCAAAGAAAGGGCGGAGAGAAGGAAGCAAGGGAGAGAGGAGGAAATTAGTTTGGGTAGAGGTTTCTTAGACCATAGCACAATTCTAAGTAAACTTTAGCAAGACCATCAGGGAGTCTTTGAGTCCCACATCTCCCAGGAGTTGACCCCTTATTTCCTGATATACTTAATTTGGGAATGGTTGTAGCCTGAGAAGGTTTTGATCTCAGTGAAAATTCAAATGGACTTCAGAGTGCAGCAGCTAAGGCCCTCAGTCAATTATACTTTCTGGGAATTAGAGTTAAAGATCTGAAAATCCCATTTCAGGGCTGCCATCTAACTCTTATTGGAATTACTTTAGCTCAGAAAAATCATTGCTAAACTAGACTAATGCCATGGCCTCATCTCTGATCTCCTAGCCCTAGTGTTGTCTAACCCCCAAACATACACATTTGTCTTTATAATCTTTTATACTCACTACAACCACAGTTTTGTTTTTGTTTGTTTTCTTTTAATGTGGTTCAGAGCATAAAATTACTTGATTTACTAACCTCAATGGCTCCCCAGCACCCTCAAGATAAAATCTGTTGTTTGACCACAAACATTTTATAACTTGACATTCCTCTTGTAGCCTTATTTTTCTTTTATGATACTTTTTATTTTGCACAGCTACTTCTAAATGACTTGTGATTTCCAATCCAAATTATTCTGTCTGGTCTTCAAGCCTTTGCAGGTACTATTTAGGCTACCTGTAATAGCCTTCTCTATTCCTTTAAAGCTATCTCGCTTCCTGTTTTGGCTTATATGTCATCTTCTCTAAGAAGTCTTCCTAAATCTCAGGTCAGGGTACTTCTTATATGTGTTCTCATAGAACTCAGAGCTCAACCAAACTTGTTTTACCCTGAATTGCCAGACTCTTCTGTTGGTAAGAAACACTGGAATATTTCTTCATCCAGCTCAATTTATGGTCTAATAGCACTAAGTATTTGTTGAACATATGAATGAAGTAATGAGGCTTAATTGACATTATAATACAGAAAAAAAGAGTGATAAACTATTGATAATGAAGATCAGTATTAAAATTTTGAGTTCAAATGAGAAGCAGAGAAGTAGAACGATACTGTTACTAAATGCTATTTATAATGCAAAGAAAAGATAGTCTAGCAAATAAAAAATGTGAACTAGGAAAAATACTACATAATATGTACTACTGAGTTTTCATACAAATTAAATATCCTCTTATGAAATTTTTCATGATTAGGGTTTTTTAGCTTTTGAATTTGGTGAAAATATGTCCACTTAATATGTGATACAAAGTTGAAGCTCTTCTAGAGTTTGACATATATAGAGATGCAGATGTGATATTAAAATTAATATTTCCATATTTTTCAGATTGAAAAATGTTGGGAGTATTGAAGTGATAAATTAGAATAATGTCTCAGACAAAGAAGAAAAAAATTTTAAATATGATTGCTCTTAGAGATTCAGAGGACACCATAATTTTACCCGGAATATATAAACTTTTATTCTCAAGCTGCAGTCATATTAAGAATTTACTATTATTTCTTCTCCTTTCTAATCAACTCTTCCTGCTATACTACTTAAAATAACATTGTGGAAAATTCAATAATTAATATTCATGCTAAAGTTAGCTGTATCCACAATACAATTTAAAGATCAGATACCTTTGTGATTCTAGGTCACCATATTTCTTCATGACTTCCTGATAATAATAATAACTATTAATATACACAACAAACAAAACCCTAGATATAACTTTTATTCATGCCAAGATAAAAGTTAGTAGGTTGTTATTGTTGTTGGCAGTTGTTTTTTTTTTTTTTGATATTTATTACTTGTACATTTGTTATCGTCATAAGAAAGGCCATAAGATCATAAAAGATGCTACAGTGTACTTTTTATTATTAAAATAAAATTAAATAATTTTCAGTTATATGGCACTTTCCCCCTTTATAGGGGATAGAAGACAATTGTTTGTAAAGGAAAGATATGTTCAGGAATCAATAGATTTGATTTGAAACTCAGTTTCATGAGTTAAATCTTTCTAGCCCTGATCATTTATTTAAGCTTGACCCTTAGTTTTCAACAGCCATAACCTAGGTTGTCCATAAAACAGAGATCAGGGCAAAGCTAACTTGCTAAAGCTTTCCTAGGTGGAGGTAAGAGTGAGCAGAAAAGAAAAGTGAGTTAGGGAAAGGAAAATAGCAAGTACAAGATGGTGACATCTTCAGAAAAAAAAATAATAACAGACAGTTGCTTGGCCATATGGGATATTTCCAGACAGGCTTTGTGGAAAATATTGCATGTTGGAGTAATCCACAAGTAAAAGAAAAGGAGAAGGATTTATCTTGTTAATCTTGCCCATCTCCTGATTCATTGGTTGAAATTCACACCATAGGATGTTAATTCCTTCACTTCTGGGCTGGCTTTTCTCCAGGTAGTCCCACAGAACATCACTTTATGGGAGCCCAGAGTGGTAGGAAGGAACCATAATCTCTAAGTGCAGTCTGTGTGTGTAGCAAATGATGTATGTTCTTCTGGTACACAAGGATAAAAAATAACAGGAATAATTCTGACTCTCATAAATGATGATTATGACAGCCATGGCTATGGATATTTTATCCATTCATTCTTTCACCTTGACAAGAATTCACTATGCTAAATGTAAGGCCTATACTAGTTTGGGGCTAAAACGATGAAGATTTAGATTCTGCTCTCCAAGTACTTATAGACATATGTGGGTGTTTGTGTGTATATCTGTTTGTGTGCATGCATTCTTCTTTTGAAAGCCAAAAAACTACCTTCGAGTCTTATTACATCGTAATTTTTGGTATTTCTCATTTCTTTGGGAAATGGAAAGTTTTCCTCAATTTGCTTATTCTACAAAAGAACTATAGACGTTACTTCTGAAAACACTATGAATTCCATATTTTTAGTGGGACTATTTTCTTTATGATTTCAGGGTTTTTGTTTGTTTGTTTGTTTGTTTGTTTGTAGCAATGAGTTACCATAAAGTTGAAGGTGAAGGTGACTTAGAGACTAAATTTTTTGTTTGTTTGTTTTAAGGGTCCTGGGAATCATACCATATATAAAATGGAGTTTCTTGAGTCTATTACAATCCTTAGTCTTGCAATCCTGTGGGTCTACTGTTAGGGACATATATACAGTTTCAGGAAAGACTGTCTCACCCTACCCCCTATTTTTAGTTCATCTTTATGTTTCTCTATCATCATTTGGGATGTGGACATCTTTAAACTTTAGGGAGAATTCAACAAGGATAATTTCTACATTAGAGGTAAGAGTACCTAGTATTCAAATTTTTCCAGGAATAATTTGAGAAAATCAGTTAAAATTTTGTAACTCTAAAGGAAAAAAAACTGCATATGAGTCAAATTTTATCTAAAAAGAAATTAATGAGTACAGGGGGCAGTAAACCTATACCAATACAATTCAGAATTTACACAAATTTACCACCATATTTATGGGAAAACTCCGTAGTTATAAGACAGTATAATGTCTCACTATTTATTTGACTTATTTATTTGCTTATCACTTTCTCTTATATCCCTAACTGCTTGTCAAAGAAAAGTATTTAAATAGAGGCAAACCTATATGGAATAACTTCTTGATTTTTCTATGTATTATATATATTTATATATAATGATTTTTTAAAAATCATTGCTGGGCAAAGACCTGAGCACAGAGAGAATTTTATGACTTTTTTCAATAAGCACTTCCACTAATTTACATATTAAAAGTAATGTAGACTCTAATAATATTTTCAATTTCAAGATATTTTTTATTGGCACCTATTCTATCATGGAGTGACTATCTTTCTTCTAAACACTGCTGAGATAATTTTAGTTGTAAAACTGGGGTACAAATAGCAGCTGGCAGAATGGACAGTTTTTTTGAGATAGGGTGAAAGTATGATAAACCCATATGATGAGAGAAAAAGTTTAAAAAGTAAAAAGCATAATTAAATCTAGGCAATAAGCTCCAGTATATATTTCTTTTTTTTCTTTTTCCTGTGTATGTGTATATGTGTGTGTAATAAGTTTATAAATTAATAAGTTAGAATCCCCTGAGTGCTTGTCATTCTTTGGTTAAGAGTTGATTGTTCATATAGACATAGTCACCTGTTAGCCACTAAAGTACCGCAGATTGCCCAGGAACATTTCTGCCTTAGGCTTTGAGAGAAAACTCTTATAATAGTAACTCATTAAAATGTACTTCAGTTAACTGCTAGAGTTAAGATCCTTCCTGGGGCCCTGGTGCTCAGATAGAGTGTGGGGTCTAAGAATAATTGGGCCCTCTGAAAATTACCAGTTCAATTCTATAGTGAACAGATTTTAAATTATTTCAAGAGAAAGAGAACAAATTAGTCCACACAGAGGTTCATGTGAGATTTAAAATATCTATAACTGCATTATGCTCCTAGTATAACTGTGTATAAGTTAACAAATTTAAGCAATATTATTGTTATATTTAATAGTTTAAACCTGTATAGGAATGGACATTGCTGGAATAGTCCTAAGGTAGACTATTTTTTTTTTTACCACTTTTTTTGTTTTGTTTTGTTTTGTTTTTTATTGGATCCTGGTTACTATGCAAGGAAGAAACAAATCAAATTACAAATGTATTACCTCTGTAAGTTTTCCATGGCAGATGTGTGTGTGTGTGTGTGTGTGTGTGTGTGTGAGAGAGAGAGAGGGGGAGGAGGGGAAGGCAACTCTTAGAGCATCTGATGTCTCAGGTAAAGGTGTCAATTAAAATATAGTTGACCCTTGAACAGCATGGATTTGGACTATATGGGTCCACTTACACACAGGTTTTTTTCCCAGTAAATACATATACTACTGTAAAGGTATTTTCTCCTCCTCATGATATTCTTAATATTTACTTTTCTCTAGTTTACATTATTATAAAAATACAGCATATAATACATATAATATATAAAATATGTATTAATCATTGTTTATGTTATCAATAAGGCAACAGTAGACTACTAGCACTTAAGTTATAGGAGACTCGAAAGTTATTTGTGAATTTTCAACAATGCAGGGCGTTGGAGTTCATAACCCCCAAGTTGTTCAAGAGTCAACTGTAATTTTACTTAGAATTGACAGTAAGGAAAAAAAGGAAAAGGAAGAGCATAGAACTAGATGAAAAATCATAGTCAAAGACACCAGCAAAAGGCTCAAATGGCTGCATGTAAAAATGCAAAATTGATTTTCCATTAAAAAAATTTTAAGTCTTACATGGAATTGTAATTAATAAATGGATAGAAACAAAGTTGGTCTAATAGAAGTAATTATTCCCTATTTTCTTCCACTAACCTCCAAAACTTGACCTTCTCCCTCCCCTCCACCTCTCTATGGTTTGAGCTGAGTTAAAATCCAGCTGACAGAACTTCCAGTAGGAGAAGATCATTTGCACTTTGGTCATATGCATTTACCCAAGAAGATGGATGTTTTCTTATTGTTTCTATCTTTGGTCTTAGACCCAACCCGAGGTAAATTTTACCTGAGACAACATGAGTTTATTCTCTCCTCTTCGGTAAAGAGACAGTGATGTTCATTCTTTTTATATTTTGGCACACAATATTATATTAGTTTTAGGTATACAACATAGTGATTCTACATTTATAGATCTTATGATGCAATCATCACACCAAGTCTAGTAACCCGTCTGTCATCATGCAAAGTTATCACACTATTATTGACTCTGTTCCCCTTCAGGTTTTTTACCCATTCCCCATCTCCGCCTCACTGGCAACCATCAGCTTGTTCTTTGTTTCTGTGATTCTATTTCAGTTTTGTTGTGTGTGTTTGTTTTGATTTCTTGTTTAATTCTACATATGAGTAAAGCATATGGTACTTGTCTTTCTCTGACTTATTTAACTTAACATAATACCCTCTAGGTCCATCCATATTGTTGCAAATGGCAGGAATTTTTTTTTATTGCTGAGTAATATTCCATATATATATATATATATATATATATGAAACATCTTTTTTTTTCAGTCATCTATTGATGATACCTAGGTTGCTTCCATATTTTGGCTGTTGTAAATAATGCTACAATAAACATAGGGGAGCATATATGTTTTCAAATTAGTGTTTTTGTTATTCAGATCAATACCTAGAAGCAGAATTACTGAGTCATATGGTAGTTCTACTTTTAATTTTTTGAGGAATCTCCATAATGCTTTCTATTGCAGCTGCACCAATTTTTAGGCCCACCAATAATTCACAAGTTTTCCCTTTTCTTTACATCCTCACCAGCACTTGCTTTTTGTTTACTTTCTGGTAATAGCTATTCTTACCACTGTGAGGTAGTATTTCATAATGATTTTGATTTGAATTCTCTTGATGATTGGTGATTTTGAGCATTTTTAGTTATGCTCATTCTTAACTAGACAAGTGAAAATTGCAAGTAGCTTTGTTTCTTACTAAGGTCAAATTAATTGCATTAAAATGATCAATTTATTTTGCCTAAGGAAATACGCAGATTTTACGTATGTTACATAAGTATAAATTAGAATTTTTCTATGAGATTACAGAGTTGTTAACTTGGCTACTTCTAGAAGAGGATGTGTTGCTACTTCTTTGGAAAATCTGAATCAAATCGTAGTGGTCATCTATTTCCTCAAGTGTGTGCTGACTATTCTCTTTGTAATGACATTGCTTTTCTGACCCACAAGAAAATTGACATGTGGAGTCTTCTAAGTGTTTTGTCTTTTGCTTCCAAAGCCATAAATAGCACTATAAAAGGCCAAGGATAAAACACATACTTGAGTATAGAGATGTAGAACTCCTCAGAAGCTAGTGCTAATTGATTTTATATCTTTAAATTTCTATTACTACAATAACTTACATACTTAAATAAAATAAATAGATAGATAGGTAGATAGAAAGATAGATAGATAGATAGATAGATAGATAGATAGATAGATAGATAGATAAAATTTCTAATACAATACAAAAATAGCAAATTTTATTCAGGACTGAGCAAATGGTATTATAACATGATTTTCATAATTTTCATTGTGCATGGCTTGCTTTTTGCTTTTGACATTTCTGGCAGTTACTACAGTTTGTGCCTTTGGAAAACTGAGGCTGGTTGTGGGAAAAAGAAGCAGCATGTTCACCCAAAAAGTATTGAACCCATTAGGATCCACTTCCATGTAACAATCAGCAAAAGTGTGCAGGATCATGTAACAGCAGAGATGCTAAATGGAAATGAACCTTAGATGTCTAGCCTTCTCTCCTTCTATCACTAAAAAAGCTCCTGGTTCTATGATTATAAGCGAGACTGTTATTTCCTACCTCTAATCCCAAGAGGCAATGCAATAAAATTGGAAAGTAGAGGGATCAGGGCAAATATCAGCGAGTTTAATTTAATGGCTTTTAGGTATTCATTTAAATTTGTTTAAGTCGATTACCCTATCTATGATTCATGCCATGCCATTTTCAGTTATTAAAGGGGAGATAGCGAGTGATCTTTTCCTTTTCAGAAACACACACACACACACACACACACACACACACAATGCCTCTTCTTTGATTTCTCTAAAAAATGCATAAAATCTTTCATCTGGCTCTACCTCTTTTTTCTTTTCTTTACATTTATTTGTAGTTTTATTTGTAATTTTGTACAGAGACCTAGACGAGAGGGAAGTAATATCAACCAAGCTTCAGCACTATTTAAAGTCCTAGTTTGCTATAATCTTGCAGCATTGTATACACATATTAAAATTCATTTCATCTCTAATCTCTTTCAATTAAAAAGACAGGGTTGCCTTCAGCTTTATGAAATTTATGATATGAAACACCTTAGATATGCATAACTTTTAAGCTGATTTTATTTAGTATTTTGATTATAAATTAGGAAAATGGTACATTAACTTCTTTCTGCGGCTAAGATTAAAAAGGCTCCATTTATGTGCTGTTGCTGTAGTGTTTTGCAACATATGTTGTATTTAGAA
This sequence comes from Eonycteris spelaea, assembly GCA_003508835.1. NCBI lineage: Eukaryota > Metazoa > Chordata > Mammalia > Chiroptera > Pteropodidae > Eonycteris > Eonycteris spelaea. The sequence goes on from PUFA01000284.1 coordinate 402,652, forward strand.
TTGCCTTATTAAATCTTATACATTGTAAGTGATAATCATATTGCCCAGAGCTATAAAATCATCAAAATATATAATTTTAAGTTGCTATATCTACAAATGGAAACTCTTATTTTTAGCTTTCTAATAATGTTTTCAACTGAGCCTTAGAAATAGTCATCAGCTGATTCAGAAGAGAAATATTATTTCCACTAATATTTGGTTAAGTGATATTAAAAAAAAATCATAGTAAAGTTTTAGCCAGATAAGCATGGACCTTGTAGAACAATTTCACTGTAGAAAACAACTGAGTTAGGCCATGGTTTGATAGAGATGACACAGACAAATAAAATCAGGTTGATAATGCTAGTTCAAACAAACTCTTTCTAATGGCAATGTCTCTCTCTTTCTTAGTCTTCCTAGTTATGCCCATGAACCTCAATTGTGATACCCCAATTGATATCTCCTTCTTCTCTTTCTCCTCTTTTTTTCTTTCCCTTCCTACTTTTTGCAAAAGATATTCTCAAGGATTTAGCCACGAAACTCATCTCTCTTTTTAATTTTCCCATTAAGAATTTTTTTTCCTGTGGTGTTATCTAAATGCAGAAGACTATTAAATTAATAATTGACTTCTGGACCTAATATCTTTCCCAAGTTCCAGAGAAGTGTCAACAATAGCTGGTTGGACACATCCTCTTGTAATTTTTCCTGATGTCCTGCTTGATCCTTAAACTCACTATGTCCAGAAAAAAAAAATCATTTCTTCTAAATAAGTTCCTTATTCTATTATTTCAAAAGTCTTGAGTTAACCAGTGCACAAAGTCACCTCCAGATTCAAACGACTCAGTTCGGTATTAAATCTCCTTCATTAAGTTTACTACCAAACCAACCATCTAGAAATTGAGCATAGACAAAATCAAGGACTTGAACAACAACAAAAAAAAAATACAAAAAATTTGGCCCAGCCTCCAGTGTCTCCCATCTTTCATTATGAAAACATGATTAAATTCTTGTCTTCTGAGCATCCTGAACAATTTCACTGGGTCAGAGAAACCCAAGGTCAAAGTTTATATGCCTTCATTCTGGTAGGCCAAAATAGGTATCTTTGTTACTGTCACACTAGTAATTTCTACTTCTTATTCTATCACTGAGCCTACAGCACTACTGGTTATGTCTTTTCTACCATAGGCATTATCTCCTTTCTTGGCTTTCACTCCAGCTTACAACTTGGAAGTCATCTTTGCTTCTTTCCTCTCTGTTGTCTCCATATCCAATTAATTTCAGTTAATAACTTCTACTACTATATTGACCAACCCCTCTTTCTCTCTTCTATTTTACATTCCATCTCTCCAATTTAGATAATCAATATCATCAAATTCCAGAAGTAGTAAACTTTGTCAGGCGTATAAAGCATGAATTAAAAGACCAGGTTGTATGCCTAGAAAGGTGTTATTGTTATAACTAGTTTATACATGCTGGTAGTGCATAGGAAAACGAAAACTCTAGTAGTTCCTTAAGGACAAAATTTGTGTCTCTATAGTATAACACAGAGTAAGCGCTCGTAAAATACTGTTGAATTAAATTTACATGTAGGAATATTTTACAAACTGAGAATGTACTCTAAGTAATTCCATGCCTTCCTTACCAAAACAGCATCACATGAGAGGTATGGATTAAATTACAACTATTCACTGCAGTCTCAAATGACAAACAATCCTTATAAATGTTTAGCATAGAAAGACCCATTATTCCTATTGAATCCCCTGTTTTGCTAGAATATCAAACAATCTTTTGAGTAAAGTGATCCCAGGGTAAAGGTGTGGACACCTCTGGTTAGACTGGATGCTGGGCGAGCAGGGCTTAGGGAACAGGAATTGAGGATCATAAGGCCTGACCTAGAAATGTATTGCTTTTGCTTTTCGTAAGCAATATCTAATTGTCTTCTGAATATTTGGGGAACTGAGCTGGGAGCATTGCAGTGGATGGTAGGAGAAAAACTTGATAAAACAAGACAACAAAAATTAAAACCTAAGCATAGTAGAGAAGCCCTAGACTAAAAGTTGGTTATCCTGAATTTTATTATTTGTTCTAATAATGAAATGTCTCCAGGAATAACTTTCTTCCTGCTTGGGCCTTCTGAGCACTCATCAGCAAAGAAAAAAAATCTGTGGAATTTAACTCTGAGAACTCTTTAAGAGTAACCTCTGAGATTCCATAATCTGATAGTTTTCTAAGCCAGGGATGCATTAGAATTCTGTCTTCATCCATATTTAGCTCTTTTCCTAACATGACTGTGCTATTTTTATTTTTTATTTTTTATTTTTTTTTTTTATTTTTTAGCAGACTTTAGGCCCTGAGAATGAGGACATGAACCGAAAGAAAGAGAAACCTCCAATTTACAGTGTGGGTATTCACATTCATTGTGAGATTCTAGGCTGGTTAAATAAGCTATGGTCTATAACCATTAAGATGTAAAAAGATATAATGAAGTTCACTACATATTGTTGTAGCACACTCTCCAAGACGTATTATTAAATTGAAAATCAAGGTACAAGACAGTGTGTAGTAAGCTATCATTTTTGTCAGAAAGATGTAGCTATATGTATACATACTTGTTTATATTTTCAAAATGAAATAATGGAAGTAAACCATAGGCTAATAAAGTGGAAGCTAGAGTTTTTTGAATGAATCTTAATTTATAGTTTTCAATTTGGAACTATGCAAATTATTTTACACGTATTTTTAAAAATATTTAACCAAACAAAATAATTATCTCTAACAATTAAAAACAAACTAAAACAAATGAACTTAATTACATTTCAAGTTGGAGACAAATATACACTAGAAAATTATTTCAAGTGATTTTAAAAGACAGTAACTTGTTTATCCTAAGGACTATACAAATGCAAACCTATCCATATAGAGTAATCCTAAAATGCCGTTGTTGGGTTGTTGTAGTGAACTTGGTTCTATGTTAATAAAGTTGAAGACTAAAGTTCGGAGTAAGTAGAAAGAGAAGCAAATACAAAATCAAAGCAATTAGTGGATGAAATCATGCTAATTTAAAATATAAATTATGGGTCCTAAATGTCATCATTTAGGGATTGCACTTCCAAAACAAGATAGGATAGACCCATTTTTCTCTACTACTTCTTTATAAATACAACAAAATATCTTGGAAATAATTTAAAGAAATTATAAAGAACTGAAAAAAGCCGAAAGAGGAAAACAAGTAGGATAGAGACCTCACAATTTAAGGAATGGTGCCAAAGTGAGGTCCTGGGTTTTCTTCTTGTATTCCATATAGCTATCAAAAAGTTCTACAACCCAGAACATAACAACATGGACATAACAAAGAAAGAAAGAAATGCAAGAAAAGCCTGCTTTTTCTAGCCAAAGGGCTGAGAAAGGGCAGCCACACAGAGACCTTGAGGACCTTCCAACTCTGGTTCAACATTCAGAAATCTGCAAACTTGATATGCTGTTACTTCAGAATACCTGGTATCTCAGTCCTCTACTCAGTGGCAGAAAGTTACTCAGGCCATCTTTACTGAACCTCATGGGCAGCAGGCAGCTCAGGTGACACCTGAAGGAATTGAATGGCAGTCAGAAAGACAACAGAAGACACAGCAGACCAAAACAGCATTACAAGAGATCTGAAAACTAAATCGTTCCTGGAATTACAGCTTTAAAAAGAGACAGTGCCTACACACTATTTCTAAATAGGGCACTGTTCCTTGATTGTATTTAAAGAGAATCAAGAGTCTCCTCACATGCAGAATTTCCAGAATACAATGAAAAATGACTCCTCATACTCAGAACCAGGAAATACACAACTCGAATGAGAAAAGGTAATCAACTGATAATCACCAAAATGAAGATGTTGGAATTATCTGACAAGAACTTTAAACAGCCATTATTAAACTATTTAAACAGGAAAAAATGTCATTGAGGAATATGTACAGAATGGTATCAGAATCTAAATCCAACTTTTGTCTCTTCAGATTATACTCACTCCCCTTATTCATTTAAAGAGATTTCAGGTTCGGGGAAGGACCACTAGTCTTTCTGCCAAAATTTTCACCAATGGAAAACTGAATAATTATTTAAACATCTGTATAACATAGAGAGGAATAAGATCTAATAGTAAATTTTCATAATTTATTTAAATATCTTTCACTAAGATATCTCAGTTCTCCATCTCTATGTGCTAATGAAAAAATTCATGAAACACTGATCCTTGACAATTAAAAATGACTAAATCAAATAATAAAAATTCAAATACTATAAATTGAATAAGGCCACCTTATAGATATTATACCATGGAAATCATCGAAAGCTAACTGAGCTTTGTGTTTAAATAGAAATAGCAGCAAATTAACATCAAGCTCCATAAAAAATAAGTTCACAATCCTTACTTAAAAGAAAATTATAATACCTTGACTTTCTATTGTTTTCATATCTCTCTAGTCATCTTTTGACATAAAATGTAATTTAAAACAATTTTGCTGATAAATTTTATCTAACATACTTCTTTAACAGCGATTTGGTGATGACATATTCCTTCAGATTTTCTTACTTGATATTTTTCACTTTATAAAATAAATCGCATAGGAGGCAAGTTGGCTCAAAAAAAAAAATAGACAAAAGTAAGTCAAGCCTCGAACACTTGTCAAGAATGAAAGCTGAACTAAAATCTCTGTGAATCAATCCATCCAATAATCCAGAAATCTGCAAAGCAAGATGAATGCTGTTGCATCATCTATATAAAATTTTCTATTTGCAATTACAAAGTTTCTCTTTAATCTATGTTCATTAGAAAAGTCAAAATAAATGGAATTCCACAATTTCATATATTATCAAGCCATTTAGGATGCATAATTAATTGGCTGGTACTGTGCTATATTTATGAGGGTTATTCATGCACAGTATGAGATAATCATAAATTATTTTGCTAACAAAATCTCTTGAGAGACTTTTTAAAGAGCTTTCCCTTGAGTAACTTCCCTTGGTGTGACTGCTGTCTGATTTTTTTCTGTTGGTTAAATTAAGAATGAGCTATTTATTACTTTATAATTATAAATCTAATCTGAAAAATATTAAGGCAATCTGCAGAGGTGGTGCAGAGCAATATTAGGATTCAGAACTTTCAAATGTTTGAAATAATTCGATGAAGAGAACAAATGGTATTTGTAGATTGTTGTCTATATTTATATTTAAGTTTATTCATGAGTCGCAGCTGTATCTTCGTCTGTATTTTCTGGCACAAAATTTATAAAAGCCCTGAGGTTTTTATTATTTTCTGGAGCAACTTTTTAAAAGCATAAGTTCAAGAAGAGTTCATGACCATAAATATGAGAATGGAAAGAAAACTTTTGTCCTAAAAAATAGACCAAAAATCATCAAATGATATTTAATTGGGACTGGATATATTCCAAGTTTGACTTTCAAAAAAGAGCTTTGATTTACAATAGCTCATGTTGGGCTCATTTTGAGCCTGCCAAAAATCCAAGCTAGATCAGAGCCTTTTTTGAAATAAACACAAGTTTAATCTGATGTAGGTATTTCTAAACTCCCACTGCTTTCGTTATAACATCATCTGTTACTGAATGATTTATAAATCACCCTCTATTTCTACAAGATGGAGGGTGAGATATTTTAACCTGAGGACATAAGGACACATCTAACTCATACATTAAAGCCACATTTAGAACAACTCTTCTGGGAACAAACAAAGATATTTTCTGTCCATGCTTTTTAAAGACTATGTTATATCTGAAAATTTATAGTACTTAGTATGTTCCTCCCTTATTCTCCAGTGATCAGTCAGTAAATGGTCATTGCTATTATTACCTGGTGCCAGCAGAGGACTTATTATTACTTAGAGCCTGCTGCCTGCAAAAAAACTCAACCATGTGATTTCAAAGAACAATTAAGGGTCTGGGTCCTTGAGTCAAACTTGACGCTTGAATCTTAGCTTCCTCATTTAAGTACTGTGGATTGGGCAAGTTCTTTACCATTTATGTGCCTTACCTTCCTCTCGATTAAAATGAGAGAATAGTGCCTGCCCTTTAGGACTGTTGTGAAGAAGAAATGATTTAATACATGTAAATCCCTTAGAGCAATATCTGGCATGGAATCATTTATTAAGTATTAATTATAATTGTTATTATTACTATTATTTTACCCATTTTACAGAGGATAAACATAAAGTTAATTATCTTTACCAAGATTACATGATATTTGAATACTGTCTTATCTGACACCATAAATTTTGTGTTTAATCACAACTTTGCATGGTCTTTTAGCAAAATTGCTATTATTTCACATGAGGACAAATAATCATTTTAAAAATTAAGACTTACCAGTGTAATATTCTCTAGTATTCATCATTTAGCTAGTTTTGAACTTCAGCAGATCTAAAAAAAACAAAACAAAACAAAACAAAACAGTTGTGAATTATTGAACTATGAACTATGAACACAAGTGGAAGATATAACCTTCCCAATAATTGGTGTGAAATTTCAGGTAATCATTGAAAAGAGACACTTGTTGACAAGCTTCCCCTGTATTTATAGGAGCAGATATACTTCCTGATGTTTAGGAAAATTGTTGTAATGTTAGCGCATTTGGATGAAAAGTAGTTGAATGGGTAGTTAAAAGCAATGGCAACTCAAGGTAAAAACTTCTTATAAATATTTAATTTTTAATGTCAGGTTTTTATGTTCACAAAGAACACAAAAATTTACTTTATAGAAAGACCACTTTTACAACAGTAATATAGATCTGAGACAAACTCTCAAGGTTTAAATCTTTACTCTCCCTATATAATCTTAAATAAGTATTTAACTTTCATTGTACCTGCCAGATAGATTTCTGTAAAAATTAATTTAATAATATTTATAAACCATTATCACTTACAGAACATAGAATGTTTATAAGCACTCAATAAATATCAATTGCTACTATCAATGGTGGATGGTATTACTAATAAGAATTAAGTCAGACTGTTTCTCTTCCTAAGCCCATTGTAAAAAAGCTCCATAAAAAATATGGATCTCCATGGATATTTAGAGGAAAATTCTTTATATCATCAGTACATGGTTAGAGTTACAAGGCAGTTTCTTCACTGAAAACTACCATCTTACTGAAACAACAGGAAATGACAATGTCATAAAGCAAAGCGGTTTTGTCCATTTTACGGCTTAGCCCAGAGAACTCAGGCAGCTGGGTCTATTGAGGTTTTATAACCAGCTTGTAGCATCTTAGAAACTGCTCCAGGGGAGAGGAGGGTCTTCAGCAGTTTGTAATCCTCCAGGGATTTTGTGATATCAGTGCATTAGAGAGAGGCCTATAGAAACAGACAAGTTAAATGTCCCAAGACAAAATATGAAAAGTCCTTAGGAAAGAAACGCATAACGATTAAGTTATTTGCTATCTCATTGGTGGCAATTGCTCTGTGCAATAATGGACTCAAATCTAATTATTATTATTCAGCAATTATGTAGCACTTTATATTTACAAAGTGCTTTACAATAATTTTCTATTAGATATTCATCACCATAACCCTGTGAAGGAGGTCAAAATATCTCCAAGGAAGAAAAGATGAAGCTATTTTTTTGAAATATCTTAGATAAAATGCTCTAATTTTCCTAATGCTAAATATAAAAGTTTGATGTCGTGATTTGTTTGGTGCACTCGCACACAGCCCGGTTTAATCATGTAGAGTTTGGAATTGCCTGCCTCTTAACTGTCCGATGTAGTAGCTAAGAAAGTCCTACATCCTGGAAGACGATAAGAATAATTATAAAAATTAAAATGTGAGGAATAGATAATGAAAACGACAGAAATTCATTAAAAAAATGGTTAATGGAGTCTCGGAAATTGTTTAATCAGAAGCAATAAAAACAAGGAATATTTGTATTGCTTTATGATTCTCCAAACGCTTTTATCCAATGTAGTTATTAAACAATTTCTTGTTTAATTATCACAATCAGTGTTAAGAAGCAGGAATTTTTTTAAAAAATCTAAGAATTTTTTTAATCTTTTTTTTTTTTTTTTTTTTTTATGGATACAGAAAATGCAGTTTGGAGAGGTGAATAACCGATTCGAGATAACACAACTAGTAGCTGGTAAACTTGGTAGTAACAGTCTTTTTAATCAAGATCAAGCTAGCCTTATTTAACCTATTGGTTTATTGAGAATGGTGTAACCAATTTACTTACTAATGCCGACAGGTTACAAAGATTAGAATTTCTTCTTTTGCAAAATTGCCAGTGTAAGCTAGCTTACTGCATAAACTATTTTTTCCCAAAAGTGTGTGTCACTTCAGTTTGCAGAAGTATGATTCATGTTTCCTCGGATATAGCTCCAAAGAGAATAAGAAGTAATGGCCTTTTGGAGCCCTGACCTTGACACTGGTAGTCCATGCGGCTGTCTTTGTGTTACTGACACTACTGTATAATTACCTGGAGAGTGGTTGAAACGATGCAGAAGTCCTGGCCAAGAAGAGTATTGTCTTCCGGTCCCAACTAACACTATTCTAAGGATGTTGAAATTACAGGATATTCAAGGGCAAGAATCTGTTACCTCTGAATAGTCAGTCTACTGCTCTCCACAACACAGGAGAAAATGGAGTTACAACCAAGTAGAGCAGCCTTGTACAGGAAAGTTTTTTGTTCCAGTAGCTTAGAGCAAAACTGGAGGCTTCTCTCTGAGAATATGTACCGTTGGCTGCATCAGGTAGGAATTCTTGGTCTTTAATTGCCATGTTTGCTTATGAAGCACTGCACTCCCAAAAGATACACACATGGGAGACTTATCAAGGCAGTGCCGTGGACAGATGGATTCCAGACAGGAGGGAGCAGGTGTGAAGCCAACAGAGGAAAGAAATAGGAGTCCTTTTAGTATCCACAGGGATTTCTGTCAGCAGGAAGAGAAATTCTGTACCCAGCAGCCAATAGCCAAAGTGGACCTTACAGGAACAGTGCAATGGAAGAAGTTAAAGATCTGGGGCCAGGAGACAGCTCAGGGTAAAATACTCTTCCCATTCCGGTTACATGCAGGATTTCTTGTTTCTGTTCTTTTCAGTGTCTCCTGCTGCTTTTTCAATCTAAGTGCACTTGCTGTTGTTGCAAATCTGCCAGCTCAGGGTCTATTGAAAACATCTAGTGAAATAAATGTCTTAGAGTCCTGAGGAAATTTTTTGGAAACTTAAAAATTAAAATGATGTGACTCTTTTAGATGCAGAAATCTCTAACACAAGGTTTCAAATGTGAACTTCTTTTATGTGAAGAAACGTGACTCAGACTTTCCCATGCCAGACATGAGGCAGATGTTTAATGTTTATTTACCTGTGGCCTAAACACAAACCTCAGGAAGGAGCAGAGCCAATAAATGTTGCCAGATGTACTGACTTTGCAAGATTTTCCAGCCTACTCTTTTAAACAGGTATCAATTTAAAGCAAGAGTCCAATAGTAGACATTTTTGAATAAAGAAAGCCTGAATTTCTTTATGTTATACAGAAGTATTTATTTTTATAGTGTTGATTCTATAAGTAGCCCAGAAAACTGGCACATTAGGATGTAGAGCCAGATAATAAATGAGGAAATGAGGGTTTGTTTGCTTATTTTCCTTTCAGAAAAATAAAGCAAACTACATACAGCAAAAATTAATTGAGGGAGCTACAGACTTTACATTTACCATTATTTTTTGAATGGTTATTAAAGCACTTAATAGTACTGTTACTGGAAAAAAATTTTTCTATATTATATGCGCTACTGTTAATGATGATTAAAGAGAAATAATCATATAAAATAATTACCATGACTATGTAAAGTAGCTTTGCCCAAGGGCAGATTCACGTTCCAAGAGGCCCTCTTTTCCCCAAGGACTGTCACATTTCCAATGTCTTTATTAAAAGCTTTGTCCACCTTTATAGGAGAGATTTGGCCCAGCACAGGGAAGCAAAGGGTAAGGGGGATGGTACGTGGGTTCTTTATTTTCTTGGTGAGAGGTGGAGCACCTTCCGCCTTGTGCACTCTCTTTGTGGAGATTGGCGACTAGACCCTTTACTCCCTGGAGTCTTGGGGCAGCTGTCAGGAGTACAGCCCACTACACAGCCTCAGAGCTTCATTTTGATTTTGCAGATGAAGGAAATGGCTCCCAAGCTCACAAGAGTGGGTGACAATGGGGGTGAGGGCTGGATAATACACATAGACATGTTTCTATAGCATAATAATTTGGCTCTAAGCTCAATTTTATTTACTTCAGGTCTGATATCCAAATTAAGGAAAATCCAATTGAATATGAAAATTCATCTACCAGAACCTAGAATATGTAGTTAATTATGTGATGTGTTTAGACAAATGTTACTGGATATTTTATGAATAATGCATTCAGATGTATCAATTACATATCCACATATATATGTATATATATATATATATGTGAATAAAGATAGGTAAGTATTATATGTACATAATTTATCTATATATATGCACATATAGACACACTAGTTTTTAAAACTATGTTGTCTCTTTTAGGATTCATTGTGTAAACTTTTAAAAAATATATAAAATACCAGAAAAAATATTTAGGCATATAAGTGTCTGCCTACATTTGCCAAAATAATTTATCTGTTATATTAATTAGAATAATTTTTTTTGCAAATAATTTAAACATTTGCCACTCAGTTTAGGACTGTCAGTATTAATCTTGAGTATACTCAGCTAATCTTTTAGCCCTTGAAAACCTGAATTCTGTTTGAATCTTTGTATTTCCAGCCAATTATATTTATAAATATGCACTTAAAATTTTTTAACTTAGCTTTATACAGAAATGTGCCAGTGTGTATATTAACCAACATTGCCAGGTTGAATGAACAAAGATGCCCCATTGCCAGTCTTATGGATAAACTATTTTCCTATAACAACTGAACTCTAGACCAACAGAACAATCTATAGAGGTCTCACCATAACTAATTGAGCCTATTTCATCTGTTTTGTATTTTTTCAATTCTTTTAGTCACATCTTTCACTTGAAGTTGATATGATAACTATATGTTTTGACAAATTGAGGTTTACAGAACACATACTGAGCTAAGAACTCTTAGAATGTCACGTAAGCTGAAGTTTGTCTTTAGGGGAACTATATTTCAATCAGGGAGGGTTAGCCAAAGCACTTAATATTAGAATTTTAGCTTCTTTTTGAGAAAAATAATAAAAGTTGTGCCAAAGGACTTAATTCCATCAAATAACTCTTCTGAGGTATTTTTATAATGAGTATATTTGGTTGAAGAAATAAACATTTAATTGAATCAAAATGCAAAAAGCAAAACCATGTGCTTAAACAGACTTAATAAATTATTTCAGTGATTTTAATTTGGGGAATTAACATCATGGAAAAATATATAGCAAGTTCTAATCTGCATTCTTTCTTCAATATCTACACCAGCACTTGAAGATTTATTTAACTGCCCCAAACCTTTAAAACATGTAAAATAAGAAGGAAAGGAGCCAAGGAAGAAATCAAAAGACCTGAGAGGAGGTCATTGCCACAGGTTGTTGCCACAGTTGCCTTTTTTATGACACTCCTTTATTTTCAAGTATTCTCAGAATACGAGGTGCTAAAGGCTCTTCTGATTTTCTTTATGTAACCCCAGAACCAGCTCAAAATGATCCCATCTTGTTTAACAAGATACCAAGTTGTTTTTCGTGGACAACAGATCAAAACCTCAAGGCATGCAGCCGAAGCATGAGCAGAGGAGACAACTGTGACCTCCATCTGCACCCGGATCCAAAATCTTGCCCCACCTCGCCACGGAACCAAAGGACCAGGATATAACCAGAACTTGAACACCAGAACCCTTTCAAAAGCCAAAGACTCTTGTCCAGGAAGATCCAGTGTTGGCTCCCCATTACCATAATGTTCCAATGTCCTCCAATTAAAACTTGCCCTACTAGCACTCTGCATACCTATTCCCTTTAACCTCTTAAAAGCCGTTAACTTAGTCCAGCAGGATAGGTGGATTTGAGGCATCATTAGGTCTCCCATCTTTCCCATTGATGGCTTCTCGATCAATAGACCTTTCCTTTCTCCAAACTCTGAAGTTTTGAGTTTTGGTTTTTCTAAGCATTAGCACATAAACTTTGGTTCAGTAACACTTATATAGCTTTGTCTTTATATTAATTTATTACCCCAAGGCCTTTTTTTTTCTTTAATGAAAGGGACACAGTGTTGACTTATTTACAACTATCCATTGTTTCAATAAGCAGAATACACTCTGTAAATGAAATGTCATGGTTATAGTAATATTTGTTCATAACACACTTTGTTATAAAAAATAATTAAGGGAGCTGTAGAAATATAAACTACTAATTAAACATTTACTTTTGCACATCATATCTGCCCAAATATTTGTACTTGAATTAAAACTTCCATTTCAGCTTGTGGGTCCAGGCCTGGTTGGTCCCAGGTCTGGCTGTGATCCAGACTTGCGGCTAGTAATAAGATCCCGGATTTAGAATTTTACATTAGTGTAGTAGGGTGCCTATGCCTAAAATATGTAAACATAATTCAGCTTATTGTATCTTGCATGTGTGGCTGAATGCCACTTTTGTACTATGATATGTGTGGAGCCATGCGGTCCCCTGAAGAGCAGAGGGAACACAATAGGGGAGCAGAAGAAGAAGAGCAGCAGAAGTATGCTCCCTGCAATAAAGTTGGTGCCTGCCATTTCATCCTCATGTGAGCCTTTTGCACGTTCTTCCAACTGGGCATCTCACCATCAAAACCTTCCCTTCTCGATCAGCTCAGTGCTGACACAGGTCTTTTGTCAAGAAAAGGCAGCAAGTACACTCTCATGTTTATAATACAGGTGACTGGAAGGCTAGACCTGACTCTAGCATAGCAGTCTTTCCCTCCATGGGGCATCTCCAGTGCCGGTTCTTTTAACTTGAGGTCAGTATCTCCAGTGCCTTAAAATCCTTTATTAACTCAATTTGGACCTCATAGTTGAAACTCAAGGTTTGGCCCACAGGAAAATCTGGAGAAAATTCTGAAGAAGTCTTTGTGTCCCCAGAGCAATGCCCCTTCCTTCCAATGCTCTCTCTTCACCTCTGGTGATCACATGATCCCACAGAGCCTGCCATCTCCACCTCAATTCATATCCTACTATGTGCATCCAGAGACCTGGCTACCCTCCTTCCCCCAAGGACTCTCACCTTAATAATCAGTTATTAAATGTAGTTGTATGTCAGTCCTTGTGCTGTATGAATCACGTGGCATGGATTATTTTGTCTTCACAATAAACCAAAGAGGATAGCATTACTAGCCAGGCATCTCAGATAAGGGAACAAGAATTCATAGAAGTACAGTGGCTTTGCCACAACCACAAAACTCAAAAGGGGTAATAAACTAATTTAAGCCAATAATTCCAGGTGTGAATTCAGTGATGAGATACCATCCTAGGCATCTTGCAAAAGAGAACTAAGATCACTAAAGGTAGGTAGTGTCATGACAATGCAAGGGGCTATTTTACCATAGTTCATTAGGTCACACATTAAAGTTCTTCCTTGGACTATCTTAAATATATAAAAGGCCCATAATATAATCTGTGCTTTTATTTTTCTTCATTTTTCTAGGAGTAGAGGGTTTGTCTTGGATGCCTAGAAATCCTGCAAACTTGACAGAACAGTTAGAGAGAGGATGTGTTTTGCAATTACACTAACTTTGGCTTGAATAAACTCATTTACTGACTAGCTATGTGCCTCTCAGAAATTTATACGACTTCCTCTTCCCTCATCTGCAAAATTAAGATTACAATCCATTGAGAGGAATTCGTTGGTACCAGTAGTCTATTTTGTAACACTTGGTCAGGACTCCAAAAACTCCAATGAATATTTTTTGGACTCCATGATTAAACAATCTTGTAGTCTTCTTTCTGACATCTTGCATTTCCTTATCTAAAGAAAGGAATCACTTATTGATAGTCTACATCCACTTATTTTAGAATATTTTGCTGTCGACTTTTCTTGGTTGATTGATGCAATTTCAATTGTCTTCCAATTTTTCTAAAGATGCTGATATCCATAGTTCACAAAAGGAGAACATGTCTCTGTTCAAATATATTTGTGTAAAACATGAGGCTCCTGGTGACAAGTTGAGAGAATGGGTTTTCCTCTTCCATATATAAGCCTTATTTAAAAAGACAGGAGACAATTATATTCTGTTTCTAATTTGTTCAGCTTAAAAATATGAACTCAATAACATCTCCTACAGTTCTTTAATTTAGAAGTACCATGGTCCTTACATAATTCAGTACAGGTTCCTAAGTCACTTCTACCCTGGGCAAAAAGATTCATTCCCTAAGGTTTTTTTTTTTTTTTTTTTAATGCTTTTAATGGGATAACAACTAGTATAGTGACTAACGCATAGTAATGGCCAATATATGTTAGTGGTTTTCTTTCTTCCCTTATGTCATCCTTCCTTCCTTCCATTTGCTTCATAAAGGTGGATGAATGTGGAAGCATCTCGGAATGGAGATCTTTGAGTACACCCTATTCCTCTCTTGGCACAACCTCATCATTTAAACTCCAACTACCAAGCAGTCCTGCATTCCCAGGCAGTTGGACTCACTTATTCCCAGGTTGCTCTAGTTCTGAGTAAAGTCATGAACAGGTGAACTTAGAGGGCAGAGTCTGTTCGCTGGAAAGTGATTGAAGTTGCATTCCAGCCATGACTAATTTATTTAGTATTCAAAAATCAGTAAAGATTCTTCTGTCACATCGTTCTCCCAAATAAAAGGGAATAAAAATAAAGCAGAAACCTGTTTAATGCCTCAGGCATATTCAGTGTTTTGTTCAGGTCAGTTCATTTCAATACTTAATTTGTGGGATTTCATTTAATAGAATCATTTAACACACAAAAAGTAATTATAAAAATAAACAAATGTGGTTTCCTGGGGTTGTTATTTGACATTGCAGAGCACTGAAATCTCTACTGCTGGCTTAAACTATGCTTTTATTCAGTAAGCAATTAAACTAAATTAATTTTGAATATGGGTTATGGCTGAACCCTTAAATATCTCAGTCTTGACTTACTTTTATTGTAACTGAACTTTGTAATGGATGAAGGAATGATTGCTACAACATCATCACTCACAATTAAGTAACATAGCCAAACATTGCCTTTCAGATTGCTGGAGATCAAAGTAAAGTTAGAGGACATTAGAACTAGAAGAAAACGAAAGGTCACCTAGTCTAGTCTATTTTACATGTAAGGCTTAGAGAAACTAAAAGACTTGTATGAAGTCACATAGCTCCTTAGCAGCAAAGCTTATGGTTCAAATCTCCTTTCTTCTAAACAAGTATGTTTTTCTTTTAAATTATGTAATTATTGGTTGATAAGTCATATAAGAATACACATTCATTTTTTGAAATGTATTAATAGGAAATTTGTCGACCAGTTACTTTAAGTGTCTTATTTATATCAAGTACAAAATATTTGCCTAGATCTTGTACTCTCAGCTCCTATATACAGGGTCACGAAGGTTGAAGTCAGAAAGAAAATGAATAGCTATATGAGCCCATATCCCTCTGTACCCTGTAGCTGTGGTTACAAACTTTAACTATTATACCTTTCTGGATGATAAATTCAGAGATAAAACATTTCAGAGGCTGAGTGGGGAATTAAAGAGAAAAGCTTTTTAAAAAAGTAGGCACAGCCCATTATGAGATGTTATTCAATCTGGAAAACTTGTCAGGCCATTCTAATTTTGTCCTTATTTATATCTCCAAAGTGATTGATCAATAAGTATGGATGGAAAGTCCATTCCTTGCAAGACACTATGGCATAAGCTCAAGAAATAAAAACAAGTTATGGTTCCTGCCCAATGCATAGTAAACCATGTTAGGGAGTATAAAAAATGTAAATAATGAGGTAAATAATGATAAAAAATCACATGGAAGAATTTGAAAAGAAAAAAATGTGTTATATATTACAAGAAGAGAAAATATACTTAGATGCAGTTCCAAAAAATACCATCTAGAATTCACATTGATTATACCCATAGCAGGTGTTTTAATCTAAAAATCCTGAAACATTCTTATTGGAGAAAGATGTAAAACATTACATTTAAATATAGTGAGTTGTATAAAATTTAGTATCGTGCTTGGGGCTTAGGGGAATCTTAACTTGTATTGTGTGAGTGACTTAAAAATTAGATGAATACATAATAAGTAGAGAGAATAAGTAATCTCTCATCTACTTACGCTATCTCTACCACATAGTCTTTTTTCTTCTTTCTTTTTTCTACATATTTGCTTTATTTTTTCCTACCTAAAGGCCAGTTTTCTCCTTCTTTATGGTATATCTATTATATAAGATGGAAATTCCATAGCCCAAAATATAAATTATCTCAGTTCAAGCAAAACACTCATAATAATTTATTGTCTCAGTCCCAGTCTACATTCTCAGAAGGAAGAATACAATTAACCCAGTTTGAGTTACGTGCATATTTCTGGTCTAATCAATTGTGATCAAGGCAGGAGTAGAACCACATAGTACAAATATGACTTCCCAGGACCACTGCTTGACTGAGAAAATCATTGTCAGATATAAGAATTCCCTATGAGTCAGTTTTTGCCTGTAGTTGCTCTTTGAACAGAACAAAAAACTCAGAAAGTATCTAATACACCAAAGTTATATAGATATTAAGTAACATTTGAATAAATGTTTTCTTGTAAAAATTGTTTTCTCAGATATATATTGTATATAGCTAGCTATAAAAACCAGTATTGTCACTCTAAATGTCTAAATGTTAACAAATATGTATGGGTAATTCATTTTGGGGGTTTATCTAGGGAATAATTTAATATTTTCTGTTGCAGTCTTGGATAAGAATGCTTAATGAATAACTCCAAAAATTTTTACACTATAGGTATAACTTAACTATATTAAACAGCACCTCTAAACTTGAGTAACTCACTGAACACTGGTAATTTAAAAAGTTTTGAGAACCACCTTTGTTACTTACTTTTATTATACTGTTGATTAAATCATTGTAAACATAAAAGTAGGTACAAACTTCTTATGATAATAGCCCCCAAAGGAAAACAAATTTAAAAAAAATACAAATTAAGTATCATCAAAACTGCTACAGAAATATAATATGCTTCCTGTTACTGTGTCATAGACCATTGACTCAAAGCATGTCACAACTAATGTTACCTATAGTACCATGTGCCATGAGGAAAGTCTGTTGACTCAGGCCCTTCTCTGTTTAAATTACTCTGGAATTGTTTCTTGCAGCTGATAGCTTATTGCTATTTGGTCTTTACATGAGTATACATCACTCATGTTTGCAATATGTCCCCATTTATTTTTTCATTTGCCCAAGACAAATGTATGACTGCATGTAGATATGAGGTGATTTTTTTAGCTGAGTCCAAAGTTGCTAATCCTACATTTCTCAAATTAATTATTGAAATGAAACCATAGAATTTCAAAGTCATTGCTGAATTTACTTCTTTGGACTCATAGAAAGCCTGAATTTACACATAAAGTGACTAAGGTCATGAAGCAAAAAAACAGAAGCTTGCTAAAGATACAGCTAGTCTAATTTTTAGATGGTTTGGCTAACAATTACATGAGTAATTATAATTTGAGGTCATCAAACACTGCTCTTTTTTTTTTTTTTAAAGCACTGCTCTCACTGGCATGGCAATATATAAAATTCTTAAATTAGTTTTACTGATCAAGGATTAAGTTACTCCTAAAAATGAAGCTGAAGAGTCACTCAATCATTTCAAAGCTCTCAAAGTTGCCCTCTTGGAGAACGGCCTTCCCAGTCTCCAATTATTTCTGTTCATACAGGACAAAGAGCACCCTCTGAAGGCCACATTCTTGGTGTACATCTTCTCCCACCATCTCAATGTTTAGGGAAATTTAAAAACAAGCTTTGCACACACACACACACACACACACACGCGCACACACACACACACGCACACACACACACACACACACACACTGTAAGCTTTACAGACAAAAACACTATCATCTATTTATTTTGAAAGAAGATCTAGCTTAGTGATTGAAGTATAATATGGATATTAATTTTACCTATATTTGCTATTAGGACTCTGATGAATTAAACACTAGTTAATTAAGTTGGGTAACCTTAGATAAATCATAGTAAGGTAACAGCTGTAGGGAAAATAACATTGCTAAGACAAGTTCATCCTCATCTGTTTCTTGTCTCAGTAAATAGCACAATGTTATATGCAGTTTCCCAAGCCAGTAAGCTATCCTTTTCTTCTCTTTATTTTTTCCCTGCCACACACATTATCATTTCTTTTGAGTGTACTATTTAAATTACTCTGAAAGTCACACACTTCTCTTGATATCCCACTTTCACAAACTGTATCTAGCTCTGGAGTGATGCAGTACAACATCAAGCTCTAAGAGAGAATGATCTGGAATCAAGTCTTGGCTTGTCACTAACTCTGTTTACTAGAGCATGTTTTTACCCTTTATATGTCTTCACTAATATAGATAATTATAATACCTACTCCAAAGAGTTGTTTTATGGATTAATTCTACTTGGCATAAAGCTGGATTCATATTAAAAATGTGATAATTGTTAGCTAAACACTAATTAAGTCAACAAAATTTAAGGCATTTCCTACTCATCCTTTAGGATTTAGGTGTCATTTAACTTTGTGAAGAACTCAGGAGCATACTCACACTTAGAGCTGGAGAGATTCTTTTTCTTTACTTTGTAACGTTATTTCTGATATATTCCTATGATTCTAAGTATGGCTTTGTTACCTGTCCTATAAACTCTTTTAATGGCCTATATTTTTGCCTATCAGAACATTTATTACACTTCATTTTAATGGCTAGTTTAATTGTATGTCTCTCTTGCCAAATAGCACTGGCTAAAAAGTACCTCGTATAGCATTTCTTAAAAAGTTTTTTTTTTTTTACTTGAATTAAGGTTAAATAACATTCACTCCAAATTTCATCTGCTTCTTGTCTATACCAATAGCTTACATAGAGTCTATTCAGCTTTTACTTGTTTAGTTTCATATATTATATCTCTACTTGAGTCTGAGACTCTCTTAGTTGAAATATTCAGAAATATGCAGTAACATAAGGTTTAGTAAATCCAGTTCTAATATTTAAAAAATAACCCAAATATAAGAAGTGCAGATGATACTGATTGTGCACGAATTCTATAATCTTCCCTTGAAATGGAAATGTTTTATTAAAAGCAAAAATATTTTAAATTTAGTTTATTGCTTGATTATTTCTCTGTGGAAACTATTTTTAGAGCATTTTCTGCCTATCTGACTGCTAGATATTAATAGCCATCATAATTATTGCGGGGGTTTTTTTTACATTTTTTATCTTTTTATCTAAATGACAGAACCTGAAAAGCAGGTATAGTGTGTCTTATTTTTCTTTGATTCTCCACAAACTTAGAATAATAAGTGATTCATTATAATAGATAACCAATAAATATGGAATGACTAGGGCCTATTTTCATTTTTCACAGACTTCTTATATTTTCATTAAAAAAAAATATGCTATAAATCCAACATTGTGTCAATTGAAACTGGTGTAGTTACTCTCACTTTTCACTGGGTTGGCAAGAGTAATGGAGTGTGAGGATAAGGAGGAACCCGTTTCTAGGGTCCTTATTCCACTTATATCCTCTTCAAGCTTGGTAAATCTCCTATCTAAGCACACAAGGGCATTTTAAGTCAGAGAGTCCCACAGGAAGCATTATGCCTTCAAGAGAGGAAAGAAAAAATCATCATGGCATGCCAAGCAGGATGTCACTTACACTCGATTGGCCACATCGTCAAGGTTCATTTCCATTAAGCTTTGTGTCAGTTCGGAAACTTTACACATGAGGCTGTGTGTAGCAGTCCACCACTGCTGACTGCCCTGGGGCTAGCCCAGAGTCCCAATCTTGTCATTGGTTTTCCAGCATGCCTCTGTGAGAATTAGTTGCATATGCTGGCCAGCCTCACCATTTGAGACAAGACTGTGGTTTGGTTGTATTTTTATAAATCACTCTCTGGCTAAACACTTACTATCTTTGACATATTTAGATAGAGGAACTATAAGAATAAGAAAAGAGTGAAAACGGTCATAGATAATGATAGCTAGGTGGTTAGATAGATGCATATAGATGGAGTAGATGGATGACTTCTGACATTAATAATAGAAAACAAATGTGAGAAGAGTATTGGTTTCAATTTCTGTCTGTTTCTAAAATGTGTCATGAAATGTGCATAAGAAAGATATTCAGACTCTGTTTTTTAGTAGGGACCATATTCAACTACCTGCATCAACTAAAAACAATAGAGAAAAAAACATTTAATCTACGTCAACACTAGGTGAAGAAGGTGAAGAGGTGGGTAAATGAGAGTATAGAGGTAGGATGAGGCAATAGGGCTATGTTCTTTTAGTTTTTGTTGGTGTAAATCCAAGAAGCCATATTGATTAAGAGTATGAGAAAACTATTT
Source organism: Eonycteris spelaea (assembly GCA_003508835.1). NCBI lineage: Eukaryota > Metazoa > Chordata > Mammalia > Chiroptera > Pteropodidae > Eonycteris > Eonycteris spelaea. The sequence goes on from PUFA01000284.1 coordinate 423,169, forward strand.
ATTATTTATTAAAACTATTTCTATTTTAAAAGTTTAATGATCTCTTCCAAACTGCTTTAATCGACTGCCAAGTGAAGAACTCTAAGTCGTTAAATAATATGGTATAAAAAAGGATATTTTAATTTTACTATTTTATTTTCCATTCAGTCTCTTACTATATGTTTCAAACCACTTTATTCTTTAAAGACCGGTCTTAAAATAGTTTGCTGTTTACATGTTCGTATGAGAGTATTCAAAAGTTCCTCTTGCAAAAAATATCTCATCCATGCTAGATTGAATAATGACTAAATTTACACTATTCATGATTAATTTATTATCATAAAGATTGCCAACAATAAGTCTCATGGTATAATGGATTATAAATTTTATAAAAGGCGCTTCATTAATTTAATATTGGTCAATAGCATCATGTTGTGAATCTGTGACAGTTAAGAAAAGAAATGATGACATAACATAAACAGATTTTGATATAGACTGGGAGAGAATAGGAAGATGATACATATATTTTAATATCTTATCTAATTTTCTTTCATCTTCTATGCCCTGCAATATTATGTAGAGTTAACTACAATTTTGTCCATAGTTTGCACAATATCTGGACAGATTTATAACACCAAAGAAATAAATGTCATCCAAAGCTAAATGCAATAACTGTTGAGATTTTAGACACCTCTTTTCGGGGAAAAAGTAAATGTATTTATTTATGTGTATAAAAGTTTAGAGAGATTTTTGGATTCTAATATATAGGAGCTCTTTACTGTGTGTTACTGTATAAATTGGACAAAAACCACATGAGTATAATGAGCAATGATGGTTGTTTGAGGATGTATGAATACAAACAACCTTCCTTTATTATGGAAAATCCAAAATAGGTGAGGTTCATGTCACACTTCTCATGATTAAAGCTCAAGAGGATCAGGTATCCCTTCCCCCAGCTCCCGGACAATTAATATATAGTTCTGACTTGACCCAGTCAATTGAATGCTCCTACAAGTTTTTGAATCTTGAAGTAGTAATGCAAAGGCATTGAGTTTGTCAGAAATTATTGGAAAAGACGCCATCAGAGTCAGTAGTCCTGTAGGGTAGCAGTGAGTGCAAGATGGCATAATCTTAGTTTTGTCTTCTTTTCCCTTATTTCCTGGTAGTTATATGTGACATATTCTCTAACTGTTCTGTTAATCCTGAGAGCTATTTGATGTTGATCCAACAAATTACATTTCTGCTTAAGTTAGACCTGATACTTCTTGTTTGCAACTAGGTACTTAATAAATACTTGTACTCTCTTTTTTTCCTCTATATTCTGTTTAACATTTCTTCAGAAAGAATTTAATAAGCAATGCTGATTCTCCAAGAAATCTTTCAGACCCATATCAGTGACTTTCCCTGTGTTGTGCCTTGACTCTTCTGTTTGTTGTTGTTGTTTGTTGTTGTTTTGTTTTGTTTTGGTATTGCTTACTCAGAGCAAGCAATGAGTTTTTCTTGTAATTCCAATAAGATATCTTACTATACCTTAAAAAAGCTAAAAGCCAATCCTTCATGTAGCAATTTATATGATTGTCTACTGGTATGATTTTGGTGGTACTCAAGCTGTATCATATTTTTAAAAGAACCTTCATAAAAGTAAATATTTATAAAAAATAGATACATCTGAATGAATACTAAAAGTTCATATTGTCTTGATTAGTTCTCTTAAAAAAAAGAAATAATTTAGGAAATCAATATAAAAGAGTTTAAGAAATAAAAAAAATAAAATGAGATTTGTATCAGGAGAGTATTCATCAATTCAGTGGTATTCTCATAAGTCAATGCATTTTCATGGAAGGAAGGAAGAAGGGAAGAAGATAGATTCGTCCAAGCTTTACTAAGTGTTGAGGAAAGTCACTAGAGAGAGTATTGATTATCTAGTGGTATACGAAAGGACTTGGGGATAGTTAGAATCAAGAGAGATGCAAGGCACTGAGTACAATATCTTGTAAAAAATGCCTTACTCTAGGTGTGATAAAATAAGGTAAATATTTCTAGACTTCCACATGCTGGCCAATTTTTTAAGGAATCTATTTATAAAAATTGTAATTCTACCTAAAGGAGTTCTTTTTGTCTACGTTCTTAAACTCTGGGGCCTGGTGGTAAAAGTAACTTTTAATTTGTTGATGGAATGAGTAGAAATTACTATGACATTCTGATGTTCTTAACTATTAAATATACCTACATGGAAAAAACCTGAATTCCTTTTTATCATAAAATACATCATCTTTATCATTCTCTAAGATAATAATCAGCATTTAAAAATTTTTTTCTTTGATTTCCTTGACCCATAAATGCTAGACATAGAAGGTTATGCCAGTCATGTACCTGGTCACAATCTACGAAGGGATATGATTCCATTTAAAAAATTATCAGCATTAGCACAGGTCCTGTGTGTATCAAGATACCGAACGTACATGCACACATACACATACCTACATGGTAACGTAATTAAAGTTATTTGAGATAGATTAGCTTCTCTATTCTATGCACTTGCCTCAGAAACCCAAGAAGATGTAGCTGTACTAGGTAGGGAAGAATAATTTCCAAAAGAGGTTATAAAATTGATGAAAATTTCAAGCTACAAGCTATTTCTTTCAATTACATTGACTAGTTTACTCAGTTCAAAGCACACTGTTTATTTTAGGATTTTGAAGTGTGATAATTTGAGTTTTGCTTTAAAAAATAAAACACAAAATACAAGGTATTAACATTATTTTCTTGTTTTCAATGAAAACAAATAACTTGAGTATATGCTTCCCTGGGGGGGAAACCCTATGTGTGATTGTGTATCATTGAAAAAGCAAAAATAAAGAAAACAAAAAACATTATTTCACTTCCAGCATATGTCGACATTAACACAACTATTTTTGTTATATTATTGAAATATTTAATAGTTTGATGAAAAAAGTCTTTGTATTTCAATGCACAAAAATTTTTATGAAACAAGTATATCTGCCAAATTCTCTACCATCTTATTTCCTAGTTAAATGGAGTTCATCTGGTATTCTAGTTCCATGAACATCTTCCTGGTGTTGCACATTTGTGCTCTGTGAATATGATGCTGAGGACAGTGCCGTTCATCAATGAAGAGCTTACTTTATCTCACCAATTTTTTTATGGTCACCTTCCCAGACCACTTAGGTTGCCCTGAAAGTCTTTAAACTGTTTCTCATTGTCTGGTCAAACTACCTTCAAAGTACCTATCACAATCTATAATTCTGGTGCTCATTTTTTTCTTGCTTATTGGTTGTTATCCTCACAGGATGTAAACTTCCTGAGAAGTTTCCTCTGTTTTGTTTAATGATGTAATGTTAGTATTTGGCACAGGGTGAGTGCTCGATAAATATTTGAAGGGACTAAGTCTGCTAGCGTTTGTCTTCCCAGTCTTACATAAGCTGAGTCACTTAGCTAATTTTTCTACAGGCTTAAACCCAACCAGTTCTTGAGTCAGTCCAGAGTATACACTGTTAATGTTTTTCACAACACCGATGAATCTGAAATTAGTCTTTCTTTCATAAGTCTATGTCCAAGGAGTGTGTGGTCAGTGAGTTTCCACAGATTCACAGTTCCCCCCATCCCCTTGTTCCTATGCCCAGCTGGTAGCCTTTATGCTCTCAGTCTCACAGCATCTCAATTCCCTGCCACAGTTCACTGTCTGGGGGCTGGACAATATGGCTGGCCTTTGGAAGCCCCTGTCTTTGGAGTCTAGTTCTTATCTTCATTCAAAAGAGAATTGTAAAAATCAAATTACCCTGTCTTTCTGGAAAAAATGAAGTTAGGGATTTTACAGTTTCATATAGGAAATACTTTCTAGACAGTAAGATGAATTAAATAGTGAAACAGATTATTACACAAAGAAAAACCCTATTTTTGATAATCATTAAGTGTAAAATTTATATTTCATTTTGAACAATTTTAGCTTGTTAGAGATAAAACCAAGTCACTCTATTAGCCTTTTCATGGCTCTGTATATTGCACCTCTAAGTTATTTAGATTTAGTACTTCCATAATAATGGCAAAAATATTCATTCAGTTAACATTTGGACACTTATATACCAGGCTCACAAGAGAAAATGTGTTTTTTCATTTAAAAAAAATGAAAGTTTTTCTAATGTTGGTGAGAAGGCTTTTCCCCTCACTCATATAATTCCCAACGAAAAGTCCTATAAGATATTATTTTCTTTATTAGACACTTATATATCTCTGTTACAGAAAACAGAAACCTTCTTTATCCATTATCCTTTTTCTTATATTCTAAGACATAATACTTTTTACCCTCAGATGCTCTGCTCCTAGCTGAAAACTACTAAGCAAATGATTCTGAGGACTTATATCAACACTCTTAATTCATGTCATTCCCATCTGCTTCTCCCTCTTGGATGGGTGGTAGGAGAAAGTGTCCAGGAAAGACAAAGAGGCAGTTTACTTATACTCACTCCCTTCTTCCACAATAAGTCATCTTATTAATCATGGCCCTTTTCCCATTGAGGCTCAGAAATCTCCTGAGTTTAGTTAGCCATATAGGTAGTTGTTCCCAATCAATTTGAACTCTAATATGGAAAGAAAACTACTAATTTATCAGTGAAATATTCTATATTGTGGTTCCCCCTGAACTTTTTGCCAGCTAGACCTTTTTATCTGGGAATGAGGCCAACAAGAAAGGCACCAGTTGATATATTTCTGTGCCTTACTATATCTATGTTATCTTAAGGTAACTAACTGAACTAAAAAAAAAAAAACTATATAGATTTATTTTAAGTTCTATGTACCATTTGACTAAACCTAATTGCTATATAAATCCTTCTCATGATGTTTTCATTACAACACAATGATTAAAATCTGCAAAGTGTAGATTAGATTATACATCTTTTATTTTCCAGCAAGAATGGGTATAAATTAATTAAGGAGCTAAATGTGGCATTGAATCCACTAAAAGAAGGATTATTAAGATTATTAGGATTATTAAACAAGGATTTTGAAATCGATTCTTTCACGCAGATTAAAGTTCAGATGCAAGACTCAATCTACCAGATTTGAATGAACATATAGCAAAGTGATACCAGTGAACACCCATTAAGAAACAGAATCAAGCTATGTAAAATATATGTGACTGTTATATTCACCTAATATACATTTACTAACCCACCATTATGTTGTAGAGATATCATGTTAGATACCAGCAATGGTAATGTGATAAATGCATAATATACTTCATTAAAAATTAGATTAGACAATACAAATCTGAATTTATGTGCATATATACAGACAGGCACAGATACAGATTTTAAAAAAACTAAACCAGACATGGAAGGTAATTACAGAGTTTCATATGCCTTATAAAACTAAAGTCCTGGAATGATCTGATCTATGGTCACACATCTCACTTTGGCAGACAGTGCAATCTTCCATGCTGCCAGCTTTTTGTTTCTAATTTCTGCATCAGAATTTCTCTAATTCAGCTTATTTCCAAAAACATTTTTGAAGATACACTATTTGTTTGGCACTGCACTAATTGCTTTCAAATATGTAAACCTGGATATAAAAATAATAACATACATAAATTATTTTTAATTTATAGATGAATAAATATAACATTGTTTATTGAACTAAACTGAATAGTTTCTCTGAATCCCTAATCAGATTCTGTGCTTGGCATCAGAGATACAAGAACCAGCAGAATCTCTTCCCTGCTAATAAAGAGCAAAGATTTCATAGGATAGATATAAGAAAATGAAACTGAAATATGTGATATGGTCCATGGGCACCAACAGACATAAGATATGAAGGCAGAAACTCAATTTAGCCTAGAGGCTCAGTGAAGTCTTCAGGAAGATATAATTCCTGAGATAAGTCTTTAAAAAGAATTTGAATTGAGAGTGGTTGAATTGGATACATATCTAGAATGACTCAAATGACTAGATGTTTGTACTATTTACTAGTACACAGGGCACAGGACAAGAAGGGAGTATATAGTAGTAGTGAAGGGCTAGTCAGATGATTTAAGGTAGTGACAGGTTAATACATGGATTCACTGGATTTAAGGTGCTTATAAAACTTGAACTGGATATATGTAAAGATGGATAAATAAGACTTATTTTAAAGAATAATTCTGAGTTGGAGATAATATGGAAAGGCAAATTAAGTGAAGGAATTTTCTCATAGATATATATCTGAAAAGAGACAAAATTAAATTTAAATGTAAAATATCTGGTTTGGAAGTTCAGGATCTTTCCAAAGAAGTTATATAAAATTATCTTCTATTAATTACCTGCTAGCCCATTCTAAATAACAATTTGAAATAATCAAAAATCTTATTCGAAATAGACAGGTATGATTGGATATGTGGGTTGTGAGTATGTGTAAATATATTTATTTCTGATTATCTTCTTTCAAAGAGATTCCTTGCTCAATACTGTAAAAGATTATATTACATGAAGGCTACCTGAGAATATTTAGACAGAAGTATTGTTCTATTTCAGTAGAAGAATGTAATGAGACGTAAAGAAGTCCATATAAGAGAATTATTGAATTGCTAGGTTGAATCTGCAGATTCACTTAACACAAATATCATTTGTCAATTTTTTCCTTGAAAAATGTTTAACAAGTTGTTCCTGAACACCTTCCAGTAATGGGGAAAACATTCTTTCCACTATGTCTTTGGGGAGTTCTTACTAATATATATCTGTTAATTTATTCATTTATTTTTTCATTTGTTTGACATACTTTTATAGAATACTACCCACCAGGCTCTATACCAGTTGTTAGGAATAAAGTAGTGAACAAGTCATAGTTCCTCCTTTATGAGTTTCAGCCTTTTGAAGGGCACATTAAACAAACAAACAAATAATAAATTTGTATTATTTATTGGTGTATAAATTATCCTCAAATCCAGTGATTTAAAACAATTTAAATATTTATTATTACATTTTAAGTTATGTATTAGTGTTATTTTTGTTGTGAATAAATTAATTTTATGCAACTATATATTTAAAATAAATGCAATTAAGCCCAAGGATACTTGACATGTTTACACTTTCTTATTTAAATGGCTGTTTAAAAAATTTTTAAAAGAGAAAACAGAGCAGTACTTATAAGTGGAGGATACACTTTATCAATGTATAGATTTGCTGTCAGAAAGTAAATAAATGGTTAGGAAAAAAATCTACTGGAATGGAACACATTCTCAATGACACACAAGAGAATACTGATTTTGTAAAACAAAATCAGGCTAATGTAAAGAGAGAACAGGCTGAGACTAGGAAAGACTATAAAAATATATATTTTTTAATGGCCAACTTAAAAGTAATGGCTATTTGATTCATCTGGAAATTTTCTTATTGTGAGATGTATGATCTAAGGAGAAAATATAACTTGGCTTTTGTGTTATACATGGAAATGCATTGCCTATACCCTAAGGAAGGATGTGTTACCCCAGCAACTAGGGCAGAGATTCTTCATTTGTCAACTCTTTCAGAGTTTCCTCAGCTACAGAGTACTGCCCTGACCAAGGATACAGTCTATTTTCATTGGGGGAGGGGAATGAGTTGTAGAGTGTCACATAGAGTTTAAACATTTTGGCCAACCATAAGCCGCTTTATCAGACCTTTATAGAGTATGCTCCAAACCTTACCATGGGGTTGGTGCTGGCTTTTTGGGGCTGACAAGGCAATTTAGTTTCTCTTTTTTCCCATCCTGTTTCCTACTCCCTCCCTATTTTTCCTCACAGATGCTATTTTTCCCCTATAAGATACTATTCAATTTTAGTAATTTGTCCTGCACCAAACCCGAAAAACTTCATCTCAGAATCTGCTTCCAGAGAGCTATCCTATAATATTTGGTACCAGAAGTTCAATAAAATTAAGTGATATGATATATTTTGGTGCTAAATCACTCACTACCTATATGTCAATAAAGACACCATTACTAGTGGTGGGTAGAACACATTGAGTTCTTGGCTCAGTGTTGTGGTCCACACTGATGAAACCCTCACTATAGTAAATTTGGATGATATGCCAGTGAAGAGAAATTCTCTAACTACCACAATATATGTTTAAAAATATATGGAAACACTATTGCTAAGTATCACTGATAGCCTCCAAAAAAGAGTGAAAAGTTATGGACAATCAATAGTACTTGGAAAACAAATATTGATAGCATTGGCCCTCTTTGGTCACTTACAACAAAGCTCTCATTTCCTGTAGCAGGAGGACAGGAAAAATTGAGGACAAGGGCCAGGACTTAATAGAGTTAGATTAGCTCTTGGAAAAAGATAAAGCCCAGTCAAGGCAGTTTTCTTATGCCAAAGTCTTGTCCCTGGATGAAAGTGGTTTGACACTTTGTATAGGTAGATCTGGGCATATGCCCCCAAACAATTTGTATGTTTAAAATCCTTTGAGCCCTCTCGGCCTACAGAAATTATCCATCCTTGCTATTAGGAGTTAGCATCACCCCTTACTTAAAGAATTTCAGAGGCTTCTCTGTCACGGAATAGCATCGCACACACCATCTTCCCTTCTGATCACGAAGCCTATAACATGACAAAGCCAAGACATTCAGGGACCAATAAGAGAGAAAAGGAACTTGATCTTATCGGAGCAGGGAGACCTAGTCAGCATGGGCAAGCAGGAACCAAAGGAGTAAGAGAGGAGTAGATTTTGTGAGTTCTTGATCAAAAAGTCTAATTCATAAAATTGAATAGATTTTTGTGAGCATGTACTAGGATACTCCAAAAATAAAAGATTTAAAATCCTGGCAAAGACTCCAAGAAATGTTGCTAGTTGACTAGGATGTCTCCTATAAGCACGAAAAAGCAATGAAATGGCTCATGCTTCAAAACTGAAATGCAAGAGTATCACAAACTCGACCAAAATGTAGCCTCTATTGCAGCCTCTGTGCCAGATATGTTTTTTTTAAAGATTAATTAATATGGCCTCAGGTTCCTTGTATGCTATTGAGCTATTGATTTGGTAAATGAACACTTTCATTTAGAAAGGATAATTAGATATATTTTCATTTTCATTCACATAGAAGGGGCAATAATATATATTTACAATTTTCTGCAATAGCTAATTAATATTCAGTTCTCTGTCATAACAGGTTAAAGATATCAGCTGTCTCTTTACACTCCCATATATATGTGCATATATATGTATATATGTGTGTGTATGTGTATATATATATGTGTGTGTGTATACATATACATATGTATACACACATATACATATGTACACACACACACACATATATCACATTGATTACATGCTCATTGAGCTGAGTGAACAAGAAGCTGCTAGCATTTAGAGAGACAGATGTACTTCAGAGAATGGATATAAACCCTCTGAACATTCAGGGGCTTGTCATATCCATAAAATTTTTAGGAATTCAGTGGTCACAGTCCTAAAACAAAAAACAAATGATTAAATTTTCCACTTTCTACCATGAGGAGGAAACACAACACTAGTTAGCCTGCCACCTTTGAGTTGATGAAAAGGAAGAATGGGTACCCCATCAAATTGTGTTTTAGGACTAGCAGTGCTACCACATGGGCCATGTGATCCAGCAAAGCCCATGCAACTAAGACCCAGAAGCACCTATGATATCAGTGATTGGAAAAATTTCAGAGAGAATTGTAATGCAGATCCCTGGGATCCTGAAAAAGGTTTGTGGTATGCACTGGTGATTAAGATATAATTTGAAAAACAGCATCTAATATACTTTTAGGCTCTGGTGGAAATGGAGCATATGACCATGGGACATCAATTGAACATTTATCTGAAATAGCTCATCTTGAGCTGAGTCTCTCAGACCTTCCAGGTCATAAAACTAGGCTGAGCAATTAAATAAAGTGGTACACTCAAATCAAGCATTAACATGTGTTATGAATTGTGTTTTCTCAAAATTTTATATTAAAGTTATAACCCCTAGTTCCTCAAAATGTGAATAATATGGAGATAGGGTCTTTAAAGAGGTAATTTATATGTGGACCCTAATCTAATATGACTGGTATACTTATAAGAAAAGGAGATTAGGACTCAGACACACACAGAGGGAAAACTATGTAAAAACATCCAGAAAAGAATGGCTATCTACAAGGCAAGCCAAATACAGAGCCTTCAAAAGAAACCGACCCTGGTGTCAGTCTTAATCTTGGACATCTAGCCTCTATAACTATGAAGAAATAAACTTTTATTGTTTAAGCTACTCAGTCTGGTATTTTGTTATGGCAGCCCTAGCAAAATTAATACAGCATAAACAGAGGGCATAAGTAAGCTGCATGAGTAGGGTGTCCAGACCCACGTGTTAGCCACTACTATTTGACAATGGCCCTTCTTTAACTCACACCTATGTCCATATGGAGGATCTTGTACAACAGCTTACAGAGAAGGGAAAAAAGCTAGGTTTTTTGTTGGGTTTTTTTTTTTTTTTTTTTTTTTGAGAAAGAAGACTTTTATCTCTCTCTTATTAGATAGTTCATTGTCATTCATGTAATTTGTGTTTTGGGGGTAGTCATGCAAAATGTCTGATGCATGTTTATCTACAGGGGAGCAACAGAATATGGATAACAGTATGGTCTTTATAATCAGATGGACCCAAGACCAGGTTCATGTCTTGACTCTGTCACTTAACCAATTTGAGGCTCAATTTCTTCATTTGTAGAAGTGAATCAATAAGAACGATTACATTCTCCAGAGGTCATAAGAATGAAATAAAATAGCATATATAAATAGCTCCCCACAGTACTTGACAGTTAATGATCTTATTATTATTATATAGTACATATAAATAATCATATTTTACTATATATATAAATATCCACAAATGCACACAGACATATATATATATATATATATACACATACATGTAAACATAGACACACACACAAACATATCTCCCCTATCATAAATCCCAGAAAAGAACTTTACATTTTGTGACATAAATTTTATCTAGTAAAATGATGAAATTAGACCTAATGTTTCAATCTGTCAAGATCTTTGACTCCACATTCTGTTATCTAACAAGTTCACAATTTCTCCTAACTTTATGTCAAAGCCATATTTGCTTAATGTTGTCAACTTGATCCTAAAGAGACTAAATCATTATTTTAGTAAGCAGGTCTATGGTCATTTCTTTTTCATCTATTGCATTTTCTAAATATAAGTTCAATTTTATTAGCAAAAAGTTTTGTTAATAGGAATCAGATTTTGATTCTATAAGTGCATTTTTAGATTTATGGTTTTTTTTTTTTACTTTTCTTCTCAAAAATTTAGAGATCTCGCTATTCCTTTAGACCAAGTTCCAATTTTAGATGGAAGAATGTTTCAGTGAACAGTGAACATTGTCTTTAGCCATGAGATAGACTACTATTTGTTATTTTTCAATATAACTTTACCTTTTAGTCTACCTTTTAAATGCCAGGTAGCAAAAATATTCTGTGAAAAGACAGGGAAGTAAAATTAACATTTTTCCTTATGTTTAAACTACCCAGGGAAATTCCTAGTAGCACATAGTTCCATGACTAAATCATTATAGAAAAATAAATAGTGACATAGGTCAAAAGAATGTCAAACAGTTTGAAAGCTGCCTAAACAGCCCTTTACATCTCAAGGATTTCTGTGCACTTGGTCCCGGTCCTATCAATCTGTTGAGTTACTGATGCTTCACTCTATGAGGCAAGAGTTATAATTTTCACAGTTATGCCAAATAGCCCAGAAAAGCCTGTAGCATTGTACTACAGAACACTTTACAAAAGAACTGATGGTTCATACACAGATAAGAAGGAATAAATGGGACCTGCAATGATTAAATATTGAGATATTTTTGAACCTTGATCTATAACATAGAAAATTTTATTTGCAAGTCTAAAAGTTCCTAGAGGTTCAAGTAGATGGTCATATTAATAGTATCCAAAGTTTTAATGAACCTACATCTTATGTCGCTCTGCCTTTTATGAAATTTAGGTCACAGTTATATTTGTTAGAAGCAGCAAAGGATTTTGTTAATTTTAGCACAGAAACCAAGGGGAGAATTTTCTGTTTCTGTGGGTTTTATAATACTATTATCAGGTTTTCCTCCAGTATTATGTAAGCTCAAAAAAGTTAAAATTTTGCTTTCTTTTATCAGGCTTTTAATTAAAATTGGGCCTACCATTAAAAAGTTGTACTAAACATTTAAACAATTACTTATTAATCTGATTAAATATATTTTGCTTACATTCTGGTTTATCAGTTTACATATATTACTTGATCTTTGCCTGTTTATTAATCATGATATTTTAGACTTAAATTGGAGAAATCCATATTAAATCAGCTTAAGCAAAACAGAAATTTCTTGACTGGAAAGTAGAATGATTCAGAGAATTCAGGGGTAATATCAGTAACTAACTGATGAGAAAGAACAACTGATTCTGACCAAAATGAAGTAACAGGAATTGGATTTAATTCCTTTCATGAAAGAAAAAAAAATCTTGCATGCTATGTATAGAGTATAACAGCTTTTGAGGCAATGATATCACACAATGAAGGGACAACAATTTCTGAGAAATGGGAAATAAGTGAGGTAAGCCCTGTGGTTGCCCAAGAGAACTACCTTGACAGGGTTTCTAGACTGCAGTACAGGCAAAGGGAGCTGAGGCAGAGCCAGCAGACTCCCTACACTTAAGAGCTCATTGTCCAGGAAGAATCAAAATACCAGGATGTGTAGAACAGAGTGCCAGAGAAGAGGAAAGCTGCACAGAGAACTCTAGAGACCTGTGAAGCATCTCTCTTTCATATTTAGCAAAGTACTGATTGGTGGTACATGTGTATAAGAAAATTATCCAAAGCTAGGAAATAATCCTCTGAGATGATTAGACCAAACAGTGCCTGTCACTCACACAAGGCCAGAAATAGTGCCTATTCTCATCAGCTAAAGTGAAACTTCTCCTGAATCATGGGCAGAGTAGAGCATTGAGAGACTTGCCTCAGCAGTGAAGACTGATTAGGCTTAGACTTAAGCGCTGTTCTAGTCCCACCAAACAAATCTTAAAAGCAACACTCCAAAGGGTCAACCTGTTTCCAAGTAACTTAACAAAGTCCCAAACCAAAGTTCAAGAATATATAAAAAGTTACAAAATATCTATCCTCAGTAAGGCAGCAATTGCAATGTCTGGCTTCTCTTTGGAGATTTTGGGGGTTACAAAGAAGCAGGGAAATATGGCCCATTATGAGGGCAAAAATTAATTAATCAATCTAAACTGAATTGAACAGATACAGATATTATAATTAGCTGACAAGACTATTAAAATATTTTATAACTCTATTTCATTTGTTCAAAAGTTAAATCATTATATAAAAGATGCAACTCATTACAATTCTGTGATAAAGAATACACTGGTTAAGATTGATGAGGAAAAAGATTAGTGAAATTAAAGACAGAGATATCAGTTATCCAAAATGAAACACAGAGAAAAAATTTTTTAATTGAAAAGATTATCAGTGAGCTGTAGGGCAATATCAGAAAACCAAACAAACATGTAAATGGATTCCTTGAAGGAAGCAAAAGTCAAGAAAAAATCACTTTCAAAATTTTTAAATTTGATGAAAATTACAAATTCAGAAATACAAGACGTTAAACAAACAAATACTTGTTGACACAGACAGTGGTGACCAGAGGAAAAGAAGGGAGGGAGGAGACAGAAAAGAATAAAGGGAGTCAAAAAGAAAGAAACTCGACTTTGGGTGGTGAATACAAAATGCAATATATAGGCGATGTATTACTGAATTGTACACTTGAAACATATATAATTTTATTAACCCATCATCCCCCAATAATTTTAAATAAACAAACAGACAAACCCTATGCACACACACAAAATTAAAAAATATTTTTATCTTTTGGCTATTGAGAACATTACTGCTATAAAAATGCATGTACGCGTACTTATTTGCGTAACTATTTTCATGTATACATGTGTTCATAGCACCTCTGTTTTCAATTACCAAAAGGTGAAAATATCCCAAATGTCCATCAATGGATGAATAGATAAACAAATGTGGTATGTAGGTGGGTGAATATTATTCAACCTTTAAAAAGAAGTAAACTATGATATATGTATGAACCTCTAAAATATTATGCTAAGTGGAAGAAGCAAGGCACAAAAGGACAAATATTATATGATTCCACTAGTATAAAATATCTAAGATAGCCAAGTTTCTAGAGACAGAAAGTAGAATAGAGATTGCCAGAGGCTAGGGAAAGTGGGGATTGTGGAGTTACTGCTGAATGAATAAGGAGCTTTACATTGGAATAATAGAAAGGTTTTGGAACTAGATAGAAATGAGGGCTGTACATTGTGAACGTACTAAATATCATTGAATTGTTCACTTTTAAATGACTAATTTCACATGAATTTCTCTCCAATACATTTTTTTAAATTAAGACAAAGTTAACATTTAAAAATAAAGCAATATTAAAGCTGTAAGAATGTATTACTAAAAAATCTTTACTACAGAACATATTAAAGGAAATAATTTAAGCAGAACGAAAATGTCACCTCTTGGAAATATGGATCTACAGGAAGGAATAAAAAGCGCCAGATATGGTAAGTATCACATAAAATAATTTTCTTACTATGAATTATAGGAAGTACAGAAATAATGTTAGGTCTCAGGGACAACCTCAACCAGCCATTCAAATGTTTCCTTAAGGTCATAATTTTCTTGAGCAAGGAAGCATCTATAGTATTCTATGGTATGAGAGACGCATAATAAAAATGAGTTAATAACATGTCATTCATTCAGTAGCGTTAGAAAATTAGGTATTCTACAGAAGTGCATTTTCTAGATAACTGAAGCCTAAGCTGTCATCATTTTTAATTTTTAATTAATTTATTTATTTTTATTTTTTAGGTGAGTCAACCCTTGGTTGACCTCACAGATTGCAAGGACCTCGTCAGTTTACAATCCCTTATTTTTTTGTTTTTTATACCTACAGCACCTCATCTTCCTAGGTGGTCTCCCATCCAAGTACTAACCAGGCCCAACCCTGCTTAACTTCTGAGATCAGACGAGATTGAGCTCGTTCAGGGTAGCACGGCTGTAGACTCATTTTTAGTTTTTAATCATTACACAAGGAAATCTGTTAGGGATTTACTTTCGCTTTTTTCCATATTAATTAAAGTTTCAATATCAAAATAATACATATAATAAAAGTAGCTCAGAATGACAATTACAAATGTTATTAAAGGACCAAAATATTATTAAATTTTAAAAAAATATTTGCCCCCACACTAAGTGGTCTCATGCTGAGTTGTTTTAGGTTATTAAATCTATATTTATTGTATCGTTTGTTCTGATCTGTGCTATAAGGCTCCCATGCAATAGAGACAAGAAAGGCCTCCCTTCATCATGTTCTTCTGGCTGATGGAAGCCATAGTCATGCCCACAGCTACACATCCTGAGTATACCAATCAACAGGTACCAAGTACCTCCTTGGTAAAATGAAAGCAGTTTATTCTTCTCATAAATAGTACACTTGTATGTCCCTGATTATGTTTTTACACTGCTTATGACAAAGGTAATGTGGTCGGGATCTACTTTTCAAAAGTGAGCCATGATAAACAATAATTAAAATACTTGAGGCATCTGCAGTTCAGGAGAGTAAACTATTTGGACAATAACAGAGACAGGATCAGAAAAAAGAACTGAACATGTGAGAATGATATTGATCACTGATTCTGGTTCCTTATTGAGTTCACACATTAAATAAAATACTATGTAGGTGACAGGAAAAATTGGTATACTCATAACAGCGATTTTGGTGAAGGCAGACCTGAAATTCAGATATGCAATTTTAGACAATCCCTCTCTGCCTCTATTTCCCTGCCTTCCAAAGAGTTCCTCTCTGTGTTCTGGCTCTAAGTCTGTTTACCTGGGATTTTTAGATACAACATTCTTAATCTGCATGATTTCTAAGAGCTCCTTGGGAAAAAAAAAATGATGTCAACCTATAGCATTTGTTATTGAGACATGCCTGACACACTGATTAGTGGAGAGTGGAAGAACTGGAGACTTAAAAGTCAAATATTAAGGAGCTACAAGATCCATCCTAAATGAGTATAGAGTGTTCTTGGCAATGGGCTGATGCATAAAAGATCCTAAATGTCAGAGAAACAAACATTCCAGGTACACTGTAAAGTTATATCTGACAATCTCTTGATCTAACATCTTTTCTGAGACTCTACACATTCAAGAAAGGAGAGATCTGGGGAGAAAATGTCAAAATCTTTAAAACTATGACCTAAACAATAGTGTTATAGAAAAATCTTAGAAAAGATTTTAGCAAAGAAAAAGAAAGATTTTTTAGTACTACCCAGGAAGAGATAAGTAAGTGAGCAAGAAGATCCAAAGAATGGAGAGAGGAGACAACTCAATCCCAGAAATCTACCACATGTGACTACCATTCACAGGAAATATGAATAAAGCAGAAGCAGCCCCAGAACTGTGAGACATGATCAGTAGTGGTACAAGCCTATATCAAAGACCAGCCTCCAAAGAGAACCAGCAAGTGATACAGGGACCCAGGATGAGCAGAGGATCTGGTGCCAAAAGAAATGAACAATAGTGAAAACAGTAGGATCTATAAGGGAAATGTTAAGAATGATAGACAAAGCAATATACAATGCAGTGTTTCATTTAGTGGCTGTCCTTATATATGACACACCCAACCTATCCCTGACCATGAATATTTAGAGAAATGACACAGGAATGAAAGTGTGGTTTTGCCTCTTGCCAAAAGGAAGCTATCATTAATGCAGCAAACTTTGGGACAAACTGCAAAATGATCTTACCTCGATATCAGACACACAAATAGGCAGACGTGATCATTTTTGATATTCATTTCAATGTGACCACAAGAAAGCCTCAAAAAAGTTATGGACTAGAATATAATGGTTGTATTCATGAAGTCAGAGAGGCACCTACAATTATGATTTGAGTCCTGGTACACTACACATTTGTATTGCTATTTGGTAACTCTAGAGCTTGAGCAATTTGATTTTAGAACAATAGCCAGGATACAGTGAAAGACACTTTGCAGCTGGCAAGCACATGAAAAGGTGCTCAACATCACTAATCCTCAGGGAAATTCAAATCGAAACCAAAATGGGATATTGTCTCACGCATGTTAGAATAGCTATTATCAAAAAGATAAGAGATAACAAATGCTAATGAGGGTATGGAGAAAACAGAATTCTAGTGTATTGTAGATGGGAATGTAAATTGGTGCAGCCACTATGGAAAACAGTATGGAGTTTCTTCATAAAAATTAAAAATGATTCAACAATCTCATTTCTGGTTATGTATCTAAAGGAGGTGAAATCACTCTTTCACAGGAATATTTACACTCCCATGTTCATTACAGCATTACTCACAGTAGCCAAGACATGGGAACAACCTAAATGTCCATTGACAGATGACTGGATACAGAAAATGTGGTTTATGTATACAAAGGAATATTATTTATCCATAGAAAAGAAGAAAATCCTTCCGTTTGTGACCACATGGATGGACCTTGATAACATTATGCTAAGTGAAGAAGTCAGACACGTACTATATGATCTCACTTATATGTGGAATCAAAAAAGCTGAACTCATAGAAACAGAAAGTATACAAAGGTGCTTGCCAGGGACTGGGGAGTACAGAAATAAAAGAGTAAACACTTTTGGTTATAAGGTGAATAAGTTCTAATGATCTAATGCACAGCATGGTGATTTTAGTTAACAATACTGTACTGTATACTTGAAATTGGCTGTATTCTAAGTTTTAATTTTCTCACCATAACAATAACAAAATGATAATTGAGGTAAAGAGCATATTAACCAATCTTACTGTGGTAAACATTTCAGAATATATACCTATGGCAAATCATCACATTTATACCTTAAACTTACACAGTATTATGTGAATTATATTTCAATAAAGCTGGGGGAAAATAACTTTTGTACCACTAGCATATGATTACAGAGAAGGCACTGCTAGTCCTTGACTCAAGTAGTGAACTCAAATGATATTGAAATTGATGTCCTGTAATACACTTCTTTAAAGTCCAATGGAGATAAAACAAGAAAATAAATAAAATTCTAGTTGAAAGTGAGAATCAGTAACTATTTATTAACAATGCTATAGAAAAAGAGGCTCATCTAGAAAGTGATATTTAATTTCTCTATCCCGAACACAGAATTTCTAAAGAATTCCCAACAAATAAAGGTGGACTATCAGTTGTAACAAAAGATTTAGTATAAAAGTATCTCTCCAATATATAATCTAAAAAACAAAAAACAAGCTCATAGATACAGGAAATAGACTGGTGGTTGCCAGAGATGGGTGGTCAGGTGGGTAAAATGGGTAAAGGAAGTCAAAGGTGCAAACTTCTAGTTATAAAATAAATAAGTCCTGGGGATGTGATGTACAGCATGGTGACTATAGTTAATAATATTTTGTTGTATATTTGAAAGTTACTAAGAAGATAGATCTAAAAAATTCTCAACATAAGAAGAAAATTATTTTGTAATATGTATGGTGATAGATGTTAACTAAACTTATTGAACTTATTGTGATAATTTTACATTGTATACAGATATCGAATCATTATATTGTGCACCTGAAACTAATATAATGTTATATGTCAATTATACATCAATTAAAAAAATAGGGAGATTATCTTAAATTACCCAGTGTAATCATAAAATCCTTAAAAGTGGAATAGAGTGGCAGAAGAAGAATGATACAGCATGTCAAAGACTTTACTAGTTTAGAAGGTGGAAGATGCCAAGAAATGTCAGCAGCCTCTAGAAGCTGTAAAAGAGAAAGAAATAGGTTTTCTCCTAGAGCCTCCCTCCAGGAGTAATGTAGTTCTACTGATACCTTCATCTTTTGGACTTCTGACTTCCAGACTACAAGAGAATAAATTTGTGTTGTTTAATGTCAAAAAAAAAAAAAAAAAAAAAAAGACAGTATTTCTCTAGCCCTAAGTGTGAGAATGCTTGCTGCTGGGCTCTTGAGGAGTCTGAATGCTGGGTTAAGAGTTCACATATGAACTTGTATATCAGGATGAGTATTTAACTCTGATGGCAACTATATGGTCCTAAAATTGTAGAAATAATTTGCAGAATGATGTGTTAATCCCATAGGAGGAGATTTTGCACTCTAGTTAAAGCATGCCAATGAGATGCTAAAAAGGTATAATGCACAAAAAATGAAATTGTTAATGAAAAGCCTAAGTGACTGTTCTAGAAATCATCCATGAGCCTGGGAAGGTAGGGTCTCCTTAAATGTGGCAGATTATGGGAATTTTTAAACAGGAGTTTAAATAAAATGGATGACTTTAGAACCATAGAGGCTAAATTTCTTAAAACCTGTCAGAAAAAAAATATCTTGCCCAGAAAGTCTTAGAGAAAAGTGTCACATCTTAAAAGAAGTCAGGCTAGGCTCACCCTTAATTAATACTTCCATTTATTTTTATTTATTTTTTTTAAATAATTTATTTTTTTGGTGACATTGGTTAATGAAATCCGGTGAGTTTAGGTGTACAATTTAATACTAAGGCATATATATATGCCTTATATATATATATATATATATATATATATATATATATATATATATATATATATATATATATGCATTGTGTGTTCCCCTCCCATAGTTAGATTTCTTTCCGTTATCTCATACCATTTATTTCTAAACAGCAAAAAAAGCAAGTATGGTTGCTAGTGTTCCAGTGACAGAACCTAATGCAAGAGGAGGCAAGAGTAAGCCACTTTTGAAAACAAGAAGGAGAAACAAAACCATAATGAAAGAACTCCAGAGATTGGGGCAACAAATACATCTAAACCTCAGAGTTTTACAGGGAACCTCAAATAACATTAACTAGAGAGCATTAACCAACTTCTGAGGGAGTATGTGTCCTTTGTAATCCTTTGAAAATAAGTAATTCCACCATTTTGTTGTTGAACCCCCTTTAGGTTTGTAAGCTAAAATTAGTGTGAAAACTTGCTTGGAAAAAAACAAGGAATGATTAACTCCCACCTTTAGTAAACTTTTTTTTTCAGAAGCAGATAGGACTGGATTATGTATATGATCCAGGTAGTGGGTGTGAGGCAGAATCCAAGATGATAAGATAAAGCAGTGGGAAGGGCACTCTACATTAAAATAAAAACCTTTCATTTGGACATCAAAATATAACATAATGATGTCTAAAGCCATGCCATCCTGAACAAGCTTGTTCCCGTTTGATCTCAGAAGCTAAGCAGGATCAGGCCTGGTTAGTACGTGGATGGGGGACCACCTAGGAAGACCAGCTGCTGTAGGCATAAAAAATAAAAAATAAGGTCAACTAAGGGTTGCCTCACCTAAAAAATAAATAAATAAAAAATAATAATATAATGATTAGATGTCCTTGATCTAAGGTCTCAGTAAAGACCAAGGTCTCCCCTAAAACGTGATGGAGGACCAGCTCTTTTAATCCTGACTTGGGACCTCAATTGGGGACATAGATACTGGCCCACTCATATAAATGAATTATAACTATCTCCAGATTGCTTTTAAGCAAAAGGCATGCAAAAGCAAAAGCCCCATGTCACATGAACCCTCAAGATACTTGTTCCAGAAACAAGAGTAACTCTGTGATAACAGTACTGAAGAGATGAGTGGTAAGGTAGAAGCAACTTTGGAAGCTGAAAGGACACCAGAAAAGTAAAAATATACAAACCATTGTAAATATAGGTTTTTATACTGTTTCTCATACTCTTGATTGATACTATTTGTGGAAATAAAGTTCCAAGCTCTAGAAAATTACCTGGTATTCCAACTAAAATACTCTATTTTCCTTCCCCTACAGCTGCTTAGAATAGTGTAGAACTTTGAAAGAGATTATAAAGTTTTCGTATAGGTTGAATTTAAAAAAAAGTATTGGCTGGGCTGTAGCTAAGACTTAGAGATGCTGGCATATGGAGCAGGCAACACTTCCCACCCCCAGAGTCATGTGTATGTGTATATGTGTAAGTTCACACATAAATGAGCCATACACACTTAAATGTTATAGAAAGCTCATAGAGAAATTGAAACACTGAAAGACACTTAAATGTTACAGAAAGTTCAAAGAGCTCCTAAGTGCACAGAATGCTTGCATATATTATATAGGTGTCCAACCACATTCTCTGATTTACATTTAAGACAACAAGTCCATGAAAAAATTTATTTCATTCATTCTTTCCATAATTCAATAAAGTTTTTGCTAAGGACTGAATCAACCTCCCTACTACCGAATTCAGGTGTTGAAGTTCTAACTCCCAATATGACTATCATTGGAGATAGAGCTGTTAGCAGGCAATTAGAGTTAAATGAGGTCATAGGGTGGGGTCCTAATCTGATAGGACTGGTAGTCTAATAAGAAGAAAAAGAGAGAAAAATCTCTCGCACTCTCTCTCTTCGTTGATTTAATGTGCATTCACTGAGGAAAGACCATGTGAGCACACAGAAAGAAGGAGTCTGTCTGAAAGCCAAAAAGAGAGCTCTCACTAAAACCTAAACATGCTGGCAACCTGACTCAGTTTTTAGCCTCTAGAACTTTATAACAATTAAATTCTGTTGTTTAAGCCATCTAGGCTGTAGTATGTTGTTTGGCAGCCCCAGCACATTATAGTTAATGTTGTATATTTGAAAGTTGCTAAGAGAGTAGGTCTTAAAAGTTCTCATCACAAGAAAAAAAAATTATAACTATGTAAAGTGATGGGAGTTGACTAAACTTATTTTGGTAATCATTTGGCAGTATATACATATATCAAATCACTATGTTATACACCTAAAACAAATATAATGCTGTACATCAATTATATCTCAATAAAACTGGAAAAATTTCAAACATTAGATTTTTCTTTGCTATTTGAGGTCCCAGCCTTAAAGACTTATTATTCTTGTATCTGAGTTTCCAGATGCTAGATCTGATAGTTTAAGAAGGACTTTCTTACTAAGTTATTAAAATAAGGGAGGAAAATCATGTCTGCTTTCATCGGCACATTTGTAAATCTTTCTTTCCCCTGCCACCATCCATAGAGCCTATAATAAGAACATGAAAACAAGTCTGAATGCCCAAGTTAAATAAGATATATACCTGCAAAGTTAAACATCAAACATGATTATCAAGTAAAACGTGCAACTAAAATTCAAACAGGACACATTTTAAAAAATTAAAAAGTTGCTTAAAAATTGACTTTTCAGAAAATTTATTTGCAAAGATCGATAGCCATAACTACTACAAAATGATTAAGTGACAACCCAATGCAAAATCATGTGGGCCAAATCACATAAGATCAGAAGATCAGCAGAACCTGTGAGAAGAAGACTCCCAAAACAGGGATGTGTATTCTTAGCCACATTAGCTAATGGTTACCACCAGCTTCCCACTCAGGAACTGAGAGTTAGGACACTAGAGACCAGCAGATAAGACTGGACCTGGCCACCACTACCACCACCATCGCCTTTCTCCATAGTGTTTAGGCTGCCTGAGTCATCCTTCTTCAGTAGAAGGTCCAGGCACTGGTCTGTTACACAACGGCTGCACAATGTAGATACTGGCCTGATGACACCATTGCAATTCCTATTGAACATGAAAATGTCTTCACTTTCCTGAAGCTTATTGGGTGAACCAATCAATAGGAGTAGAGATTTCTCCTTAACACTTGCTTACCCTCTGTCAAGATACTATATTACATATATTTTACAGACGTGAAATAATTCAAAACTGTCAAGGAATCATTTCAAAACAGCTTTCTGAAGCAGCTTAGCACCTTAAGGAATCTTTACTCAAGCTCATATAAGCTCCCTCTGAACATAATTTTGTTATCTAAATTCACCATATTTCTTTAACAATTACTATAATTCAATGGCTAATACCATGAATAATATGAAGCAATCAAATAGGCAATCACATAATAGTACTTGTATCATAAATATGAGTTTGAAAACCAAAGAATCACCTCCAAATACTTGCAATTTAGGGCCTTGTGAAATAGTAATAATTACATTGTTAAGAATACAACAATCTACACACATCCTAATTTTTCTTCCTTTATATTTCCCTTCTTTCATATTTTAAGGATGTGCAGGACTTCAAAACTCAGATAAAATCCATTAAATCTTTTAACATGGCCCCCAAATGTGGACCTCTAACACAACTAATTAATTATAGATCACATCACAAAGGCTGCCAGATTTAGGTTTTATTTGATACTTCTTCCCCCTTTTATAGCTATTGTCCTATTCATTGAGGAATAACAAATTCACTTCACTAGAAACTTATCTTTAAGTTCCCCTTGTGTTCTTTAGGTTCTGGAGAAAAGCACAAGTTAGTGCTAAGTTAAGATTAGTTTTCAGGGCCTGCCAGTAAGGATGAGGCATAATGTTAGTTTGTCACTAATGGTACAAACCAAAAAACACGTATAGAACACATAGGTAAATACTTCTCTGCAGCCTGCAGGTATCAATAGCAGCTTCACATATATAAGAAGTTAGAGTGAGTCACAAGAAACATACTTACTCGAAACAGACCTGTCTTCTACTTCTTGTGATGATTTCATGGTCAGTACGGTGCTGTGTGAACTCATGCTTCATAAACCTAACCCTGTTACACTGCTCAGAGAATGACTGAGATGAAAATTACAAAAATTTGCTATTCATCCTGGCCTAATTTGGCTCTTTCTACTAGTGCTTATCCCTCTGTCTGAAGGCCATTCATATAAAGAAGAGTGTCTGGGGCATGAGATAACAGAACCATGTGCCAATCCAGAGTCAATCAAAGGTGTTTGTTTTATATTTGACCCTTTTCTTCCTTTCTTCGTTCTTTTGTGTAAATCCCTTAGTCCTTATACTTTTTTTCCCCCACTAGGTCCCTCTTTCTCTTTTACCCAAATTCTAATATGAATCATCACTCATCTTTTGTCCAATAGTTATCTTGAAAAAATGGTTTCCTGATTCTCTAGATGGGCAAGAGGAGGATGAAAAAGAACTTCGTGATCAAATCTTAGTATGTAGTATGAACAAAGTAATCAAAATGTTCATATTGTAGAAAGCTATTCTCACTCCAGTCTTCCTCTATCTACTTTTGAACGTTGAATAAATTACAAAATGCCCTCTATTTGTGGTATGTTTCAGACACAAAAAGTGTAGAAGTGAAAAAAATCCAGATATCTTCTATACAATATTTCTGGTTCAAACTTCATAATTAATCATTATTTAAGCTCTTAATTATATATATATTAACCACATACCACTGTGGCTACTCAATCTTCTATCAATTATGTTAAATAATACTACTAACATTCTATAAATCTATTTTAATACTTTGCTGAAATAGCTTACAAGACAGAAGCTCATTAGATATAGTCCTATATTTTTTTGAAATGCAAGTTATAATGATGGGTTTTATTACTTTCTATTAACTAATATTATTGCTAATTTTCCATTTTGATAAAAATGTTATGGGAAGGTAGTTTGATTCTGCTGTTTTATACTTATTTTTATCTTGTCAGTTGTTTGATTGAACTGATAAATTATTGTGTTATCTTGTTTCTGAATAAATGAGCTATCAAATATAATTCTGATGATTCTAATGTGTTGTGTGAAGTCCTGGAAAGAATAAAATGTACACCAGATAATTTCAAAATTCTCTCCAGAGACTAGTCATTAAGAATACAAAGAAAAATAAGAAGGAATTATCACTAAGTTATAGATGTACATATATTTCCTATCATGCTCTGTGCCATTTGTAAAGAAAAAAAATTATCTTATTCAATGAGGCAATGAATTCATTTTCAAGAAAGACCAGGAGGAGAAATAGAAAAAAAGGAGACTGAGGTAAGAAGATAAAAAATAAAGGTTAATGAGTAAAAGGAAGAAAGAGACAAAATAGAGATAGAAGGAATGAAGAAAGATAGCAAGAGGCAAAGAAGAAAAAAAGAGAGGGAGAGAGGAAACAAATGACAATGACAGGATGAAGAGAAGAAGAGTGAGGGATTTTTTCTCTTAGGAAAAATTAAGTGGCCCTTGTCTAAAATAATGAACCAGTTTCCTCTGTTGATGCAACGCTTGCCTGTCTCTCTTGCCTTTGTAAGCCCCTCCTTTTTGTTTTTTACTTTTTATTTTTCAATCAGAGTTGACATTTGATACTATTCCATACCAGCTTCAGGTATACAGCATAATGGCCAGACATCTAAGCAGACCCCTTCTCGACCCTGAAACTAAAGCTAACTCCCATTGTCCATTGAACATGCTTGGCTCTCTCCTACTTAATGCCTTTTCACATGTTGTTTTTTTTGCTTAGCTTTTCCCTCAATCATCAAGAATTATCTCTGCCTATTTGTCCCAGGCATTGGCTCTAAGTTTCATTTTCATAGTTACAACAAAGACATTTTTTTAAATAGGTGTATTTACATGGAAGTAGCAGTATCCTCACACATCACCAAGGCCATGACCAAGAGTCTATCTTAATATTTATCTAAACTAAAAATAAAAAAGGGAAAAATACTGTTTTTTTAGAATAATAAAAGGTACATACACACATTAACTCAAAAAGTATAATTTTTATAATACTATATAAATGATATAGTTTACATTTTATAATGCTATGAAAACAATACAAAATAAACAGTATTTAGCTTTGACTGTTCATCTTCCTAAAGGAAAAACAAAATATTAAAAATGAATTCACCATCAGTAATTCCTAAAGAGATAATAATCAACCCATGTGTTCTCCTTAAAAATAAAGATGAGTGGTTAATTCTTACTCAAGTATTAATGAAAAACTTTAAAGATACACAGCAGGAGGACGCAACATGTGATGGAAGCTGTCCTTGAGTCTAAGTGGGCAGAAGACGTAAATGTCCACAAGACTTCAGGAATGTAAAGTGCAGGGGACTGACCCATTGGAGGAGATGGGGTGGGAATTACCCATATTCATTGTAGCTGTGATGTTTACAAATGCTTTTTTGATTCCAGGGTCAACATATTTTATTCAATTTTTATTTCATAGGATTTTTGATCATGTCTAATTTCTCGTTTCTTACCTCTGAACAATTAGAAATCTAAGACAAATGATAACATGAGAAATGATTGCAATGAGTTCTTCTGAACCCTATGTAATTTAATTATTCTATTAAGCTAAAATTCTCTTTTAGTCTAATTCCGTAGTCTACAAACTATCTTTTATGTGTGGTTGAGATTTCAGTGTAGTCTACGTTACAGAAAGAAAATATGCTGGCCGTCCCAGCACAAGTATTCACACTTGCATTATGTGTATGTGCGTTGGATATTTTGAACGTATGTTCTCAACCATAATGATATTCATTATGAGAGGTCTTACCTAAAATACTTATACCTTCTTCACTACAAACAGTTGGCTTTGGACCATGGCAAGTGACAGTATCATAGAAGACAGCGAAGGGACTTCTTCTAGTGGCATCACTCTACTTAATATCTACTGCTATGACTATTTTCTTTTTTATTCATACTACAGAAATTCACATGTACCTATTAGGACAGGTTACTCAACAGTTACAGGACTGTTGTACTATCAGCTAATTCAGAGAAGCCAAATACACTAATGTAATGTATTACATTAGATGTTGAGTTATATAACAGATGAAGCAGAGAATGTCTAGGAGCCAGGATGTTCTAATAAAAGGCCAGAGAGGGATGGAGTGTGTGTTTGGGGTTGAGGTGAGGAGGGGCTTATTGTATCATGAAGAAATTGGTTGTCTTGGATTAGAGGTACAA